>OX463763.1:11758246-12084507 GCA_949825005.1 Gasteruption jaculator
AAAACCCGAGGAGGGGGGTCCGAGGAAACCCCCTCTCTCTCTCTCCCTTTCGCCCCAGTTGGGTGATAATGAACGTTCGTAGCTGGGATTGGCGTTCCGGCGCCAATCCGGCGGTGTGGCGTCGAACGCGACGCCTTTCTCGACGCTTTCCGTCTCCTGCCAGCTTTCCGTCTCGCTCCGACTCCCTACCACCTCGCGCTCGATATATAGCTTTCAGCAGAATGGCGATCCCCACCTAGAGCCGCTTTCAAGGGTGTTAACCGCGAATACGCCCATTAACACCACCCCCCCCCACGGATCCTATTTCTCAGCATCCGGGTTAGGGTGTGTGTGTATGTTTTTGTGTGTGCACGAACGTACGAGCGTATAGGTGCGTGTGTGTATGTGTTCTCATGGGATCATGAGAGAAAACTCTCCTTGGCTAGCTAAAAGCCCTGTACGGGTTTGTAATGCACAAGTGAGAAAGTTCGCAACAGAAATTTTCATGGAATTGGAACAACGTTTATTTCAACTATTTTCGTTCAAGCTTTTAATCGTGTTATCAAATGTTGCTTTAATTCCCCGATAATCCTTCCCCTCTTTTCGCTGCGTCCGAAGAGAGTTTGGTTCTAGGTAGGAAATGAATACCCCGTGAGCGAAATCTGGGAATTCAATCGTGGGATGGGGAATGAAAGATGGTTATTGAATGATTAGGAAATGCCCATACGTGTGGTAGGATTTACTATGTTTCGGAATCTCTCGGTGTATTCTAGTTTTTCCCTTTTTTCGCTAATTTCTTGTGTTTTGAAGACTGTATCCATTTTTAAAAATTATTTACACATTTTTACAATAATTATTGCAAGTAGATAATATAGTACAAATTTTCTATTGATTATTATGTAAAATATTTATTTATTATTGCATTTATTATTATAATTTTTTTGTCAGTTACTGATTATTAGCTTTTTTCAAACAATTCACTCTATTCTTATTAATGCAAAAATTCGAAACAATGAAAATAAATCCGTAATTAGTGAAACTTCTTATTTGTTGTCAAAAATTATAGGAGATATGTCAAATAAAATATACATATAAATTTCTGGTAAAAGTGAAAATATTTAATTCGGAGTAATAGTTTTTTTTTAAATGATTTTCAGTAAATCGAAAAAAAATTGTAATGCAATCGAATGCAATCGAAATCCACACAAATTATTGCCAATAATTTTCCAATGGGAATTCGATTACTACAATTAACTTGTGTTGTTGTAGCCATTAAATGATGCCTGCATCAATTAACTTTTGATTGGAAACACCGATAATTGCTTTCCATGTGGCTAACACGAAACTTAAGCGACAAAAATCTTCGAAGAATTCATGCTTTCGGTTGATTTTAATGGTTTTAATGAAAATATCTTGAGAAATAAAAGGTAGGAATGCGAATATCGAAGTTTTTTTTTCGCATCTTGGGAATTTATTCAACAATTAATCGGAAAGTTCAAGGGCATTGGATATTTTAGCGTATATTACTGGAAAATAATAATTTGTATTTTGAGTTTTTTTTAATTATGTTTCGATGGTCACTACTAAAAAAGAAGTAACAAATTTCGATATTTTTAAACATAAATATCTAGAATTTAATATCAAGGCAATATAGAAAATTTCTCAGAAGAAAAAATTTTTAACACTTTTTATAAATTTCTAAATTATGAATATAAGAATTTAATTAATTTCATAACAAATTTTAAGAATCTATAAAAGCTTATTGAAAACTAATTTTTACTAATTATATTGCAAAAAAATATACTTGGAAAAATTGTCTTTGAAACTTGGAATGAATAAATTTGTTTCTCCTAATTACCATTTCCTTGCAATTATCAATTTTCTTACAATTCAGAAAATAAATCATTACAGAATTTTCCAAAACTTAGATGTTATACGTAAAAGTTCCTTAAAGTACATGTTTGTGACAATTCAGATTATAATTTGCTTCAAATTACTCCGAAAATGAATTCCAGGGGGTAATTTAAAAGCAGGAGTATAATTAGTGTTTACAATTACAGAAATATAATTGCGTCATTAGTATGTATACAAACATATATAACAATAAACGGTAAATAAGTGGTTCCACAAAAAACATTACCTAGAATAAGTTACAAATTTTTCGTGACAGCAATTACCGATTGCGATTCAAATAATTCTGTAAATATTTCATTTGTTTAATATTTGATTAAGTACATGTAAATTAAAAAAAAATAACATACAATTTTTTCGTAATTTAACTCATCCAAATTTTCTAAATTTCACATAAGGTATCATCAAATTTGTTGATATATGTAAAATTATGATTATGATTATTATTATCATTATTATTATTACTATCGTTATTATTATTATTATTATTAAACTGCTACTACTATTATTATTATTTTACTTATTTGTTTTCCATCATCATGATTATCATTATCATTATTATAATCGTTGTTGTTGTTGTAATTATTATTTTAAATTCTAGCTAATAATTATGAAAATTTATATAATAGAAATTTGAAAAAATTAAATGTAGTATTTCTTTTTTGGCAACTACGAATGGTAAAAAGATTATTACATACATTTACATACATTCTACATATTACAGCAAATACTATAATATTATCTATAAAATATATGAATAAGTAAATAAATAAATAAATGTATATGTATGTATATCAAAAAAATCAGGGTCACTCCAATCTGTCCCACGAAATCCCAACTACTCCAACACCCCCCTTGTAACCGACAACCTCCATTTGAAAAAAAAAAAAAACGAAAAAGAAGGGCAATTTCGAAAACGAAAAAACAAATAAACAAATAAATAAATAAAGGACCCATTCATTTACATAAAAGTAAAAACGTGACGTCGGTGTGTATAAAAGTGAAAATGAATCGCCTGCGGTATACGTCTCGGCTTGCGCGCTTTAACGTGAGAATAGGAACGGAGGGGAATCTGTACATATTTATATACACTGCGCGTACACATCCCCACGCTGCCACACACACGCGCGCTCCCAGAAAACCCCGCCCGTCGGAGTAACCCCCACTTGGCGTCCCCGCGAGGAGTCACGTGACGGTGGCACGTCCCTCCCAGTTTAAAAGCATTTTCTCCCACCGCTGAAAACTTGGGAACCGTATAAGTTCGGGGTGCTTTTTTCCTCCCCTGCCGTCTCTCTCAGGCGCGCACCTCCATCCCCAATACAGCCGTGCACGGCTCTACACATTCAACGGCGTCCTTCGCGCGCAGAGTGTTACTGCGACGCCCAGAGCGTCGATGCATTGGTAGTTGTTGTATTTGTGCACACGGTTATGTTATATTACCAACACTGCGGAAAATAAAATAAAGAGAGGAGTAGAGGTGCCCAATGTAGATACACACATATATGTATAGCTTATATGTATATGTATAAACCTTCTAAACATGAACGCGTTAGTTAGCTGCGCACTCACACACGTACACATACATGCTTTGCTTTGCTTTGCTTTATAATAATTACACTAAATGACGAACGGAGTGTTCAAGCTCATTGACCGACGTCGTAACCGCGCTACTACGCATACACTCACACTCCCACACACATATATGTGTATTCCCAAAATAATATATATTAAATAATCTATATATATTATGTATTAAATATTATTATTGTGGTTTAGATATGAAGCACGCACACATACACAGTTATAAAAAAAATTAGTTGAAAATATCATAAAAAATAGATTAAGACAAATAGATACAATTGAGAAGTCGAGGATAATAATATTAATAATAAAAGAATTTTTATATATAGATATACGTATATGTAAAATCCATATCGGTACAAAGGTAAATATGATATATGTATTTACGCGTTTATGTGTATGTACAGGAGTGTACAAATACGAGTACCTACATAATTAATAAGTAACCATTCGGTTATCGATACGTTACTTGCGTTAATGAGGGTAAACTGGTTTCCAACGAAAGTGTAGCCGACGTTGTTTCTAATGATTCACGTGGATTGTCGGCCGATTAGTGCGTAATTGCTTGTAGGCATTGAAAGTGGCTGCAAACAGTCACGGACCAAGTGGCCGAGCAACAAATTTACACCTGTTCGCTTTCAAACCGCGGCATAAGAAACGGGATTGGCGATGCAGGAGGTCTCGGGTTCGAATCCTGTTACGGACACATTTTAACACCACGTAGCTATAGTGACGTGGTACTATATTGAAGCTTGGTATAAAAATATTAGATATAACACCATCAATTTATATTGTTATTCTTGATAATTCATTTATTTAGGATTCCAACATAATAATTGTTTGGTTGATTGCTGACGTCATGATACGAAATGGTAAAAAATGTGGTTTTTAATATAAGTCGAATTTATAAATTGTTTGACGCCGATAATTTATTATTATGGTAATAATTAATATAGTAAAACAATTGATAGTATTGATTATTTAATATTAACACTTTGCCATCTGCACGTCTGATGGGGGTTCTTTCGTTTGACCTCGGTATAAATCTTTCAGTACGACACCAACGTGGTGCCACCGGCGCATGCCCGATAATTTTCACATGTGGTGCCACCGGACGGCATAGTATTAAATAAGTAATAATAAAGTAATTAAATTAAACTGGGGAAGTCATTCTAAATGAAAATGATAAAAAATCTCTTTTAACACCTTCGATAGGAACAGTGTTAATTGGAGTCATCGAGGAACTCGGGTTCGGATCCGAGTCACGATACATATTTAACTCCAGAATACATTTATTGGGATACAATTTCAAGTCAACGCGGATTATACGGAAGTCCCGAGGGATTTTGTATAAGGACAGCGATGGGAGAAAAAGAAATGACATTGCGTAAGTAGCTATAAAGTAAGTAAACGCAGGTCTCCAATTCCGCCAGGAATCCAGACGCATTAAAGCCATTAAGACTTAATAATAAAGAGAAACTCCGATTCACGCTGTATAGAGTGATAAATGTTAAAAGCATTTCTGCGGCAATTGAACCCGTTGAAATTCATTTATCCCGGAGTGGAAACTTCACAGCTGGTTTCTCGATCCGACTTCCAGCGAGTCGTGTTTTTTTCTCCGTTCCCATGTTGACTTATCGCATCACCTACATCCATCAACCAGGGAATAATTACTCACATTTTTTATTCAAATGGCAATGCTTCCAGGCAAATTGGTATCCTTTGAATCAACAAAACCGTCCACCAGGGAGCACCAGGAGAGAAAATGACATCGTGATTTTTTGTCCTCAAGGTTCCGTGGAATTCGGTGTTAAAATTAACACCATTCGATCGAGATCGGGTAGGGTTATTTAATATCGAATTATTTTTTTGTTTCAATTTTCCGTTTAAAGTTGCTCTCCACTTCAATGAAATTAATTTATTAATAAATTGTTGATTAATATAAAATAATGCCGTGATTGAAATTGCAAAAAAAAGATAAATATCTATTTTGGATTAAGAAAAAATATTTTAGACAATTTTAATTTTAGTCAAATTGCTCTGCTTCAATTTCCAAAAAAAAGGTTGGAATGAAATTTCCTTATGTTATAAAAGAGAAATGGAAAATCGCCTCGAAGAAAAAAGATAATTAACCACCATAACAATTAATAACAATTGCCAGGCTGCAAAGTCTCAAGAAAACCTGGAGTTTCGATCGCAGCGCAAAAAGAACGACCCGAAACGTAGAGCGTGGCGTGATAAGAGTGGCGACACCGATATCATGCGGCAATCTATAGAAGTACTTTCCGATCGATGTCAGTGAAGCACAACGCATCGTACCGGGTAGAGAATACAGGCTACAGGCCAAGAAAGCCAAGTGGAGAGCGCTATAGGGCGGTCGCGGTATTATAAAGGGATAAGGGAGGCCGAAAGAGAGAAATAGAAGGTACACAGAAAGAAAGAGAGAGAGAGAGAAAGAGATGTGTAAGTATACCTACCTACCTTCCACTCTCCATCTCCGTCTCCATCGTCGTTGTCGTCGTCGTCGTCGTCGTCGTAGCCGAGGAACGAGAGCGACGGGATAAAGCAAAAGCAAACGGAGCGTCGTTGAAACGAGCGAAGGAAAGAAGGGAAAAAATGCAGAGCCCGATCTTCCATCTCTCTCTCGCTCCGCTACGAATGAGAGAAAGAGAGGGGAGAGAGAAAGAGAGAGAGAGAACGGTGGTCATAATCGCGCAGACCGCGTCATAATCCGCGGCGAAAAACATTTGACGAGCGCTCGGCTGGGAAAAAGGCAGCGTTCAGGCGAGGGAGAGAGAGAGAGCGAGGGCGGAAGAAGCGAGGAAAGGGAGAAAAAGGCGTGGTTGTGTTCCGACTCCGCCCACTCCAGGCAACGAATGCTCCCCACCAGTACCAATCATCGAGATTCTCCGACTACGAAGTTCCGAGAGTGGGGGGTTCCGCGGAGGAGTGGGGGTATAGAGCGCGCTGGAGTCTCCCGCGGCAGAACGCGTGCATTCGCCTCTCAATGAGGATACGGAACATGTAGACACACACGCACACACGGACGATTGACTTGTTGTGCGAGAGTGTGTGTATGTGAAAGAAGAAGACAGAGGTAATAGGAGTACACACGTAGCCTTCGTACGGGAGAAATTGTCTCCGAGCGAGGTCGAGCTGGAATGATAGTAAAGATAGAGAAGAAGAGAGAGGAAGGGGGAGAGGAGAGGAAGAGTGGGGCACTAAACGATACGAAGGATGAGTAAGCCGAGATCAGCACCATAGCGGCAATCGTGAATTGTTTTATTACCGAACCGAAGCATCCGCATCGAACGCCAAGAGGAGATATCCTACCGAGATATTCGCGTTTTCTCCTATATAGAATAGCCGCTAAATAAGGTGCACTTTATATACATACATACAACTGCAGGTCTCGCTGATGCAGCTCTGGACGCGTATACAATGTATCTGCACGGCGTTGCCGAGGATATCTACTTGCATTGTACATAATATATTCTCACGATCTCCGCGATGCGTGGAAGTATACGTAGATAAGACCCTGCGCCAACCA
The DNA here is from genome assembly GCA_949825005.1 of Gasteruption jaculator. Classification (NCBI taxonomy): domain Eukaryota; kingdom Metazoa; phylum Arthropoda; class Insecta; order Hymenoptera; family Gasteruptiidae; genus Gasteruption; species Gasteruption jaculator. Next base: position 11,765,268 of record OX463763.1, read on the forward strand.
CGTGGGGTTTGGCGCAGGGTATAAGGCGCAAAAATAGGTTTTTTCAGGAAAAATAGTATTTCTCAGGAGATATCGGGATTTTTAATAATGGAATTGGATTTCTCGGAAAAAAATACATCGAATAAGGGTCTTCTGAGGGTCCCCAAACGTTGTTTCTAAAAGTCGATTTTTTGGGCATACCTTCCCCTTCCACCAAAAATGAGGTAAAAATGAAGGTTTTAAAAATTGGGTTGAACAAGTCATTTTTAGGGGTAATTATTCCCGTAGAATCGATTACAAAGGTCAAATTTGATAAAATGCTACCGGAAGTTGGAAAAAAGTAGGTTTTTTGAGGAAAAATCGTATTTCCTGTATGAAATCTTGAATTTTGACAATGAAAATCGATTCCTCGGAAAAAAATACATCGGATATGGGTCTTCCGGAAGTGCTGAAAAAAATTTTCCAAAATTCGATTTTTTTGGGCATACCTACCTTCCCCCAAAAATGGGGTAAAAATTAAAGTTTTGAAAATGAGGTTGGACAAGTCATTTCTAGGGGTAATTTTTCCCGTAGAAACGATTCCCAAGGTCAAATTTGACGAAATCCCGGCGGAAGGTGGAAAACAAGTAGGTATCTTGAGGAAAAATCCTATTTCCCGTTGAATTTTGGAAATTTTGACAATGAAAATGGATTCCTCGGAAAAAAATACATCGGATATGGCTCTCCCGAAAGTGGTTAAAAGTTTTTTTCAAAAGTCGAATTTTTTTGAATGAATTCCAAATTATAGTCACTTAAGTTTTTAAATGACCGCCAATAAGTCGTGTAATCCAAGTTCCTCCAATGGGCTAACTAGGTAGGTAGGTAGGTAGGTAGAATAGGAACATATCATTTTATTGAAATAAATGAATCTACGGAAGATAGGAGCGATAGGGCGAGCTTAATAATCATCATTAATCCAACAATTACGCAATAAACATCACTTCGAGTCATCGCTCGAAGCTCCGAAGCATCGTAGGATCCATCAGTCACGCCAATCCTGATTATCTTAAACACATGCATATGTATACAACGCTGCTGTCAATGCGCTGCCACGAATGCCGATTTGCTGCTGGATCCTTGAGATTTATTATGACCAACAACACCATCAGCACTTTGCTTCACTCCAGGCTGGAATCGCAGACACTGGAATTTTCAACATACTTGTGACGTAATATGTGGCACTTTCTTTACGTATTATTTTTGTAAGAAAATTTGTAACGTATTAAAAATAGCTGTAATTTTTGTTATTTTTCTACATAATTTCAATTTTCGAAATAAGCGCAATTTTAACATTGTTGCATAAAATTGCATCCGTATTTTGATGCGGTTATTGGTAATTTCGCTGCAGAAATTGGATATTTTCGTGCTTTCTTTGAAACCAACCGGCAAGAATAGCATCCTCCTCGTGCCAATAGCCGAGATGGGATCACGCGGATGGTAAAATCCCGCAAGCACGTAACAAAGCATAACGTTGAGTAGCGTAAGGTCGTATTTCACCTGACGCTCGAGCGGTTGCTGTAGGAAAAAAATTAATTTTCCTCAGCGCCCGCGGCATTTCGAATGGAGATCTCGGTACGGATAAAGTACTGCATGTTATATATCGGCGAGCAGCCTATAAATCTTCTCGGCCCATAAACAAAGCTTTTGATGCAAAAGGTCGTTGCAGCATGTGCGTGACGACCGTCGCAGCAGTTTCTCGCTGCTCCTTCTCTGTCTCCTCAGCTCTATTCCGAGTTATTCCTCGCCAAGAGTGGAACCGGGAAAAGAGAGAAAGAGTCACCGGGTCGCTGGTACCGAAAGCTCGCTGCAAGCTCTCGAATTTAACGCCAGACACATCATCATCATCATCATCATCATCATCTAGTCGCTCCGGAGTCCTTTTCTATGCACTTCCAGCTGCAGTGGGAAAAAAGAAAATCGTTGAAATAATGAAAATTGCTAGAGAAAATACTCAGTACGTGATTATAACGTAGAAATGATGAAAGAGTATAATTTTATGGTAAATCTCGGGCTTCGTTATTTTGTGGATCATTTTTGGAAGAGAGTTTTCAATGTTTCGAAATTTTTTTGTAATTTTTATTGATTTTGTGTATGTTAGTATTATTCTTTATGACGAACATCATTTTTTCTGTGCCGAATGCTTTTCTATGCATTTTCAGTTGCACTAAAAAGAAGGGAGATCGTTGAAATAAGGAAACTTTTTGAAAAGAAATTATAAATATGCATAAAATAATTACATTTTTCTAGAAAAATTGTAGATTTTCGCAAAAAATTTATAAGTAACCCTAATTTTATGCTAAACTTCTTACTTTTCTTATTTTATGAATTATAATAAATATGCGCTTGTCACGTAAAAAAATTAAATTTGCTGGAAAATTACTTTTGTTGTACTACATTTGCTTTTTTAAACCATTGTATCTATTTTTTTTTTCTAAAATTGAAATTATCTGATAAAATTGCTTTTTTTACCTCTATAAATTACACTTCTTTTTTTAAAATACGAAAAAAATAGGATTCGCTAAAAAATTCAATCGAGGCTATTTTTTTTTCTTCCTGAAAATTCGACAAGAGCCGCTAGGACTGACTCTTGCGTCCTGCTGAAAGTTCCAAAAAAAGAGAAGGAGGAGGAGGAGGAGGAGGAGGATGGGATCCTGTAACGCGAATGTTAAGTATATGAAGGATAAAAAGGGAGAATGAGGCGTGAGAGGAAATAAAATATCGAGAGTTAACGAAACCACAGGAGCAACGACAAACCAATTAGAGACTTTAATGGGATTGCTCGAAACGTTGTAACAATCGGATAAAACAATTGGAGGGCACTCCGTGGCATTCCCCCATATATACCGTTCTCGTTCGACAGTAAACTTGACTCTTTCGCTTCTGTTTCCATCCCTTTCTCCCTTTTTTATTTTCACCGCCGCGTGTATCGGCGAAAAAGGGGTTCGAGTGTACCCGAGGTGATGGTTGGAAGTGAAAAACAGTGAAAATTCCCAACGTCACTCCACCGCACGCGGGGTGTGTAAATTTGCGGGGAGATCCAATCGATCCGCTCGCTCGCTCGCGCGATGTTGTACCTATAATGCCGAATGGAGGAGAGAGAAAGAGAAAGAGAAAGTCAAGTACCTCGACCAACGCGCGGCACGAATACCCGGAACAAACAAACAAAAAGTCTATCCTCCCGTCTCTTCGGCGCCTCTTTCTCTCCCAGTCTCTCTTTTTCTCTCCCGTTCGTTCGTTCGTTCGTTTCGTTCGAATCATGTTGTTGCTGCAACGGATCCATCCTCTCTCCATCCATCCCAGCCAAAACTCACTTGACTCCGCTGCATGCTCCGGAAATTTAGATGCTGTTTTGTCATCGCAATTAACTCCTCGGACTGGAACGACAATCCTGGGAAATTTTTTTTTCACCGCCTTTGCTGGCTCGCCCTGGTACCAGGGAGTCCCTCGATGTTGGCAAAACCCTAGCAAAACCCTAGCAAGTGGTACCCTAGCAAACGGTACCTTCCGCGAGAAATTTGGAGGTTGAAAAGTAAGTCCGAGGGTTGAAAAGCTGTTTCTGAAAATTAAGGGCGCAATAAAAACTCGCTTATTTTCTTGGGGGTGGAAGTGGAAACGCGACAAATTTTTCCCTAGATTTACTGGATTTTCTTTTTTTGGCTCCAAAGTTAGTCGCGAATTACAGTTTTTGGAGAAAATTTGGAAATTGGAAAAAGCTGTTTCTGAAATTCAGGGACGCAATGGAAACTCGCTTATTTTCTTGGGGGTGGCAGTAAAAACGCGACAAATTTTTCCCTAGATTTACTGGATTTTCTTTTTTGGGCTCCAAAATTAATTGCGAATGATACCTTTTGCAAAAGATTTGGAAAATGAAGGAGTTAGTCGATAATCCAAGGGTTGGAGGAGCTGTTATTGTCGAAATCGGAAAAATTTTTTTTCGTTGTTTCTGAAATTAAACGGGTCCAGGGAATTTCTGTAGGGAAATACACTTTACTTCCCGGGCATTTTCGACGTAAAGCCTTGAATGTAACGCGATACAATTGAAGAAAGTAAAACTTTCCCCTCCGTGTGTTTATACAAACTACGCCAAAAGTCGGATAAACACATTATATTGTAAAAAAAAAAACCTCCGCCCTTCTTGTTTGTCGGATTTTCCTTATATATGTATATATTATATTCTACACATGTTCTATAAATATTGCAAGCTTACTTGAACACAATGCGAAACTTATATACCGTCTGCGAGGAGCTCGTGTACACGAGCACATGTTCTTTCTTACGATACTTTACATTCACCTGATGTAAAACTCGATTGCGGTAATCGCGAAGACGGGACGATAATAATCAGTTTACCAAAACATCGGAAATCCAATCCCGAAATTTCAATTCTTACCGAAATCTCCCTTTTTTTATACAAAAAGAATTCTGGATTTTTTGAGGGAAAAAATAATTGTACATAATTTTGGGAAACCAGTGGTGAAAAATATCTAGGGGAACTAGAGTGAAAAAGAAAGATAATTTCCCTTCAAACGCTTGGATATCGTTTTCACCCGTTAACTCTAGACCGAAGAGAGTAACTGAATTTCCCTGGAAAATTTAATTACTAGCGAAATTCGGAATTTTCTCAAATCTTCTCATTAATTGTTTGAAACTCATTATTTTTGGGGAAAAAAAAATTTCCCATTTTGACGGAACCGATAGTGCCGCTGGATCAATATCCTTATTTGTAATTAGAATAATGATAATGATAAAAAAATAATAATAATCATAATAATAATAAAGCTGCTCGTAGAACAATTATTTCCTAATGAACAAGCAAACCAAAAGTTTGTGAAAGTATTTTTTTCTCCTTTTCTTTTAAAAATAATGTTAGAAAAAAAATCTCTTTATTTTTCAAGAACGAAAAAATTCCTTTTTCGGGAAAACGTCAGCGAAAGATCAAAATATCCTCCCGAAAAAGGAAATTCAGTATAAATACATACCTGTCCTTCTTATTAATTCCACATAGGTACGAAATCGTACCGTTCACCCTTTTCCCTCCGAATTCCCATAGGTACAGGTACCGCAAATAATAATACTAATAATAATCACAATAATAATAATAATAATAGTAATGCTAGTTAAGGAAAGTCTGGTGTGCTAAACCTAACGCGTTTGTCGGCTGATGAAAAAGGAAGCGATATGCCATGTAATCCGATCCAAAAGACATCATAGAAAGCTACGTCGATAGGGTAATAATTAGGCTGTTCCAAATGTAAAGAGTTGCGGCATAACAGGAAAGCTTTGACGTCGTCGTCGTCGTCGTCGTCGTCGTCGTCATCGTCGTCGTCTTGAAGGAGAGATCCTTTCATTTTGCCCAGTAGCGTTTACATTGAATATCCCGACGACTCTTAAGCTAGGGTACATAGAGAGCGGGAAACCTTTACCTTTACCTTTACCCTTACCCTTACCCTTACCTTTACCTGTGCATGCGATAAAACCTTTCAATTTGTATACGTACCGACTAAATAGTCCCGCCACTAGCCTTTTTTCTGAACTACGTGCCGCGAGCTCGGACCCGGAAGGGCGTAATTACCGCACACGGGGATGGGAAACCCACCCTTTGGGAATTCAGCGTATCCAGGAAAGGGTGTGTATGGGTTATACGTAAGTTCTAACGCGACTAGAGAGAAAGAGAGCAAGAGAGTACTCGTGAGGTGCATTTTGTGAGCTCGCGAACATAATGGCGGCTTCAGGTACGTACAAGGCATGAAAGAAAAGCGTAGATATCACATTGCGTGCGCGTACGTGTACGTGCGTGCAGGTACACGCGCGTGTGTGAGTGTGTGCAGGACTGACGGGACAAAACAATCCAGCAACAATGGGTCCGGACGATTTCGTAGACGAACAACACCATCTTTGCGCACACGCACGATCTTTGTGAGCCCACTTGTGCCGCAGATGCTCTTAGATGAGATCTTAGATCTGCTCGCTCCTCGCGTGCCGATCTATTAATACGTCTGCTTTCAACCCTACGATTCCACCGACTCGGGTTTGCTGGTGTTAATTGTTTACGCCGGTCGGCTCTTGTAACGACTTTGTTCGTTCTCGAGGAAAAGAAGTAACCGGTAAAGGGGTTGGTGGATGCTTGCGACCGAAGTGACGTCATCTGGTAAAAAGTGGACCCAAAGGTGTTCGAAACTGGTGGGTTTTCATTAATTTTTAATTCTATAATTGCCGAACTAATCAATTTAGAAATGTAGTCAAATGAGAAAATGTTTGGATTTTTTGTTAATAATAATTTCGCAAATTTATTAACCCTAAGAACGAAATTCAATAAATTCCATGGATTGGGAAATAGAATATTTAATTACTAAATTTCTCATTTACATTTAGTCATTCTAATAATTAATTTTAAATAACCTTTATTAATAAATCACAAAATTTGCTTTTTAATAATATTCTTCTTCTTTTTCTTGTGGTTTTCGAAATTGTCGAAAAAATTGAAAAACATTTTTGTAAAATGATTTGCCAAAATGGAGAAAAAGTATTATTGATAATTTCTTAAATTTCATTACGCAGAATTTTCATTTCCTTTTTATTTCTATTTTTTACCCAAAATTGCTGTCAATTACAAATTCAATATTTTGACATTGGAATTTTCACAACAAAATATTTCCATTTCAGATAAAATAGGATTTCCAGTGTTTTCGATTTGGGATTAATCCTTGGAGAAAAATATTAATTTCCCAACCCCGTAAAATTTTGATTTCTCTCTCATTTCCAAGTATTCCTATTTTTTACCCTGAATTACCATACTTTGCTGTCAATTATAAATTTGATATTTTGACTTTGCAATTTGTCAACAAAATATTTTCCATTTTAGGTAAAATAGGAAAATCGCGGTACACGTAGGACTTACTTTGGTTCCGGTGTCCTAGAAGAAATATGGCAAACATCAAGTAAAAATAAAAGGCTGAATATAGTGGATATTAAGATAATTGGTATAATCGCTGGACTATTGACAGTCAGTTGTCCTTATGTGGATCAATAGCCACACACACATGGACACACACGAGCGAAACGCAATCATAAATGCATGTCGCCAAGACATACATGTGCACACGATTCTCCAAGGGACTTTAACCAACGTAAATGTATCGAGCAAGTTATTATTTCTTTTAATTATAAATTATACTCGTCTCCGCTTTCAAACTATTTTACTGCATACTACCTCCCGCCTCTGGAAGCGGCATAAAAGTTTCCTTTATGTCTCCCGTTTTATTCATACCCGGTCTCGAACATTATTTATCGTACCAAAAAAAAAATTATTATTCCCATCAAGGTAATTTTTTATATAAAACTCTACCCTATTGCTACTACCACTACTACCACCAGTGCAACAAAACAGTACAACAATACTGAGAAACGCGCATACGGTTAAAAACTTTCTTCACTTTTTATCAGTCATTATTGCAATCGTATATGTCGGATCGTTTTTCTCTTTGATACTTTCGAACTATAGTTTCTATGCATTAGTTATTAGTCTGAAAATATAGTTTTCTATAAATAGGTATTAGTATGTACCACAAACGTAGTGGATATGCATTAGTGCGAATTACAACGAATTAGCAGCGATTACAGTAAGTATTTATTACACACACATTTGATACTTATTTGATAATATTTATTAAAAATGCGTTATAAATCAATTTCTTGCAGATTGTTGAATATTAGTACTTATTAGTATGTATTTTTTATATTTGCATTTTTATTGGAAATAAAGATGAGTTGGAAACGTATTCGATATAATATTAGTATGAATTCAGAATTACTAATAACTCGGTATTTACTACTTCTTAGAAATGCATTAGTAAAAAATTAGTATGTATTTGATATATTTTATCAGCGTCAATTCTCTTTGGAAGTTAATAGTAACATTATTTATTAAAATTGCTACAAAAACTTATCAGGCACGAATTGGAATAAAATAGAAAATAATTGTATATTTATTACGTATCAGAATCGCATTAGAAACATATTAGTACAAATTAGTATTTATTTGATAAATTTTATTAGCATAAATTCTCATGAAAAGTTATTAGTAACAATTATTTATTACAATCTCAATAGAAACTTATTACATACATATATTAATTAGAAATTGCTAATATATATTTATTTCGTATTAAAAAGTAATTAGTACCTATTGAAACGTATTAGCGCCAATTAGAAACGAATTACGACAAATTACTACGTATTAATTACACAGTAATAAATAAATAAATGCAATTTCTAATTTTTCCTCTCAAAATCGTCCAATAATTGGTACGAGTTTCGTCCACAGGGGGAGCTATGGTCGATTTAAAATTCTCAAGTTCATTGGAAGATCGCCTATTTCGTCTCCACTAGGACGCCAGCGGCCTCTGGGGTAAGTTTCCGTTACTGATCCAAGGCTCTGGCTTTGTGGCCAACTTTTGCGTGGAACCAGGACCTTTTTCGGCGGAAGGAAAAAATGGTACCGGTAAGATTTCGGTTATAAAGGTATTCGTCGAATCCTCGTTAGCCGCGTTAATAATTTATCGACGTAGCGATGATAAGTCTCTTATAGACAAGTGTAATGGACGGTAAAGAGGCGACATAGCGTAGATTGCGAACAATCTTATTGACAGGCTCAAATTATAGCAAATTACAGCAGCTGTAGAGCTTCTATGCCGTCAATATGCAGACTAGCGACTCCCTAAGCGATGATTTTTCAAAATGTCACGAGCATATTAGGCGGTACATACGTGAATGTCTGGCTGCATGTATTATGGAAGTATGTACATAGGCCGTACGTGAGCTTCGACACAATTATCCATGAGAGTATGAATAAACATGTGACATGGCATCGGCGCATGGAAAGGTATTATCTCATGTACACGAAAGTCCGAGTTTCGATGATCGATATTCCTTATTTTCTATGTATTACGTAGAATAATTGAAGAGTAGTGTAACTCCGCGTGCGTATAGAGCCCGGGTTGTAATTATTTAATACCTTTCAGCTTTCACATATGCAAGTCTAAGTATTATTTTCTATATCGCGTTTCCCTTTATTATATAGAATACGTGGGTTGTACGTCAATACGTACTTCCTTCTCGGACCCAGAAAGGTCTTTTTTTTTTATTGAATAATAGAGAAAATAACTTTGTAGAAGAAATAAATAAGAAAAAATGTGTATAAACAGTAGACCCACAAACGGAGATACGAAAGTATGCCGAATGTACGTCTGGAGCAGATCGACGATTAATAAATTTTCTCGGTTAATTGTTTTTGTAGAATTATTAATGTTATATACATATATAAATAATATTAGGGATTCTGTTTTTAAAGATTAATTACTTCAATCTTGGGCAGGCATAATTATCATATAATAATATAATTTATTATATTCTTTTTATTTTTTTCGTTTCAAAACTGGAATAATCTATTTTTGAAAAATTATAATATTTTGAAAACGGATATTTTGATTCTGTTTGAAAGTATAAAAAAATTGTATTTGTATGTATATTTATATTTAGATGAAGTTCATTATCTTATTGATCTAAATATTAATATACCTAAGTTTTATCTAAATGCATTTATATTCAGATAAAATATGTAACCAAAATTATATTATTTTTCATAAAACGATATTTGGGAAACGTGTAAATTTGAATTTGACAATTAATTTGACATGTCAATCAATTTAATTAATTTAATAATTCTACGAAAATTCACAAATTAGTAAAAATTGCTACCAAAAAAAAACAAACGGACACTCTTTACATAAAATAACGAAATTTACTAGAAAAATACTAGACATTCCTAGAAACCCTCAAAATCATATCTGATTTCATTAATTGCCAATATTTGCTTATCTTATTTCAATTATCATCTACTAGTATAACGAAATTACTGAAATTTCAAAATTTCAAAACTTTTTCAAAAACCCTATTTCAATTTTCCCTTCGCGATAAATAATTTATCATTCTCATAACAAATTCCATTTACGTGTATGTCTTTATACGATACGTGAAGACTTTGCAGTAAATACATACACATAGGTGTTTAAATGCTTCGTACACATATGTACGTCGGCGTTGGTCCCGTGGCATCATAGATATTCGTAGGTGCCACTAGTAGGTATACATACGTATCATGAACTCAAGAGATCGAGATCGAGATCGAGATCGAGATCAACGTCAATCGAGTGGTTTTGGTATAGTAAGCAGTGTAAACACTGCAGGCATCAGGGAATAGTAGTTTAGAACACGATATATACATATATATAGTATTCTAAATATACATATATATTTTTCTAATACTATTAGGTGGTATTCTGTTACACATCGACAGATGTACAGATCGACACGAGGAGGTTCATATTCTGTTTGTGTTTTGGCTGTTCGGGGGTGCAGCTGCGTATGTGTAAACCAATGCACGGCACATGGGCTGATAACTATTCCATGTCGGATGGACCATCGTGTGGACCAAAAGCATCAATTTATAGTTTGAGCAAACGAGTCGCACAATGGCTCGTACCGGGGGGGTTGCATCTTTACTTTACTTTACGTTACTTTACCTTGCCATGCTTTGCTTTGCTTTGCTTTGCATTGCTTCCACACACATGCCAGGGCAGAATTGGATTGTTAATGACAGTACTTGAAACTGACGCGAGTATTTGTACATGTGTTTATACATGTATGCGTATCTCCGTGCTATTAGCCCTCTCGAATTCGAGCGCTTTTCGAAGAGCTAGGTAAACTCGGTTTTATATATACATATATATGTATCTATGTATGTATGTATGCGGGAATTGTCATAGTCATAGTCGCAGTTGCAGTTGCATTTGCGTTGCCACAACACGCCGGAATTTACATACGATCCACGAGATTTGCATAACGACCTGCTGAATTTTAGTCGCCTTTCTTTTTGCGATAAAGGAAATAGATTTTGTTACGTACCTGAAGTTAGTGCAAAATTAGGATATTGGGTTTTATATGGCAGGGAATTAATTAAGCTTGGGCAATTTTGAAGTTTAGGGATTTTTTATAGAGTTGGTAATTATTTTATATTTTTTTGAATTGTTACTAATGTTTTTGCAAAATTTGCTATTCTTGAAGAGATTGCTATTTTCGCAAAATTTATTATTTTTTCTAATTTTCGCTATTGGTGCTAATATTTTCGCCATATTTTGTATTTTCGCGAAAATTGGTATTTTCGAAAAAAAATTGCGCAAATAGTAAATTTTAATTTATCACAAAAAATGTTGCATCCCATCCAGATAAAATTCGCAATTTCCCTGTGAAAATGTTTATACTATGATTGATTATCACAAAAGAAATAATTTCGACCACGTAGTAAGAAATATGAAAATTCTAACAAATATAATTCTAACACGCTACGGTATTCTCGCATCCCGAAACGATAGTAACAATAAAATAGCAAATATTATGAATAATTAATTATCATCAAAATAAGTAACAAACTCTGAAAAAAAAATAGTAAATTTTACTAGACAATACCACATTTCTACTGCGAAATTGATCTCGGCTGATAACAAAAAATATCGATAAATAAAAAAATAACAAAAGCCTGAACTCTTTGGTGGGATTTGATCGATGGAATCGCTCGTCTCTCGTAAACAATCTTTGCCTCAACGAAATAGATACGAGAAGTAACGTCTTCAGGCAGAAATTGATGTCAAGTATTCTTTGCTTTATTTGCAACTTGCATCTATAATAATAAATTGATTATGAACACCGTGTCCCCGATGTACACCCCCACATGCGATAACACACTCACACACATACACAGACATGTGCGTTCGTTTCTCTATACGCACCTGCGCGACATGTCATATCCACTTAAACCCTTCTATATCATCGTTTTCTAACGTACCTATACTATATACATATATATATATATATATTATAGTCAAATGTATTTCAAACAACTGTCATTCCGCCTTGAATAAATTATGGGACAAAGAGGGGACACTCGACATGTAGAAGACCGTCGTCTTCTTCTACTTCTATTACTATTTCTACTTCGCTTCACTGACGTAGATATTGATGGAATAGCGTTGGTATAAGTAAATGAAACTTTTATCCACTCTGCCGCTGATTCTCCTTGCATTTGTAACCGTTACTTTGTTTAGTATGTAATATCTTGGTCGAATTGTCACGGGCAGGTAAAAATTCGAAACCCACCTGAGACGGAACGGCGATTCTACGGTTGAGGATAGAAGAGTCTGCAAAGTAGGGACAGAACTAGATCGCAGGAAAAGTTTATAGGGTAGAAGTTACTCTGACATGGCAAAAATTATTTATTTTTTATTCCCGGAATGGTAAATTGATTACGTAGATTGGGTAGAAATTATTAGAAGGAGCTCAAAAATTACATTTGGTTTTAGGGATTCTATAAAAATTAAGAATTTGAAATAAATACCTTTGGTTTTATAAAAATTACTGGAGTATAATTAAATTCTCCTCCATACATTCTACAGAAATATCTACAATATGATGAAAATTGGCATAAATACTTTTTTGATAATAGGGAAATTTTTTAAATGTGAATAGGAATTTTGAATATGGAAATTGTTGTAACGTAATGAATTTTGTTTTTGATTTAATAGGAAATCCCATAACGTGGCAAAATTTAACTTAGGGATTATAGAAATTTCTGAAACGAAATAAAAATTGCCCTCGATGTTAAAGAATTTCTACAACGTAATTAAAAATTGTTTTATACTGTGTGGAAAATACTGTGACGTAGTAAGAATGATTTTCAATATTATAAAAATTTCTACAAAGTGGCAAAAGTTATTCTTGATAATACAATAATTAATTTACAGTATAGAAATTCTTATAACATAATAAATTTTGTTTTTGACTCAATAGAAATTCCCGTAACGTAGCAAAATTTATATTGGACTTTAGCTAAATTGCTGTAACGTAGCAAAAATTATTTTGAATACTATAGAAATTCCAAGAAGGCTGTAATTTTTTTTCAGACATTCTAGAAATTATATAGCACATCATATAAAACACAATAAAATTTACATTCCATTCGAGAAATGCTACAACGCATTGAAGAGTACCTTTCACTAATTTCCTTGTCTCCGTGCGATGAGAAAAATCTCCGTTTGAAATTCGATCCCTTCTTTTTGTGAAAGAAGGAAAAAAAGTAGAAAATGAAGTAAACCAAGAAATTTCTCCTATTCTCTAGTTAACAAAAGGGATTCTCTCTCAATAGATGGTTTTTCCAAAGGACCTCTACCACCCTCTCGCTCTCTCTCACTCTCGTTATATTTTTTTTATTATAAATGACGATCTCTCCGAGGGTAAGTTTGAAGCATATTCGGGCGTGTTTTGTGATCATCCTCTCTACGTATATATACATCCTCTTTTCTTTAAGTCAGCTCATGTAAAAAATACCACCCCTATAGTTCCAGTGGCCAATGGAATCGCAGCAACGTATCCCTCCTTTTCAAACGATATAATTCTTCTTAAAATTATCCCCTCTATGCCTTTCCCCTCTTACGCGTCGGATTTTTTTTTTTCGTCCGATATTAGAAAAATCCGCTTTGGATTTTACCTGTATTTGAAAAATGAATTATCGCAATAATTTAGTAGAGTTCATGCCGCGGTTCAACTTGAAGTTCCATTTTTTCTCCATCCCCGGTCATTTGCGCGCATTTTGAAGTCGCGTTGGTAAATAAAAAAAATATAAATATTGCGAAAATAATCGCGGTATCGGAAAAATTTGTGAAACTTCGAAATTTCGAGTGTTTATAATTTTTTTATATTTCTTTTTCTGTACTAGAAGCTTGTGATTTTATGATGGAGTGGTGAGTTTGGGAAATTAGACTGAATTACGTGTTTTTTTTTATGAATTAGGTGGAATTATTTGTTTGAAATTTATTTGAATTATCTCTTACGCCAAAAAAGAGAGAGAGAGAGAGAGCGAAAAATGAATATGGTAAGAAAGGAAAGAAAGTAGAAAATTTCATAGAAATTGCGATAATGTTGAAATAAAATATTGCTATAAAATAATTTTTGTGGCACTTAAAAAAAAATAAAAAAACAAAGTGTAATTAAAAATTGGATTATGTTGAATCAATTTTTCTCATGCCAAATCGAATTATAAATATACGTATAAAAAATTCGGATTGTTAAACAAATTTTTGGAATGTTGAAATATGTTTTAACAATTAATTAGTACACTACATTAAAAAATAATACATTAATAAATTTACGCATCTATTAAATTACAATGAATTACACTCAATTTCGTCATATAGAAAGAAAATTCTACCACGTTGCTTCAATTGCCAGTGCATCAACATCAAATTTCCACAATATCCCAACAATCTTTGCCCACCGGGGTAATCAATGATCAATTAACTTTCATAGATCCGAATAAGGAGCATTAGAGGCTCCTTTCAAGAAACCTCACACACATTCTTCCCTATCCAGTTGAAAAAAGTAAACATACAAAAAAATATCATTAATCCTTCGATGCACTCATAAAGACATTGATGCACATCTTTGTGTCTTTCATGGGACAAAGACGACCAGAAAAACTTTGGATCTAAAGTCTCGAAGCAAAATGATGATGATGATGATGATGATGATGAAGATCGTTAACGAGAAATATCATCAGCTGCCAAAGAGTTCTTTGAATTGATCGCTATTCAATCATAATTTTTATGGTTGTCCTTCAGCGTTTTGTGTCGTCAACCCTTTTTCCTTTTTATAGTAATTTCTACTACCACACATTCCATTTGTGCCGATCCATCGTTTGGATGATCTTTTACCTTTTTTTTCGTACGATCATTGGAACCAAAAGAATTGGCGAAAAATAAAAGAAAAATAGGGTGTGAAAAAATTATTGCTGCAACGTGGTCAAATTTATTATAACAAATATGTAACTTAAAATAACTATTTTTCTAGAAAATTTTAGTCGGTGACGTCACAAGCGCATATTTATTATTTTTTCGAGTAATCTCCAATTTTTTGGGGGTTTCATAGTTATTATTTCTTGGAACAATTATTATTATTTTCTGTAGCAATTTTTATTATTTTGTGTCGCAATTTCCAAAATTTCGTTAATTCCTTTTTTTCTCAGTGCAAATCTTTTTCTTTTAAATCCCATCGGTAGCGATGCAAGAGAAATGCGAAATTAAGTGCAGATTCTTATTGCAGCAACGCGTGCAACAGTAGCAGCAGAAGTTCCATGTCCGCAAACGAAGCTAGGTGCTTTTTCATGGGAGGAGTTGCAGCGGTGGAACGTGAATTAATGACATACGTCGAAGACGACAACGGTGAAAATATAAGCGGCAGCGTTTCACAATGCTTTATAGAAGTGCTTATAGTATGAATAATAGTTATCTATCATGATACGAATGATGACTGCGATAATAAGGGGTTGCAGTTGCACGTAAGCGAACTTCGCGTTGCCGTATAACACCGTGCAAGTACGCACATGGGTATGCACCGGCAGAGACCGTGTGTGAGTCGGTTCGTACGTATATTAGATATTTTTACATATTTACAGGTGTTTACACACACACACGCATATACATGGACACGCATGTATTTTACATGTGCATGTCGCTCTCTAGAAATCATGTATACGTTATTCGTATCCACGTTATTCATGGTATGTACACACATAGCCGTAAACATTCCATGCAAGTTACGTAATGTGGATGAAATATCGACGCGACACGCGGAAAAGAAGGAGAAGGGAAATTTTACCATGTATGGCAGCTTCCATGGTGGAAAAGGGATTTTTTAATTTTTTTTATAGCATTTTTGGCGGTGTAAGAGGGAAATTTTATTGTTATAGTAATTTCCATGAGGTAGAAAGGAAATTTGACTTAGGTACAGCAATTTCTATAGGGTAGGAAAAAATTTGACAACGTTATAGCAATTTCTATGGGGTAGAAAGAAAGTTTGACGATGTTACAGTGATTTCTATGGGGTAGGAAAAAAATTCGATAATGTTATAGTAATTCTGGTAGGATAGAAAGAAAATTAAACCACGGTGCAACAATTTCTTTGGGGTAGAAAAAAATTTGACAACCGTACAGTAATTTTTATGAGGTAGAAAGAAATTTTAACAACGTTATAGTAATTTTTATAGGGTAGAAATAAAATTTTAAGTTCGTTATAGGAATTTTTATGGGATAGGAAAAAAAATTGGATAACGTTACAGTAACTTATATAGGATTTTATTTCCTTACAGTAATTTTCACACGGTAAAAGAAATTTTATTGTATTAAAATATAATTCCACGGGGTAAGAACATAATTTTGTTACTTTACAAAAGTTTTAAATCAATGAGAGTAGATTTATTTTGTTACCGCAACTTCAATGACGCAAAATAGAAATTTTATTTTTTTCCCGGTAGGGTAGAAAATAAATTTTTCCTGTTACAGAAAATTCTATGGGATTGAAAACAAATTTTATTTTATTTCAGCAACTTCAACGCCATAAAAAATAATTCTGTAAAAAACAGTCTAATAAAATTACCCATTTCCGAATTTGCTTGCTTTCGATTACCGGGTTGGGGAAATTTCTCCAATTTTTCCCCATAATCTGGGGAAATTCTCCAAAACATATTACCAGTATCTACATTCCCAGTAAAGAATTGAGTCCAGAATGGAAGCTCGCTTTGCTTTTCCCCAAAAACGGATCCGGATTATTGTTGTTATAAGATTAGAAAGATTTGTATAACAGCTAACGGGAAAAAGAGAAAGAAATTCTGTGTGATGCACTATAAGGGTTACCAAGAACCCTCTAGAATTCGTATCGTGTGTTTTGTATGAGAACCCACGGAATGCTTTCACATAAAGACGCAACCCCATAAGATTTCATCCCCCTTTTTACGTAGCAGAGGGAACGCACTTTTCTCTTTCCATCTCTCTCCTCTTTTCCCCCAAAAAAGTGGTGCGTTGGTGTACGCTGCGTGCGTATGTTATTCAGGATCGATGTTTTCTCCGAGTAAAGGACAGACATACATACATACATATATACACACACATGTGCATACATACTACAAGGGTACATACACTTCGTGCGTAAAAGCCACCCCGAAGATTCCACCCTTGCTTCTGAGCTTTTTTCCTTCTCTTCTTCTCGTTCGCTTGAAATCGTTCTTCTTATACATTTTTTTTTCAGAATATAACCTGGAACGCTGGAAAAATTTGTGTTCATGGTGACATTTACTATTCTCTGTCTCTTCCATGACGGATTTTACTATTTTACAATAATTCATTTTACTCCGTCGTTTAATCTACGATTTTGGATTCACATTTTGAGTCAACATTTTTTTCTACCCCATAGAAATTGCTGTAACGTGGTCAAAATTTCTTTCTACCCCATAAAAATTGCTGTAACGTTGTCGAATTTTTTTTCCAACCCAATCACTATAAAGTAGTCAAACTTTCCTTCTATCCTATAAAAATTACTATACCCCATAGAAATTGCTGTAACATCAAATTTTTTTCTACCCCATAGAAACCACCGTAACATAGTCTAACTTTCCTTCTACCCTATAAAAATTACTATACCGTTGTCAAACTTTTTTCTACCCCAAAGAAATTGCTGGATCGAATTCAAATTTCCTTCTTATCCCATGGAACTTACTATAACCTAATAAAATTTCAATCCTACACTGTCAAAACTGCTACCAAAAAAAGTATAATATTTCAACAATTTTTTCTTTACAAATTTCCTGGAACGCTGGAAAAATTTGCGTTTGTGGTGAAATTTACTATTCTCTCTCTCACTGTCCTGGCAAATTTTACTATTTCACAATGATTAACGTCAAGCCATGGATTAAACTACGATTTTGGATCCAAATTTCGGCCTAAAAAATTCCCCAGAAAGCTGAAAAAATTGTTATGGAACGATGAAATTTACTATACTCTCTCTGTCTCTCTCTTTCAGCGGTTAAACGTAAGACCCAAAGTATAATGGAAATAAACCGTACGTAAGATGGCTCAATTTGCTGAAGAAAATGACTTTGGGGCTGGGCTCGGTTATATACCCTGTACGTAGCAGAAAATACGTGTGTGTATACGTTCCAGAAGAGACCTAATGTCGGTCTGCTGGTTATATATACGTGACGTGAAAGAATGGAAACCGCAGAGATTATTAATTCTCATAATAGTGATTAGGGATCCCGAACCAATATCATTATACCTCGTGGTTTCCTCGCAAAGCCCACCTACGAATACAGTTACATTATAAATTCATGTGGGTGTACGTGTATGTATTGTAGTGGTTTGATTTATGTAACTTTCACGAGTACTATTTAGTTTTAAAAAAAAGGAGGGAGAGAAGGAAAAGGAGAACATATGTTCTCTGATAATGAAAAACTGCCCGAATTTTCGGGAATATTTTATTGTGTAAAAAAATAATTTTGACCCCGTGTCCTAGTGCTCTCGTGGATGGGAAATTAATTTTTTCTGGGTTATTGATAAAATTTCCAATATATTTTATGAATTAAGAGCAGAAAAGAAGAAAAATACAAAAAAAAAATAGAACAGTAGTTGCCAAAATTATAGGAACACTATTGAAACAGAAATTTTACCAGAAATTGAACAGAAAATAAAAGGCAGAAACGAAAAAAAAAGAAAATAAAAATAGAAGAATAATTTCCAAAAATTATAGAAATATTATTGAAATAAAAACTTTACCAAAAATACTCCCACGCAGCAAAATTTGCAAGTAGAAGTTACGTAAAAGAATTTTCGAAAAATACATAATCATCTAGAAAATGGAACAAAAGAAGCAAAGAAAAATACACGATAATTCCCCAAATTATAGAACCACCATGAAAAAAGAACAGCCCCAGAAATAACGTATCCGCAAAAAATTATAAATAATATAAACAAAGAAAAAATTAAGAAATGGGAGACAAGGAGAAGAAAGCTCCTAACGTATAAGGAGCATCAGCGGGAAGAGTGTCGGATGCTCTCGCAGGATTTCACCTCGATCCTTCATCGAAACGGAGGAAGCCAATCCGAGATCAAAGGGGAAACCGCCAAAGTCCTTCGACGGAAACCAAAGGACTCGGGAACCAGGGAGGGGGTAAATACCTATAAAGGTGAAGGGAGCAAGTAAAGTAAAGTAAAGCAAAGTAAAATGAAGCGAAGGTAAAGCAAAGGAAAGTGAGGCAGTTGCAAAGCAAAGTACATTTTCCTGGAGATTCGTCCTGGAGGAAGGCTTATCCTCCGCAACCATGGGAGACTCGAGTCGTCTTATTTTTTCGGCGTTGCTTCTCTTATGGCTGTCAGGATCGCTGGGGCCATGGCGCCACCGTACGTACAGGGACCATCAGCGATCTCTTTCTCTTCCTTTCTGAATCGCTGCAGTTCGCTGCTGCCGAGCCTGGAACAAAACGGCGAAACGGTGGACGGGCCTGCCTGGCCCCCCTTTTTTTTCTCCTTTTTCTTTTATTCTTCTTCATTTGCTGGGTCCTTTTTTCCAAATAAAATGGCCGCTGCCGCCGCGGCAGGGCCGAAGGGTTGCGACTGGGACCCACCGGAGAGCCGTTCTGCGATTAGACTTACAAAACAAACGGCCACTCGCCGATCTCCATGGACCTCTGCCGAGCCAATGGCGTAGCCACGCTGATCCCGACAAGGGACACGAGATAATTGGATCAAGGGACAACCATCGAAGGACCTTGTCAAGCGCCGCGGAGTTTTGTATGCGGGAGGAGGTCGTTAGCTTCGTCCTCGGATCCTACGTTTTACCTTTTGCAGTTGCTCTCGAATTATCGTCAAATGGCCCGAGTCCAGGGCGAATCGAAAACGCCATAAATGAGATTGATACGAAATAGAGGGAAAGGGTGGGGACTGCAAGAGGGGGGTTGATATAAAATTAGAGTCACTCATTTATTTCTATGAATATTTATTATTTTTTTACATAATTTGGTTAATTTACCTCGGAAGTGCATATTCATTAATTTTTTTAGTAATTTCTCATAATTTCGACAATTCCTTATTTCTGGGGATATTAACCCTGTAGCGAGACCTCATCCAACCCCAAGCGAAATCCTGGTACGTGGTGCAACTAATCCCAAACAAAAGCCACCCGCACCTATTTTGAGCCGAATAATTAATTAAAACACTCGAAAACACCCCGAACTGCTGTGTCCCATAACACTACACCCTAACACTAATTCGTAACTAATCTTGGACACACGTTTGCCATCCTTCCCTTTGATTCCAAGCTAAGTAAGTTTAACACGGAGGGACGTGATATCAGATGAGGGTGAACATTGTTCGTATTAGCGTGGTTGTGTGTGCTCATACCGTATCGCAAACACACACACACACACACACGTATCTCCATACGTATACGGCGATGTCGTTCGCAAAACCACCAGGAGTCAGCGAACCGGCTCTATTCCAAAGTACGAAAACCACCCCCTGTTAACCCTCTGTCACATACAGTCGTGCCACACTATATACCTATACATATAGACAAGACTTGCCGCTTGTACGTCGAGAAATGTACCAACCAAGCGACCTTTTCCCTCTTATTCCTTTTTCTCATTCTACGAAGAAACGTCCGGAAAAACCACCCTCTTTATTTTCCTCCACCCTTATTCTTCTTTTTCATCCACTTTCATCTTAGTTCCTTTTTCTTTTTATGCCTACAAGTATACGTCCAGTTTAACATGTGAGAATGCTAATTTTCTATAAGATGTTTTATTATGTTAAGCTAAGGGTTGTAATTTACAGGAAAAAACATTGCCATAATTTGTTCTTTTTTTCCCCAAAACACGAAGTTCTTCCGAAACCGAAAACAACCCCCACGGAAAGTTGAAGTTGTTACTGACTCCGAGAATACTAATTTTCTATGGAATGTTTCATTATATTAAGCTAAGGGTTGTAATTTAAAAAAAAAACATTACAATAATTCATTCTTTTTTCGAAAAGCGGGAAATTCTTAAAAAACCAAATTTGAGAAAATGGGATATTATACAGAACAATTTCTAAAAAATCGAAAAACATCCCCTTTACAAGGAAACCTCCAACAGTGACACTGAAACTATTTTTACAACAACGACAAACCCTTTTAGAAACAAAACTACTGCTTATACGATGCTCAAAAATTGTATTAAACCACTTGGTCAGTGAAAATTCCCTTTCTCGGCATAGTAATTATTATCATACACACTGGTATCTATTTCCACCCTTCCTCCCTCCCACTTTTCATAGGAATTCGCCCCGAGTGCCATATTTTCCATGGGTCTTTATACGCACGGACACCACACAGACGCGCCTCTCGTTGACTTACGACCCTTTTATTTAACGAAGGCTACTACACGTGTAAGTACAGCTTTGGACCATACACGGCGCCAAGGGGTGAGTGTGGAGTGATAGACGACGCGAAAGGCGCCTTCGAGGGACGCCCAGCATCTTCCATCCCTTTGCAAGGAAAAGTCAGAGGGCTTCACTCTTCGCCATATACTTGATACATCCCTCTTTCGCTAGGATCTTCCTCCCCATGTACCCACCCACCCTCTTTCACAACCACGAGCTTACGCGTGAACGCGCCTTTAGGTACATATTCCTACACATTCTTACCTATTTTCTATATGTACCTTTTATTACTATCTTACCTTCTTCAAATGCATCAATATGTGTGTGTGTGTGTGTATATTTCATGGATTCGTGAATATCTGTAAATGTATGCATCTACATACATTAAGATCTAGAAGATATGTATATGTGTATGTGTGGGTATATGAATTCATTGATATAAATGTGGGTATGTGTGTGGATTCGTGTAGAATAGGCGCAAGTATAGGAAAGCTTTGCATGTGTGTTATGTACATTCCATTTGTTACGATTACATACAGGTATGTATGTACAAAAAACACGGATAAGAACGAGATTTTTCACGTGTGTGAGTGTGTGTGTACTTATACTTATCCCGGACGATTCTTTCCTTTCTTCAGTGAAGCGATATCACATAACTCCAGCGATTCAATAACGTCAGTGTCGCTTGCAGGACAATACCACCCTGTTCCAATAGATACGAGTATATATATGTATACTATATACCGATACCTATGGGATACTATATGGGAGCTCGCTATTACCAGGTATATATATAGATCTACATGTGGTTTTTGAAAATTAAGTATATTTTATAATACGCCCACGCATATATCTTTACACGTATTACAATATACATATATACACTCTTTTCATTTAATTTTTGATTAATTTCCAAGTAACCCTCGTTTGGCCCTTGTTCCTTTTGAAACTATGGCGCTACCTTCCACTACGGTAGTATCTCCTATCGTACCACATCGACGCACAGTAAAATCTCCCATTTTCTATCTGCTTTCCTCTCCACACGAAACAAAAAAATCCAATCTTAAGCTTTTTTTCTTGCAACACAAAGATCCGACCGGGAAAAAAAAGACAAAGACGAACACATATGATTCTTGAAAAACCAAAGGAGAAATAAGATTCAGGGTGAAACTGCTACTATTTACATGCCGTGTAGTAAAAGGAGGAGATTCAAGATCAAGTTAAGATAATTGCTCGTTTGTTTAAACATTTGAGAGCCCGCGTGGTAGCAAAGGGAACAAACAGCAGGAGCCGAAGGAGCAGGAGCCGCGCTCTTTTATCGTTCTTTGCTTCCTTTTTATTCGCTACCCCCTTTTCTTTATTCTCTCCTTCTCTTTCTGTCTTTCATACAATGTATTCTTGGTCGAAGCCTGTACAGGACCTTCCATAGCGTTCCATTTGGTTGTGTTGCGTTTCAGGAAGAGGCCGATGGCGAGTTTCAGGGTGGACTCGAGCCAGGGTTCGGTCTCTTGTCTTTAAAACGGGGTTATCGGTCCCCAATCAATTTACGTGCCTGTGAATCGAAATCTCGAATGCTTCTACACTAGTTGCTGCTACCACCACTACTATAGGCCTCTTTACAACTATTGCTGCTACCGCTGCCGTGGCCGTTTCCCTGCAGGATCCCCCGGGCTCATAAATATTCGCTGTATCTTATCAAAAGAGGTGTGATAGGTACCGCTGCAGTCGGTTTCAGTTGATCCCGAATTGCTTTCACACGACGAAAATTCTCTCTCTAATGAGCAACATTAAAGAAAAAAAAAATTATTGGTTCCAAATTTTAGGGTGGAGTTTTCGAATTTGTTGGCGTAATAATTAATAGACCGTTTTTATTTGAGGTGTGATGGTTTTTTTTATTACACTGGCGAAATAATTACTAATTTTTGGGGTTACTATATTTTTATAGATTTGTATTGCTATACTTTAATACTATTTTATTACTATAACGTGGGGAAAAAATTACTACGTCGTCAAAGCAACCAATGGATTTCGGATGACATGCTTTTGTTGAAAAAATTACTAATTTTTCGTGTTTCTATATTTTTTTATAGTTTAATATTTATAGTTTATAGTTTTCTATTATAGTTTATTATTACTATATTTCAATGTTATATTATTACTTATTTTATTACTATAACTTGCGAAAGAAAAATTACTGCATCATAAAAGTTACTACATTTTATTATAGGACGTAAATTTTCTTAGTTTAAAGATGCAAAAATTAGTATCGAAAAAATTTTATGATCTATAGTAAATTATTGGAGCCTTGAAAAGGACAAATGATCAAGAATAGTAACAATCTTTGCATTTCTAGTGAGAAACTTTGATGTTACAATAAATTGTGCAGCTTGCTACAGTAAAATTTATCACTGTATCAAAAAAATTGCTACTAAATAGTAGATTTTACTATATTACATCGGCAACTATAGCATCAAACGCAATTTTTCTTATTTATAGTGACGATGGTTCGACTTTTTTCTTATCTAATTCTAAAGATAGTACATTTTTTGTAACTTCGCTAAGTTTTAAGAAGAATAAGAAGAGAAGGAGATGGAGGAGGAGGAAGAAGAAGAAGAAGAAGAAGAAGAAGATGAAGAAGGGAAGAAATTTAAAAACAGTTTAAAAGTTCAATTAGCCAATAAAACACAAGTACCAGCAATAAATGCTATACTTACAATAGCATATACAGTGTAATCTTTTCATCGTACATGTAATACGGACTTCAGTGCGGTAATATCTTTCCTCGCTGCGTGTATGTTCATCCATCTCCGCAAATACAAAAAATACATTAAAAAAAAGGAGGAATTATTCAATCAGTATTCTTTCGAAGTATAGAGCAGCAGCCTTGTCAGGGTTGTTATACTATAAATTGGAATACAATGGCCCCATGAAATTCTTATGATTATTATTGCTTTTACGATTTAGTTTACGTTTGCCAAGGAAAATAAATTTTTCGGTGTTTCTTTACGCGATTGTCATTAGTCTCTCGGGGAAGGAATACGAAGAGGAAATTATTTTGTTTGGAACGAAATTTTTTTTTGCGAGTTTGAAAGTTATTTTGGAAAAGTTCTCAGTTCCTAGAAATTAATTTGTAACAATTTTATAGTTGCTACAAATTTATTTGAAACCATTTTCAACTAGAAGGTAATTTATGGAAATCTCTTTTTGCAAATTCAAATTTTCGTTATAATTTTTATATATTCGCTATATTTTTTAAAATAAGTAATTGTTTTTTACGTGAGATTAATTTGGAAAAATAGATTGTTGTAAATTAATTTGGAGAAATTCATTTTCTTGGAATTAAGTTGAAAGAATTTTTAACTGGAACTTATTTTTTAAAAACTTTTCTTGGAATTTGGAATTTTCGTTCTAAATTTTTGTAAATTCCATATATTTTTTTACAAAATAATCATTTTTTACCCGAGATTAATACGGAAAAATGGGTTCCTGCGAATGAATTTGGGGAAAGTCAATTTTTAAGAATTAATTTGAAATAATGAAATATTATCTCAGCAAATTTGCAAATTTTAGCAACATTACAAATTTTTACTTGCACATTTGCTAATCGAATATCCACTTAAAAAATGTTACTTAGCTGAGATGAATTTTGAAAAGCAGGTTATTAAAACTTGATTTCCGAAAATTCATACCCTGGGAATACCGAATGAGGAGAAATTCATTACTCGCAAAATAATTAGGCAAAATCGATACCCTCTAAATGAATTTCGAAAAACTATCGGAAAGTTCGAATTACAGCTGTTCGAATTTCCATTACACGACGTCTTATGAAGATAGCGTACCTATATCCCCAAGGGACTTGCCCGGGAGCCTTCCTTTCCCTCCTAATTTGGTTGTTCTCTCGGTACACCCTTTGCTCTCGATCCCATGGATCCATTTGCGGACCACAAGGAGACCCATTTTCGTGCACATATCGACGTACAATTTTCGATAATCCGGCATTTCGAGTCAAGGAGGCTCCACATGTGAGTCGTTTTTTTTTCCAGGTACGAGAAATGGAACCGAGGAGGTGCTTTTTCTCGGGTTTCTGGTCTATTCCTACGGAGGCAAACGTGACAGTCGTGTAAGCATGTACGTATAAGGCTGGCAAAAAGAGAAAGAGAAGAAAGGAGACGGGGAGGAAATACAAGAGAGTGAAAGAGAAAGAGAGAGAGAGAAATGGGAGAAAGGGGAGAAAGAGAGAGAAAACCGTGTCCACCTCCTACAAACGTAGCCTCTACCCTCTATTGATCGAACAGACTTGCCCTGGGCTCCAGTGGAGTAGACTGGACACAACCACCCCCGATTCTCGACGTAACCCTCACACGATTCTCCGAGCCACCCCCTTATTCCATCCACCTTCTACACACACACACACACACACACACGTGTCCGTATCCACTCACGTACACACACAGGGCTGATTTTCAAGGCAGCTAAAAGACGCCCAAAACGCTTTTCCTCGGGGATGGTCATCGTAAGGGTACGAACGGAGGATCTTCTCCATGTGTTGGGGGTGTACTCCCTTGTAAGTGTGCACCCGAGGTACGTATGCACGTAAAGGCGTATAAGTATGTCGTTCCTTTACCTCCACAAGCTCAGATCGCTAAACTTGCACATTCGTTAGCTCGCTGGACAGTCGGTATTGAACGAAGCGTGGAAAGGTGATTGCCTGAAAGGTGAATGCTTGCGACCGGCTTAATGCGTACCATTTTTACGTGTTCCTTTTTTATAAAAGGCCAGGCACTTGTTTTTAGCTATCTTACAAAAACGTGTCCCTCAAAGAATTAAAGCAGCCTCCAAGTATCAAATAAATCTCCAAAATGCAACTCGAAAAAATTGCATTAATTAATTTTTTTCCAAATTCGAATTAAACAATTACGGTAAAAAAGGTTCGAATTTCCTCCAACAAAAATGTGTCCCTCGACGAATTGAAGTATTGAATAAATTATTAAATTGCATCTTAACAAAAAATTACATTGATTAATATTTTTGCAAATTTTTATTAAACTCTTAGCACGAAAAAGCTCGAATTGTTTCCCACAAAACCGTGTTCCTTGAAGGGCTAAACCATCCTCGAATTTCTGATTCGGGTTCTCGCATTGAATTGGCGATCGGAGAAAGACCTATCAATGAAGAACCGGCGGTCTGAGGTTATACCAATAAAATTTCCGAGGAGAAGTAATATTTTTTTTATAAGGCACTTGTGTCATAAAACGGAAGCGACTCGGTAGCTGGCGCGTTTCTTGGTTGATCCGCCGCAAAAGATCCATCCGATTCAAACCTTAAGGACGGAAGTTCCTTGGAAGCGATTTCAAAGTACGGCTTCCGGGAAATGACTTCACGGTGTTCCATATAGTTGTCGTACTTTCGTTATAAAGTGAAAGGGAACAGAAGGCAAAATGGAGAAGAATAAGAAGAAAGAAAGGAGGATATGAGGTATAAAAGTTCTGATATAGAGAGGACAGAAGCGGGATCGACGTCGTTCCTCCTTTGGCCACCTATCACGCAAACCGGGTAAACCCGCAACGAATGAAACCCAGCCAACGATATAGGTACTGAATTTTTATCGTCCGTTTTTACGAGATCCTGCTGGGTTATCGATTAATCGTTTAATCGATTTTCCAAGAAGAAGACCTATCGCCGGACTGTCTTAAACTATGCATGTATAGAAGTCCGCCTAGAGAGACTTCGAGGTACCCGCGAATCTCGACGTGGTCGATTTTACCATACTTTTGTGAAATAATTGTAATTGCAATTATGCTAAATACTGTAATTGTAAATGTAAAAAATAATTGTAATTGTAATTATGTGATGGAATAAAAAATATTTTCCAATAAATAGAAGTTGATATATTATAAATTAAATTTTTTAAAAGTTTTTTAGTTTTACTTATATATTATTTTTCTAATATTTATTATTTTGTGCTAAATATTGTAACTGCAAATATAAAAAATAATTGTAATTGTAATTATGTGATGGAATAAAAATTATTTTCTAATAAATAGAAGTTGATATATTATAAATTTAATTTTCTTTTTTGTATGTCAGAGGGCAGGGTATAGTAAATTTTACGATATACGTTGCAAAAGTTACCTTGCAAAGAAAAATAATTATGGAATAGTAATTTTTGCAGAAAGATGATACTAATTTAATTAGTTCATGGAGAAGAGAAAAAAAAGTAGATTTCTATATAATCATATTTTCTTATTTACAATCTACAATCTCAAAATTCTACCAGTCGATATATTATAGTTTCAAAAACTATACCATAAATTAAACCATCACAGTTACCAACCTCGTCGCTACTATATTTTCTAGCACGCTATAGTTTCCATATTTATCACCATTCAATCTCAATAATCACCCGGGTATAGTTATCTACTATATCTTAAAAATTCGAAGAACGATTATAAAAAAAAAAATTCCGCAGAATGGATCTTCGCGCTACCGAGGTCCCCGCGTATGATTCCATCGAAAGGCATTTCAGCGTCCGTCCGAACAGTGTTAATTATAATTATCCGTATGCATGCACGATGCAGATGCATTTGTACGCCCGAAGGATGCGTTATCGCTGACGGAATAATTCATCGTGATATCCTCTAATATAATCGAAACACGTTTATTACGAAAGACCATTGCCCTTCGCACAATTGACGTCGGTGGCTGTCAGGCAATCGGGTTCTGCTCCGTTCTGCCGCATCTCCATAATTATTACAAACGAGAGAACATCAAAGAGTGAAACCGACTGATGCCCCGAACTCGCTTTTCGTTATTATCCAGTCGCTCCCCGTTCCCCGCAGGCGTATCAGCTCGAAAGAAATTCATTTGAAGAAACTACGGCAAAACGTGTCCGATTCCTAAGCACCGACTGTGCTCTCTGTTTGGAAAAGCACTTTTTCGTTGGCTAAACAAAAACACGAAGACAAGGGCCACCGCGGCTCCTCCGCTACCTAAGGGCCTTTTAAAAGCCCTCGAAAGAAGGACCTTTTGTACGAATGAAATTAGCCCGAAAATAATCTCCTACCCGTGTTCACTCGACGGATCATCCCGTTAAACAGATCCTCATTCTCGTTGCGCCTCTTTCTCCGGGTCCTATTCTCTCGCGTTGTCTCTCCTTTCTTCCCTTATTATTATCAGCTGTCTTCCGACAAACGAAATAGTTTCTAGGATTGCACAGTCGACCGCACGTGTATCTTCTTCCTTCTGTTCCGCTATTATCCTTTTATACATACACCTTTCTCCAGCGAAGCGTGTTGGCTGAAGAAGCGTTGTCAAAGACTGACACTCTGCTCATGTGGATGCAACTGTATCTTGCAAGAAGATGCCTCCAAAGTCCCAAACATTTTTTTTTTTTTGGAATTCATTTTATTTACCCTGGGGATTATGGAATAAGGGAGGGAAGGGTTCAGGGTTGAAACTGATACCTATGGAAGCTGTATTTATTATATTGTTATTTCATGGATATTTATATTTTTATATATATTATGGATTTTGTTATGGAATTTGTTATTTATTATTTATGAGACTTATTTTTTTAATATTTATTAATTTGGCTTGTATATATTTTGTAGATATTTTTACTATAAACTGAATTTTTCTTTACTATTATATATTTATTTTTTCCTTATTGTGGGTGATTATGTTGTAGCCCTGAAATGTGACACCCCTAAAAATAGTAATTATGGTAAATTTAAAATATAGTAGTTGTAGATAGTAATAATTTTAGAATTTGATAATTTATAGTTAAGTTTATAATTATTGTAGCTTCCAGAATTTCTTAAAGATCTAGAGTATTTTTTTGGAATTTATTAATTTTGGAGTTTATCTTTATTTTACCTGTGTATTATCGAATAAGGGATTAAAAAATGTAGGGTTGAAATTGATACCCATGGATGCTGTATTTATTATACTCCCTCTGTCTCATAATACTTGATAGTTTTCTCCTTTGGCCACGAAACGAAAACTATCCAGTATTATGGGACAGAGGGAGTATTATAGTTTGAATTTTTGGTATATACATATTTTAGATAATTTTACCATAAATAAATTTTTCCATTTATAGATAATTAAAAAATAATAATAATTATATATATTAAACATAAATAATAGTAATTATAGTAAATATAAAATATATAACAGTTATAATAGTAGATAGTAACAATTCTAGAATTGAATTAAATAATAACATTATAGAAATTTATAATTACACAATTTTGAATTTTTTGTAATATATAATGTATATTTTTACTATAAATGAATTTTACTATATTTCAAATAACTGTATTACAGGCTAATTAATACAGTAACCTTAACGTAAAAAAAATGGCAGTACCAAAACGAAACAACAATAGTACCTATAACCCAATAAAAGATGCAATATTTGCTGCAGCTGCAGTATCATCCTCCCACTGCGGTAATATTGCAACGATTTTATTTATGCATCGGGAATGCATCTTCTCTTAATTTCCCCCGCAGTATCCAAAATTACAATTCTATTAATAATCATGTAACAAAAATAATGACTATAGTGTTAAATACCGCATAAAAAATGAATAAAAGTTTGCAATAATTGTATTAATAGTAACTTTTCCCACACTATAGTTATTTCTACTATTCCCGACATGGTACATAGCCAAACCGATTTTTTGCATGAAGGAAAGGTCCAATTTTAAGCAAATTGAGAACTTGGCTAAGCGTGTCGCTTGCATACCTGACCGTTCATCTTGGGTACCATCATCATCCTCCTTTTCCTCTTCCATTTATCCGTCTTTCGTCACGCTTATCCAATATTCCGAAGCATTGTTGTTGGATTTATCAGGTATAGCCCTGTCACTCCTGTTAGTTTAGCATTGTCCAAATGAGCTTGGACCCTTGAAACCAATTGGATTAAACGTATCTATTACTATATTGTTGCCCTAAGCAGACCCCTCAGGTATTGTCAAGCCCGTGGAGGAAACGTACAGATTTCGGCCGAAAACCTACAATACTTCGCTTCAGCGGTAATAATAATAATAATAACAATAACAACAGTGAAACAGATGATCCTTATAACTTCCATTATTCTGCGGATTTAAATGTCTATTAAATTATAGTTATACTCTTATCCCTTCTTTGTGTTGTCCGTCGATTATGGGCAAGGTAAAGCATTTATCTGCACATAGTAGCGCCGACAATGCCGCGTTGTTGCAGGCATACAAGCAGAGTGGAAGCTACAGTTTCAGGTGAGCCACCAGAATCGTGGAAAGAAAAAAAGGATTCCACGTGAGACGCAACTATTATTTGCGTTACCATTATACAAATAGTATATTTACGGGACGAAGGATTCTATAGCCTGTATAGTAACTATTACTATAGTGTATTTATTATTACAAGCGTGGTATGCGCATCCAATGTACAACTATAGTTTGAAATTGAAATTCGGATATTATAGTTGCTATTATTGCTATTATTATATTTTTAGGAAAAACTTTTACAATTAATAGTAGGCCAAGCTCGACTCTCGAAGTTTAAATTATTATTATTTTTAATTGCAGGATTTATAACAACGAATCATACCGTGCAATAATAATAATAATAATAGCAACTACAACACAATGATATTTTCTATTATTATTACTATTACTATTATTGGTGTAGTAATTGTTGTAATTTGGTAGATCCAATTTTTTGATTTTATAAAAATTATGATTCTGAATTTTCGTCTGTGTGTAGTATTTTTTATTAGTATTATTATTTATTAACATAGTTAATTGTATCACAATTATAGTTACAGTAAAACTGTACAAAACTGTAGCTATAGCAACTATCATATTGAGTCTCAGCCAAAGCAACTATTTTCTTTAGTTACGATATTTTTTTGCTACTCTTGCATTTACTATAGCCACTACTATTGCTAATATTTTTACCATCACCATTACTATTACAATTAAATATCGTTACTATTATTATTACTATTGATATGGTTCTAATTGTTGTTCCTTTTCCCGTTATTACCAGCAACTATATCGTTGCAGCTCCAACCAAACCCTTACTACCAACTATAATTTTCAGTCAACGTTTCGGTAGGTAACTATTTCCATCTTGCGGTTACAGTAACTATAATTTCTCCCACTGGTATTTTATTTACCCCTGCAAACCTACTTCAATTTCCACGTTTTAGGCGAAACAATAGTTACTAAAAAAAATATATAAATTACAATCGCAATCCCTTCGACGACAAAAAATTCCCGGAAATTGTTTCTCTTGGCCCCGGGCTCTTTAGGCCCCGCAGACGTCATGATTTTCGCAAATCCGCTGCGCGGATGCACGCACACGACTCTATCGCGCTGCCGGACGAAAAAGAAGCGATAGGAATACAGAACCGAAGAAACTTGTTCCTTTCAGACGCATAACAACGATTGTTTCTGGTCATACTACCGGTTTACAAAAGCGCACGGCAAAAGTCAACCTTTTGTACCTACAGTTAGCGTGTATATAAAGTAGCGCATGCATCTCCGCTCCGGCGAGATTCGGCTAGAGGTTTTCTCTGTGAAACGCATCGGGCTGCTCGCTGCTACTTACATGCCGGGGAAAAAAGAGCGCAAACGGAGCTTCTCCCTTCGGGGCTAACAAGAGGATTCACCATTCACCTGTCACTAGACCGAGGGCGGTTAGTTATAGTTTATTTATCGTTTCCACGTAGGCTGGTGTTTGAAATACGTGTACACGGCTCGTATGTTCACCCTTTCTTTTCGGTGTGGGTATGGCGCCGGCGTGTGTGGTCTGGCGCATACCATCCGCCTCGCCGGCCAACTATTGTCCGCAACGGGCTATCTCGCGTCTCCCGCGAGCACCGGTCAATTCTTGCCACGCCGGGGTCCGTGGTAGATGTCTTAACCAGATTGCTAAACGACGCATGCGTTAACTTTACGCATCGTATAATGTAGGTCCACATCGAAATTTCATTCTTTCCCTGCATCTACACCCTCTTTTATTGGGCTCCGGGACACGGGCTGGCCGGTAATGGGGAACGGCAGAAGGTGATTTTTAATAAGCAATCGCGGCCGTGGAAAGGCTACCTTGTATAGGGAACGTGAGAATTCTAGCCGTCGTAATCAAAATGGACGCTCGGAAGGCCAGCCGAGCCGAGTCGAGTCGAGTTGAGCCGTTCTTTTGGCCGTACGGATAAGAATGGATTCGTGGACCCGCGCAGAAAAAATATCAAGCCACCGATTGTTGGAATTTCGGTCGAATAGTTGGGAATAGAGTAAATAGGAGGTTAATAGTGGAACAGAATTACTATAAAACCACGAAATTTACTACCTGCTTTCGAAAAGTAGTAACTTAACAAAAAAAGATGACTTTCCACCATATCAAAAATGCTCTAACCTAATAAAATTGCCCTTCACGATTATAAAATTACTATAATACAATATAACATAGTAAAAATAACTTTCCGTATCGTAGAAATTACTATACCCAACCATTGCTAGGGTTCCACCGCAAGGGTCTCCGTAAAGTGGCAAAAAAAGGCCTTCCACTTTGTGGAATTGACTTTACGTTGAAAGCACAAAGAGAAAGATCCGAATAAAAGGTCCGGCGATTTAAAATTCTAATTTGGAAAATAAAATAAAAAATGAGAAGAATTGTCGAAAACCTCAGATATATATTTATGCTAAAACACAAGATTTGTGTGAACGGTCGGAGGGTTGAGTCGACATGAGAAGGGTGGACCGTTGGCGAGCCAAAGGGGTGTAGGGAGGCCAAGTATTAGTTTTATCTGATGGAGAAAAATTTTGAAAGATGAGTCGAGTCAATTTGACGGTATATATAGTATATACACTCGGAGCATGGGAAAAAGGGTACGATTTGGGCCGAAAGAGGTAATTCCGAAATATCCAAAACACAGAAAGGATGCCAGGGAACTAAGGCTATTAGGTAGATGGCATAGAGGTCGCATTTGTCGTACTATCTATCTACCGTTCTACCTGAATATCATAGCTAAGGATTTGACACGTGATGACAGCTCGTGGCGCCACCCCACCCCCTGGAGTTCCTTCGCTCCCTAGGGGTCCTTTCGAAAGCAGTTTCAGAAAGGTTCTTTTGTTTCAGTCTCATTAACGAGTTGCCAAACCCTTCGACAACCTTCCGGACCCATCGATGACCAAGAAAGGGACTGTATAATGTGCCTCATATACTATACACATATAAACACTCGTCCGTGTGTGTACAAATAAAACACATACATGTATGACACACCATGTAACATAAAACGCCTTCTTTCCAGAAGGAAAGGCGTTAGGCTAGGGAATTTCCCTAGAATCTCACTAGAGTTTCCATTTCGGGGGCAAAAATGCCTCCCCTGGTACGATTTTCAACCCTCGCGTGTAATTCCCATGCAAATTTCAAATAAATTTAATTTCGTTTATTTTAAAACAAATGTCTTTCAGGAGAGTATCGGGTTCTCGTCATCAGCGGCCACTTATTTCTCATCAGCGTAACTCCGATTGTCGGCTCTTGCGACTTCCTTCAAAGTGAAGTGTTTATTGGTAATGTAACGCAGTGGTAAGATCCCACTGTCTTAGTTACATGCCGACAAACAAGGCCAATATTTGTGCTCATTGCGTGTCTGTCCAGTCCCGTCCTGCCCCGTCTTGCCCCGTTCTGCCCCGTCTTGCCTTCCCTCTTCCGTGGTTGCAAGTACATCCGGACGACAATGCTCATCGATACAGATTGAACCTGCAGGTAGTTAGTCCCTCGCTAGTAGTAACGTGTGATGCTAATCTTCGTACGTGCCGGTGCACCAATTTCGCTGCAAATGCGATACGAGACGCTGCACTGTCGATTTTTCAGTCGAAGATTCCGTGAATTTCGTTCCATCGCACTGAAAATTAAGGAGTAATTTGAAAATAATGAAAATTGCTATGAGAAAGTAATAAATTAATTAAGAAGTTAAGGTTTTAGTGAATTAATTAAGAAATTAGCGAATATGGCAAAACCCTAGAAATACGATAATTAAATTTGGATAATTACGATGCGTTCCTTCTGAAATGTAATTCTATAGAATATATTTTACAGACATGTGTTATATTATGTATTTTTTTTAGACATAAATTTCCGGGGCCTAGAAATTTTGTTATATCTTACAAAATAGTTTGCTGGGGTTTTGCAGGTGTTTTGCCGGCATTTTGCTGTAAATAATAATGCCAAAAAATAATTTATAGATTGCCAATAATTAACGATAATATCATATCAAGATTTTAAGTTCATTATATATTATTTTTTACAAAGAAATTTTTGGGTCCTACAATTTTTTTATATCGTAGAAAACAACTAGATTCTCAATAACAAATTAGGATTTCATAGCGAGCATTTACCTTTGATGATATATGTATTTTTTTTCTGCAAAGAAATTCTAGTATATTTTTAAAAATATGTATTTACACAACTTTTGGAAAATAATGATAATATTTATTAGATATTTATTAAATTTTCCAGAACAAAATTTTATATTAACTTTTACCCCATATTCACGCACCTCTATTTTATTTTTCGTCCCATTTTTTTTATTCCACCACACGAATTTTCGAAATTCATTTTTCGTCCTAGACTCCCGAGGATTTTCCCTATTAAGGAAATCCCGAGTTCCCAAGGTGCCCATTGCGAGTCAATTTCCGGAGCCATCGGCTCTGATCGTCCGAAGAAACTGGCGATCGCGTGGTTTTATTTGATTTCCTGAAATCCCGGCCGTAAAAATGAGGAATCCTCGTCGCTGCGAAATATTGTCTATGCGAAAACTCATGCCGGGGCTCGAGGACAAGTCGATTATAAGCCAAAGGATCCTGTCCAGTATGCTCGAACTGCCTGTAGGAATGCAGAAGGACCAAAAGACTTACATCTTTTTCCACAGTTCGGCACATAAATAAACGCTGTCGGACAGTTTTAGGCCTGTTTCTCTCAGGTCCCACCGTCTAGGCGCCGCTCTTTTGTCTTAGCTAATAGAACACGCGTTCCTGCGCGTCTCTTTCGTAAAAATAACCGAAATGTCCAGTCGTATAATACTCGCACGATCAGTTGCTCCTCTCATCTTTAACCTCCCTTTTTTTGTCCTACACTTCACCTTTCTTGTCCTTTTACCCACACACACACACACACACACACACACTTTATATCTGTATATATGTATATATGAGCCTCTTCCGAACCCATCAGTGCTGATTATTATTAGCTGTTAATTGCCGTTTTACGGTATCCACCTTTCTTTGTACCTTCAAAGAGCATATCTGCGACAGATAAGCCACTGAAAAATGTACTTTCAGGCGCTTCTCCGCTTCTTTTGCCTTCCTTAAGTAACGGAAGGAAATGATAGCGAATCCATTAAGGATTTATGATACGATGGAAGGCTGCTGGAGTACCTCCCGGGCAAAATTGCCACCGGAATTTCACCCACTGACGCTCGGAGGGGATGCTTTCTGGTTTCCAAAAATAGAAATTTGGATCTCTGTTGCAAAAATTGTCGATTTTGAATTTTTATCTTGCACCAAAAAGCTGTGACCTGCCAGAATTTGGGTTAAAACTAGACGTGACATTGGAGAAAAAATTTCTCCCCTTGTAGGAATTATTGTAATTATTATAATCGCCGTAATTGTAACAATTGAATATCATAATTGTAATAATTAAATATTGTAATTGTTATTATTGTTATTTATTAAATACTGTAATTGTTATATTGGGTGAGCGTGAGTTTTGCACTAACCTAAGAAATTATTATAAATTATTACAATTTAGGAAAATTATTGTATGAGTTCTAGTTCCTACTGGAATTTTTTGAATTTGTTAATTTGTAGAATTGCGGCACTAAAATATCTAAATCTGCCGATTTTGCTAAAATGTCACAACTTTTCGTGGAAATCTCGGTTTATTAGTTTCGTAAAAGTTACCACACCATTCCAAAGTACGATTTCCACGATACCGCCGGTTCTCAAGGGTTCGACACCGAAGTTGGTTACATCATCCAGATAAAAGACATGGTTACTGACTCCTGGAGATGTCATTCGCCCGAAAGATTGCCGTGACATTGATTCCTCCGTCTGATAAATTACTAACCATTTTTTTCATACCTCCGGAGCATCCGAACGACTGATGAATGATAAACATACGGTTTATCATTGATCCCAATGTTCTCTCGCGCTCGATGGGAAAAGGACAAAATAAATTAAAAGGTGGGACGTCAATGTCTTTTTAATTATCTTCCCCGGGTCAGTAAATTATTTTCCCATTGAACCATGGATTTTGCTTTTTTTTAGAAAAAGAATTTTTTTTCAGTCGCACTCTTCTAGCCTTGGTTTTCCAGAAAAATTAGTATTTTTCATTGGGACGTCAATGTCCTTTTAATTATTTTCCCCGAATCAGTAAATTAGTAATACTTTCCCAATGAACCATGGATCTTTTTTTTTAAAAATAATTTTTCTCAGATTCCAGTCGCAATTTTCGACCCTTGGTTTTTCAAAAAAATTAGTATTTATCATTTGGAGGTCAATGTCTTTTTAATTACCTTCCTCGGGTCAATAAATTACTCCTTCATTTAACCATGGACCATTTTCTTTGAGAAAACGAGATTTTCTCAGATTCCAGTCACTTCCAGTCGCAATTTTCCACCCTCGATTTTCCAGAAAAATTAGAATTTTTTATTTGTCTCCCTTATTTTCCTCCAATCGCCTTTTAATTAGCCGCCTCGAAGCCAGGAAATTTGGGCGAAGTCCATCAACGACTTTTCTATAAATTGTTTAACGACGACGCGAGGAATGCAGACGCTAGAAATACTTTATACATACTTTTTTTTTAGTGGATTATTAATTTGAGTTGCCGCGGTTCGAAATGACTCTCCTCCGTGCCAGCTCGCGGCTGGGATAACGGCGTAAGGCCGATACACGAGACGCTGAGACGAAGGCCCTTCTGGCACTGGGTCCGCGCAGGAGAAAGAGGGAATTGGATCGAGGGTTCGTTTCGTTTGGGTATTAAAAAAAGACAGAAATATTAAGTATCTGATGCAAGAAAGGAAGAAGGCAGGCTTGGCGCCACACATCGCATACCACGCTCGTATGTATAAGATTCTTTTTCCTTCGGTCCATGTATCTTATACGTATCTCTCGTGGTGCATTTTGATCCCACACTGATACCGCTATGGCTTCCATTCGGAGAGTGTGTAGACTAACTTATTGTCTTATTATTGGACCACCTAGCGGATCTTTCAGAAATATACCAGTTCCTCCGGCGGAAATCAAAAACGTGGATTTCTCCCGTGGTTCGTTACGTCGTCGAATCTCCAGACTCATGAACCATGGTTTTATCATGGTTTTTTTATTTAGCAAGAATTTCGGCTTATAATTTCCCAAATTTTGAGTTTCCAGTATATAGTGAATTTTTATAGTGAAAAATAATAGGATTTTATAGTAATGAAATAGGAATCTAGGAACTTTCCAGAGGATCACTATTGTCCTTGGATTTTTCTGAATATAGATGACTCTTATAATAATAATAATAATAATAATAATAATAATTATTATTATTATTATTACTATTATTATTGTTATTATTATTATTACTTCAAATTCCTAACAATTTAGAGAAAATTTCGAATACTCAGATCTGGAACTCCGGAAACCTGGAACAAAATGAAAACTCCGAAAATTAATAAAAATTGCACCGAAGATACTCCAGAGG
Organism: Gasteruption jaculator; assembly: GCA_949825005.1. Lineage (NCBI taxonomy): Eukaryota > Metazoa > Arthropoda > Insecta > Hymenoptera > Gasteruptiidae > Gasteruption > Gasteruption jaculator. Next base: position 11,803,376 of record OX463763.1, read on the forward strand.
TACTGAAACTAAAGCCTGAAATATTCCAGAGCTGCTGGAATTTGAGCGCCAGGTACTCCAATAATATTGGAACGAATACCCAAATTTCTCCAGAAATACAAACACCAAAAACAATAAGTACTCCAAAAAATACTAGAATCGGCTCCAAAATACCCCAGAGGTACCCGCATTTGAATAAAAAATCCTCCAGACTCACTCAAACCCGAACTGGAAATTCTCCAAAGACTCTACAATTTAAATCCTGAATCCCCCAGAAATATTGAACTTTCAACAAAAAATACCCTAGAAATCTCCAGATTCAGACTCCAACCGCAACTACTTCAAATGTAGAAAAAAGGTTAATTCGAGAATTGCCCAAAAGTACCATAAATTGAACCCCAGATACCTTAGACCTAAATCCTACGTTATTTAAATTCTCACGCTGAAAATTCGGGTACGAACCCGGGCACCTCGGGCCAGATCCTTGGGCCCAGATTTTCCCTGATAAAAATCTGCTCTATTTCCCCTGAACCCTTTACTTTCGGGATCGCTCCCGTCTCGTGTACCGACCCTCGCATTTTCCCTTGCAGGTACAAATGCCATCACACGAATGCGTCGCTGCGTAAGTGACAAATGTCTCCGGCTGGTAGCATGTGACCGGCGTACGTCATACAAGAGTGTCCGAGCGGTTTGGATCTTGATTGCGAAGCGGTTTAAGCCGAACATCTTCTTCGTGTTGCAGATGCATTCGAAAAGCTGCGATATTTCTTCCAGGACACCAACGTATCGCGCGAAGAAGTCAATTTCGTTTGACTTTACACACACACACACGTACACACGCACGCGTTTCGTTATCTCGGGTATCCTTGTACCGGCTTTGATAAATTAATCGGTATTAAAGAAAAGATATTATACATATGAAAGTCAGTCACTTCGGGTCAGTTCCATCAGCAAGATCTGAATTATGTCGATATATCAACTCCAAAAGGAACACACAGATACGAGCTCGTATCTCGTATGTGTGCATGTAGGAGATTTGAAGAACCAAAAAGAAGGGAGGTCGGATTTTTTTTTCCTTCTCCAACAACGTTCTTCTTACCTTCTTTTTCGATCTCCACTGTCTGTCTGGTGCCAAGATCATTTCGACAGAAGACTGTCCCTACCTACAAGGCCATTAATAACGTATCGTACTCATCTATACATACCAGAAGAGAAACATTTTTTTTTTATAATAACAATCCCCGGCCACTAAACGATCGTTTTTATGATAATCGGCTTCAATTCGAAAGGGATGTATTATACTTCCCCGGCTGGCATCGAGCTTTCAGATGGCAGCACCCGAAAGCTGCTCGCTCTTCGGTTAGGGTCGAGCATGGTAATTTCGATATTTGTCGTGGAAACCACCCCGATTCTCGAATTTCTGCGATTCCCATTCGAAGAGAAGGAAAAAAATACTCGATGCCGGAAAAAATAGGAAAAATAAAAAATAGTGGCGTGAAAATTTCGAAATTCCAAAGATTTCCTTGAATTTTAGAAATTTTCGTGAAATAAGAAATTAAAATGATTGCAATAAAATTAGAATTAATTTCTAACTTTTTCAGTTAATTCTATTTATTTTGCTACACACCAACGAAAAAAAAAAAAAAATAGAAATTCCCCCAACATCAAAGTTTAATAATTAAAGCCCTAATTTTTTTTCACTTAAAATTACTTTGTAAGCAATAATCATTTAAAGTATTACATAAGGGGATCAAATTAAATACACAATTATTTTCGGGGTGGAAATTTTCCAAATCATGAAAATCATGAAAATCTATTGTTTGTAAAAAAAATCGCATTTTTTTTCTTGCATTTTTTAACTTTATAGTTAATAACGGCCTTTTTTTTGCTTAAATTAGTCTTACATATAAATCGGATTATTATTGAAAGTAATTTCATGAGTAAATCCTTCAAATTGGCGAAATCAGAAAATGTTGGTATCAATATAAAATTACAGTATTAATATAAAAAAACCATATTAATATAATATTCCTTCATCAAAATCAATCTATTCCTAACAATCCTGAAAAAAGCGATTTCCCGATTCCCCCCCCCCCCCCCAAAAAAAATACTTGGAATTTTATCTCGGATTCGCATGGTCCGCGGCAACGCGTTGGAAAATAAAAACCACCCCTGGCCAGGGTTGTTACAAATTGCCCATTAACCCCATTGATTTTCTATCGGAGACGAGCAAAAAATATTCCCATAGAACGAACAAAAGGGAAATAGCTGTAAACGAGTGATTTGAGAAGTACTTGATTTTGAGCAGGAAATTAATTCCGTTTCCAGATTCGGGATGGCAGAGGGGTAGGGAATCAATGGCAGGATGGATATCTGTGTTTATTGATACAGGAAGTGATTGCTACGCCAATGTTAAAGGGGAAGAAAGAGGGTAGTATCATTTAATGGGGGAACCCTGTATCGTGGGGTGACGTATTTGCAACGTAATCCCATGATAAATTGCCGAAAAGTCGAAGAAGCCACTAGTGCCGTACATAAGAGGTTAAAAGATAAGCTCTATTAATTTTACGTTATAAAGTGCTGCAGTTATCCGAGTATACGATTATAGAGGGATGGTGGTACTTATGTAGGTACCTTTATATACAAAGACTTTTCTCGTCCTGCGCCGATATTTACTGCTTGTTAACTCATCATGAAGTTTACTACCAAGATTCTTAACTATTATATGCTCTATATACATTTTTACTCTTATTTTTAAATAATGGCTTCCCGGGTACTTCGTACGTTCACTCGTGAGCTTGCATTTTCTTTCAGCCATTAAACGAGTTATGTTTTCAATAATTACGAGGAACAAAATTATTTCATGCCGAAGGAAAGATATCATTCGAGTGGAGATTTTCCCCACTGTGAAATTTTCCAGTTTTATTTTCATCCCGAATAACCATTCATTTTATTCCATTCCCCGAGATTTTCAATAATTATGTAATTAATTCCATGAGAGAGTTTCTAACTAATGGGGTTTTACGATTTTAGAGGGTGGAAATTTGGAAACTAAAATTTTCACATGAATTTAATTACTGCCCTTGAAATTTTAAATAATCATCAATTATAAAGTTGTTTCGGTTTAAAAAGAAATTTATGTTTATTAGTATTTTACGTCATCTCCCGATATTTTCAATAATTTTGAAATACGACGTAATTTTCTATGACGAGGTGGCTATCACTCGAGTTAACGGATTTTGATATGATAATTTTTGGGGGTGGACATTTTGAAGCCTTCCTCGACGGCATTCCACCCCTTAAGGTTTTAAACAATTGTTAACAATCATGTAATTTCACGTCATGGGAAAGGTATCCTGAATCCAGTGTTAAATTATATTTATTAATTATAGTAACGATAATTAAACTCTAGGTTATCAATTAAATTACAGAAAATAAAGTCTAAATTATTGTGTAATTTTTTTACAAACAATTCGAGTGGAATAAAAAGTTCTAAAAATTTGTAGAAGAACCTACAAATTGGAGGCAATGAATTAATTTAGTTTATTGGAATATTATTAACCCTAAATTTATATTTAAGAATAGTAAGAGCAAAAATTATCCAAAAATTTAGTATTAAATTATTTTTATTAATTAAAGTAACACAAATTAAACCTCCAGATGTTACTCAAATTACAGGATATAAATTCTAAAAAATTCTGTAATTTTTTAAACAGCGAAATATCGTTATAATAGACCCGGATTTGATGCTGGGCCATTTTGAACAAAGTCGAAAAAAAAAATAAAACGTACCGAGTCATTCCCGAGCGATTTGCCTTGAGTAGTCTCTGGAAACCCGGAGTTTTCACTTACCCGAGGAAATTTATCATCCGTGTGTTTACGTAAAGTCAGGGTATGAGAATTAATGATAAAAAGGGAGTCGTCAATGATGACGATGATCGTTGGAGAGTTACCGGTCGTGTGTTTGCTCGTACAATGTACGTACATACGTATCCGTAGCGCGCTCGTGCCGGCTTTCGTATTACTCTTACGAACATTACAATGACAATGACCGCAATAACAATTCGTAGGGAGAGCGAAAAAAGAGAGAAGGTGATATGGCAGCACGCGTTTGTCGACTGACAGCTTGGAAAATTGCTAACAAATAATACTGTAGCAAGTTGGGGAGAAGATCTATGTACAAGGGATGCATATATGCTCATCGCTTTACGGGGTGTCGAGTGTATGTGTACCAGTTACACCCTATGTACACATTATCAGAATTTTGTACTCACACTCGTCAAGTCGATATTTATATGTATTTATATGATATATTATATGTATGTATGTATGTATGTATGTATGTATGTACGCATGTGTGTATATGTGTGTATGCGGATGGATAGATGAATGTATGGATGGACGGAAGAATAGATAAATTTGTAGATAGATATATGTATATGTAGGTTGAGTAGATGTCTCTTTAGTTGTAATGTAAAAGATAATTTTTTTTTATATTGAGATATAAAGATATAAAATTATATTATTAATGTAGATATAAATACAAACACAATAATTAGTAACTAGAGGCTAAAGTAAATATTTAAGTTACAATAAAAAAGTTAGCAGATATAAAATATGGATTTTTTAAATTATGTTATCTATAAAAATACATATAAAATATAAATAATAATTCTTCAAAGTTCAAAAACTTTAGATGAAGAAACGCCAAAATCTTCATTAAAAAGAATTTTTGTAGGTAATAATCAACAAATTTTATGGAAACAATTAAAATTGTTTTAAATTAGAATTCAGATTAAAATTGTTATTATTTATTTACCAGTACTGAATTAATAGAAATACAGAAATTTAAAAAAAAATAGATAGAAATTTTTTGTCGACTGTCTGAATATTCAAACCACAATTTTTTTAATAAAAAAAAAGGATTATTCTTAATAAAGAGTATCTTATTCCTGTAACTTTCCTGAAACAATTCTTTTCTTTCATTATTAACTATTTTTCTTCCTAAACAAATTTTTATTATCAACTTACCGACTTTTACAATCTATTTTTGTCTGTGTACTTACACGAACAGTACCCAGCTTTCGAATTTTGATTCCACCCAGCATTCTGTTATAGATAAATCTGTCCAAGTATTAGTGTATCTCCAAATACATGAATCCACACATGTACGATCTTCCAGATGCACATACATATACAACAAGATTTAAACCATCAGACGAAATCCCGTGTAAACAAAGTATCGGTTACACCGCAGGGGATTGCAATCAGGGTAAGTCCAATTCTATGTACTAATGAAATCAGGAAAGAAAGAACCGGAGGGAAGGGAAGGGAAGAGAAGAGCGAGAACTTATCATACAAAATTCTCTCTCTTTCTCTCTTTCTCTCCATTGAGAGAGAGTTAGTGGTTGGTAAAGCTAAGCTAATAATTCCTATGATCCAGAAGAACCCTCTTATGTAACCGAAGGAAGGCGCCGTAGAAGAGAGACTCACCCTCGATTCTTTCGTAGCCGAAAATTCGTCCGGGAAGTGGCGTCACGATCATATATGCACGCGTTGTATCCCATGGAACGGCGGCGCGATCTGTCACAAAGGTATAAATCACGGATTTCGTCTCTTCGGCGAATGGGGAAAGAGAGAGACGGACGCACTTCGGGGTGTAGTGAAGCAACATATAACGTTCCTAGCAGTGGCATATCCAAAGCGATGCTTTATTATGCCGGACACAATTGCGTGTTGCTTAAGCCACGTGACCGGTATACTTCCGGCCGACGTTTGGGTTCCGCTACAGTGATGTTGCATCTTCCCTTGCTTTGGACGGACCTTTATCACGTGTCAGGTCTCTCTAGGTTCACATCGGAGACGTCACTGTCGGGACCGTGATGCTGCGTGGAAAAAGAGAGAGCGCTCGAAAAGTTTCATCCCCATGTCACTTAATCTTCCGCGTTTGTCCCCCATCGTTCTCTCTTTTCCCCCATAGCCACTATCCACACGTCCCGCTATCTGTCCTGTATAATGACAACAATTTAATTTCGACAACAGTCATTGTCACAACAGACGAGCGCCGAAACTATGGGAAACTCCTTTTCAGAGAGAAAGTTAGGGTTAAGATTGATGCCGCACCCCCGAAGGTGCGGGTCCTAAGGGTGGAAATCAACCTGAATATGTTCCAGAAACTTCACCTCGGTCGCTAAGGGATTCCCGAGGTTCTTTTAGGGGGTGGTTGTTATTATTTTTGGTCCTGTCGAGATTCGTGACTTAAGGGTGGTTGCTATTACGTTTGGGGGGGAGGTAGTTTTGCTAGAATTTTGTTATTATTTTTGCTACTACCGAGATTCGCAACTTAAGGGTAGTTTTTTGTGTAATTTGAAAAAAAACCTCGGTTGCTAAGAAATTTTCCAAGGTTCTCTTAGGGGGTGGTTGTTATTTTTTTGTTGGTGGTTTTCCGTGGATCATAGGTTGACAGCTTAAGGGTAGTTTTTGGTGTAATTCGGGATATTACAGGGTGCGTGTAGGTACGTAGGTGGCGCTGGAGGTCGATTTTCTTGGACTTCGTAGTGGAAATTTTCGCAAAAACTGGGATCCCTGAATCCCGGGGGTAGAAGAACACACGCACGTACACCCTAAGTATGGCAATAAAAAAAGAGCCGTAATAGAGCGATCAAAAGATACGGTGGGACGAATTGATTAGTTACAGTGTTCTTCCACCACCGTTACACCAAACTGTTTCATCTCCTGCTGCAACGTCGATAGAACACCCTCGGCTTTTGGATAGCGTAGCGAATTCGGGTGGTGGCAGAAGTTTATCGCGGGGGTGTGTAGCCACTGTGACCACTAAAACCATCCTCCGAATCCTCCGGTACATGTGTGTGTGTGCGCGTATGCGTGTATGTGGGTGTACGGGGAACGAAGTTTCTCCACTTGGGTCATGGGAAGCATAAAATCGCCGAAGCAACCCCTTATGAATACGAAGTTTCTCTCCTACGTTTTACGTCACTGCGACGTCAATTAGATCGACGCATCCACCTATTCCGCTTGAAAGCTCCTAACCGAGGCAAGATCGGAAGGTGGCGACTTAAATGCACTTCGTTAACCGCAGTTTTCGTGAAAGAAAGAGTACCAGTTTTTAAATATCGGTGGAAAAATAAATTCCCTCGGGGTTTTTAGGGTGTGAGGGACTGAAAAACCCCAATTTCGGGCGAAACGACACCTATCGTCAGTGGAGGTACCGTCGAAATGGGAAAGAGTACTGTCGGATTGTGGAATTACCGCGTTTCTTGGCACTTACGCCCTTGTTTCAGTGAGATAAGAACAGAAAGAAGCCGAGGCGCTGCCTCGGTGGTCCGGTCAACAAATCATAATCGTGCCTACGACCGAGTAACGAGGAAAGGTTGAATGCCTACTCGAGCTTCGGCACCGTAAGTCCGGCCCGGGGACGTCTAAGACGCCGTTGGAGAGGAAAGAGAAAGACTGGCGAACAAGAGCGAGTGGCTGCGAGGGACAAGGACGCGCGGATCCCGCGGAGTGAGAGAAAAAGAGAGGGCCCGAGAAAAATGGCTGAGGTAACGTGGCGCACGGAGCGTCTGGAGCCCACGCTCTGCCGCGTCGCGACAAGGTGGTCCACCGAAGCAGGGGCTCCAATGGGGCCTCGACTTGCGGACGTAAACCGCATGAATCCTGTGGATTTATGAAGCACGAATTAAATACTTCGCCGCGAGTCTCTCTTCTTCCTTTCGTCCTTTCTCCCCGCGTTGGACGACGGTCTCCTTCGGCATTCGGCCTCTGCCCGATCGAGTCGTGTCCGAGGGAATTCGGCGGTGAACGTCGCGAATCGTTCGGCGTCGCCCCAAAAGAACGCCGAAATCTGTCCTAGGACGGGCCCACACACGTCTCGGTGCGAGCAAGCGCCTCCGGAGAACGCGAGGGCGAAGGTAGGGCCACGGCAGCTGGCTCTTTAAGATCTCATTAGCTATGCATATGCCCAAAAAAGCAATTCTAAGCTCGGGCCTTACTCGTGCACCTACTCGCGCACAGACACGGGCACCGACACATACACAGACACGCGTTCCGAAGCTAACGAGACGTCTATATTATTATACTCAAAATACGTTCAAGTTCCACAGACCCCGTTCGAAACAAGGGAGGTTACGTCGGATATTAGCCCGAGGCCCGGGACCGAAGATAAAGACGAGCGAATGCTACTCCAGCAATGGACCACCGTGAAGGGCGCGCTCCTACGACTTCTCTCTCGTTCTCTCTCATTCCGTCTCTCGTTCTCTCATTCTCGGCGTTTACCTCCTCAAATTCTGTTCCTCTTCCACCTCAGAGCTAAGTTCTCGTACCTTTACGGCCCAACTGCCAATAACCGCAAACACGTAATTTCCTACAGCGCCTACTCTACGCATTATTGCCCCTTTTTTCCCCCTTAACCAGGTGGAATTTATTACGCTGGAAATATCAGCTCGCCCATTTACCGCGGGATCGAACCCAGAGCCTACTTTTTCCCCGTCTTACGATATTTTGGTCAGTGAAACGGATGAACCTAATAGTCTTCCCAGGCGAAACGGAAGTGACGGGGTATTCTTTGGAGTGGATTTTATTACTGGGATTTACTACTATTACCTCTAGAAATGGAATGTCCATTTTCGAAACTTTAATTTTTACCCCATTTTTGGAGGAAGGGAAATTTTTTTTTTCAAAAAATCAACTTTTGGAAAAATTTTTTTAGCACTTTCGGAAGACCCATATCCGATGTATTTTTTTCCGAGGAATCCATTTTCATTGTTAAAATTCCCGAAATCCACCGGGAAATGCGATTTTTCCTCAAAAAACCTACTTTTTCCACCTTCCGCTGGGATTTCGTCAAATTTGACCTTGGCAATCGATTCTACGGGAAAAATTACCCCTAGAAATGACTTGTCCAACCCCGTTTTTAACACTTTAATTTTTACCCCATTTTTGGGGGAAGGGATATTTTTTTTCTTCAAAAAATCGACTTTTGGAAAATTTTTTTGGGAACTTTCGGGAGACCCATATCCGATGTATTTTTTCCCGAGGAATCCATTTTCATTGTTAAAATTCCCGAAATCCACCGGAAAATGCGATTTTTCCTCAAAATACCTACTTTTTTTCACCTTTCGCTGGGATTTCGTCAAATTTGACCTTGGCAATCGATTCTACGGGAAAAATTACCCCTAGAAATGACTTGTCCAACCCCATTTTTGAATCTTTAATTTTTACTGTAATTAACATCCGAATAATCTGGTCAACTCTACCACGCTGGTATCGTATCAGCATTTCTACAAAATTCTTTATCATTTAACATAATTACATTTGGGATAGTTGATTTTACCATGCTATTATTTTACAGATGGTGGGTTTCCGCTTCCCTTCTCGATCTTTACCATAATTACATTTGGATATTGGATCTTGCGATCGGTGTAATCGCATCGGTATTTTCCCCGGGTGTTTGTGCTTCCCTCCTCGATTGTTGCCATAATTATATTCTGAAATGGCTACTAATGAAAGAGATGTTATCTAATTAAGCGTGAAAAGTAGTTGTATCCTCTTCTTTCCTTCCTTCATCTTGTCTTAATCAAAGCTGTTGGGAAACGAGTTTGTCAGTGATCGATTGTGATATTCCTTCTTGATGTTACACCTGTACGGCAGATGTTTTCTTCTCGAAGCTGACAAAGATAATTACTAGAGCATTATTATTTAATCGCCGGCTACCGATACCGTATACACCGATCATTCGCGACTCTTTATTCATTTTTTTTTTTGTGGATATCGCCTTTTCATGCGATTCCGCATTTACAAAAATCGACTTGCAATTTCTTTCTTTGGTTTGAATTCAATTTACGATTCCTCGTTGGTACTGATTTTTGAAATTATCAAACTTTTGCGGAATTTTAAAATTTGAAATTTTATTTATTAGCCAAAAAATAATATGGCAATCAAAATAATAATTTTTCCGATTTTATTGATATTCCAAATTTCCGAAATTCCAAAAATAATTAATTTGGTGAAAAAAATAAAATAAAATTACAGTAAACCAACGCATTTACTTTCAAATTCATTTTTTAATTAAAAAAAGAAATAATAATAATAATAATAATAGCGATAATAATAGCGATAATAATAATAATATAAAAAAGTGTTTCAGACAAAGTTTAGTAACTCAGTGTTTCAGAAGAAGCAAATAGGAAGTGTTGAAGCGTCGAATTTGCATTATGAAGTGGTAGAATTCTAAGCAACATCATTTCGTTGGGAAAGAATAACTTTCCTCTCGTTTTTCCCCTTACTTATATTTTCTTTCTTTTTTGAGGAAATCGTAGAGCCGTTTTTTCAAAGCGCGCATTATTATTTCCTCTATACCCGCGGAGCCAATCCGAGGTATGAAAAATCGACTCGGGTGGTCTTCTGCGTGCGTTATTACAACTCTAGCGAAACATAAAAACCTGCAACGTAAGCAAATCAAGCCTAGTCATAAATTTTGCATGAAGTTGTAAATTGCCGGGTGATTGGCTAATTCGTTTACGTTTTGTAAATACTTACGCCTTAACCTAGCCTATCGTTTGCTCGTACAAGAATAATAGAGAGCATTCTCCCTTTCATCCATTACTGGATTTTAGTTCTCTCTAGAACCGATCTAAAATCGGAAAATAGGTGAAAATGGAGCATACTAAATTTTTCTAACGGTACAGTAATTTTTACAATATTCAGCAACTTCCGTATTGGGACAATTGTGGTCCTAACATGGCACAAAATTGGTCTGACAAATATTAAAATCTGATTGACGATTTTTCAATTTAATAATTATGAAAATTTAATAATAATTACTTCGATAATTTATAAGCAGTTGAATTATAATATTTTTGCTATAGAATAAATGCAATTAATGTAAAATAGCAATTTTTGTCTTGACATGGCAAAATATACCTTCCAAATTTTACAAATGGTTGCAGTATAGTTTGTTTAATTAAAAAAAAATAGTTTGTTAATAATAGATAAAGGTATTACCTATAATTTAATAACAAGAAAAATGACTATGAATAAAATTATAAAGTTTAATGGAAATAGAATTTTCAATTTAGAATAAAAGTGTAGAAATTGAATTTTATGGTAAAATTTTAATAAAATGTATGACAGTCTTTGGTATTTACTAAAAAATTATATTTAATAATTTGAATAATGAAAGTTATTATGTTTCAATCAGTGTAAATTAAAATAATAATTTTACAAATATTTTTACCGTTTTTACTATAAAATTTTCTGCCCTAGCAAAACCTGTAAAATTTGCTATCCACGAAAATCCAAAATTTCCCACTTTCACTGTAATTTCTCCAACGCGAAATTGAAAATTTACGAAATTACAAAACAACCCCAACAATGTTTGTTCCAATTTTCCTAGATAGTGACAAATTCGGCAATTTAGGGTTTCTCTGCTACACTTTCAATTTCGCCAGAAAACCAAGAAAATCACCGATTTCCCGATTTCAACCTGGACCTTCTTAAATTCCTCCCGGGGCGATTACCACCCTTTCCCGCGATTCCCTTGCCGACGCGTATCGGGTTTCACGCTGTTGCAAATAATTAATTTCGAGAAGAGACCTGGAAGCGATCAAAGAAGAGTTTGGCGAGTCGGGGAAAAAAGCTCAAGGATGAGTATCGAGTCGCAAGTGTCTCCGAAGTTAAAGTCAGGTGCGATCAAAATGACTTGACAAACGAGTTAAAAAGGAGACGGATAACATTTCCTCCATCATCCCTCGAAATAAAGAAGAGGATATGTTTGACGACGAGCGAAACTCGCGGGGAACAAAAACTCGGCAGAATTCCGCGTCCCTCCTCTTTCGAGTCGGTCGACACGTTGGTGTCGCAGCCCCGGTACGAGTCTTTTTGAGGATCCCGATAATTAAAAGCCGTCGTGAAATCTGTTGGCCCTTTGTTCCACCTATTTCGTGAAAAATCGCCCAAAGGAGGGAACGCCCGCTTGAAAAACGCACGAATTCGCGTTACGCACTTTTCGCGGAGGATGCTCGTGCACCATTGTCGGGAAATTTCGCGGGCGAAGTGGGCGGGAACGCATACAATAGATTTTCGAGGTTGGACAACAATTTCGCCGGGACGATTGTCTTCCCGGCGACTGTCTTATGTTTTAATTGTTCTCCGCCGTCGCGTAAATCCTAATTAAGACTGAATTATTTCACCGCCACCGTCGTCGTTGTCGTGATCGTGCCGGAGAGTCAGCTCCGTTCTTCATTCCCAGGATCTCGGGTTCAGAGGGGCGCGAATCCCTCTTGTTTCCTCCAGTCGCTACGTAAATACGCATTTTGCCGCTTCTCAAGCACCCCCTGGTTTCTTGGAGGCACCGACGCGGAAGGAGATGACGTCACTTCGTGCACTTTCGAATCCAGAGCGATGGAAAATCGAGATCCGATGCGAAAGTATGGCAAGAGTCGAGCAAAAGGCGGTAAAGCTCCGTTGGGTCCCTCCGGAAAAAAGGCCACTGGCGATTCTAGGGTGATGCCGGCAAAGGAGGAGCAAAATCCCGGCAAGAGCTTTTCTCCGGGTAATGGGGAAAGAACGAAGGGCCATTTTTCTCGGTTACTATTTTTTGTTTGAGAAAATTGTCTTTTTGTTTCCCGAAGAGGGAAAAGCATGAATGGAAGCTTTAAGCTCATCAATCCAAATCAACATCGGTGGATGTGGGAGCCGGTTTTTATTGAGTCACCGAAAATTTGCCTGGGTCATGAGATCGTTTAAGCGAGGCGCCTTAACAAGCATATCGTTTAAGCTTGCCAAGGATTCGGATGACTTTGCGCTATCGCTGATTTCAAACCAGCCACGGGATTTCCATGTTCGGGATGCGAACTTCTACTATCACTACTCTCTTGCCGTTACCACTACCATCACACCACCACTACTCTTACAAGTACTTGCTTCTACTCCTACTCATCCTACTAATACTACTACTATTACTACTTCTACAACTAATAATAATAATAATAATAATAATAATAATAATAATAATAATTAGTATTAGTATTAATAGTACTAATTATTATTATTGTTATTATTATTATTACTAACTGATATTGCCGTTATTGCTAATTATTACTAATTATCCATTTTAACCGATTAGCAATTAATATAATTATAAATATCTAATAACATTGGTGTTACTATCACTAACTACTAATACCGATCGATACTAATAATCAATATAAATACAAAAAGCAAAAATTAGTAACCCAACAATTGAAATATCCTCGAAAAATATAAAAACCCGAAAACAACTATAAATTTGTAACTTCGAAATCGATTTCGGTGCCGATTACGTCATCCTCGAGGTCGTAGATATAATTCGCGGCGCTCTCTAATGGCAAAAACAAAGACACCGAAAGAGAGTAATTACATCATCGGTCATGGAATCCTTTTATGCCCGTCTTATCACTACTTTATATACCGAGACCTACCCGCGAGACTAAGGAGAAGCTCGATGCTCGACGCTCCAGCAGGCATTAGTAGCGCAAACCCGCACCTTCTGAAATGGATATTCGCTATTCACTTATCTATGCCGTACGATGCATTCTCTTGGTACAAGCTAACGGCATGTTGTATCGAGAAGCTCGCTCCTAATTCGAATCGATCGCTCACTGTTGGATCTTACCGCGGAAGCAATAAATACACGTACCTCCAATATCTCTGTAGATACATTTGCCGGCGTTCGTGGGCACACTCCGGTTTCGAGGTATTCGTACAAAGCCGAGAAACGGCGCAAAAGGTAACTATTGCGCTGCCGAAAGAAAAATTGAGTGGCGCGAATTACCTAATTCGTGGGGTGGTTAGCGCGGTACAAAGTATTTTAGAGCATAGGGAGTAAGTTTGAAGCAGCTAAGGCAGTTTTGAAAGTAGATTTTTATTTTAAAATATTTATATTTATGTTTATATATATTAACCAGAATAGTATTACGTGTATAGAAGTAACATTCCTATATGTAGAAGTGAGCGTAGGTCACTTGTACATAGATTGGATTAAATCGCTAATCTAGACTTAAAAATAATTACATATTTAATTTTTCATTTAATATAAAATATAACAATAATATAACACCCGTTTAAAATTGAAGGCGCTTTACAAAATACTATAAAAATTGATTGACTGATTGAGAAATAATTGGTTCCTTTATTATTTCTTTGCTAATAAATAAAATTTCGAATTCTTAATTTCAAATTCTAAGATTCTGCTGGAATTTCATAATCTAATATAATAAATATAAATAAAATAAATAAAATACTATATTAAAATCCTATATTTAAAGAATACTATATAATACTATATTAATTAAAATACTATATAACACTTAAAAATACTATAAAAAGCCATTTGCCCCTACCTCCGCTCCTCCCGCAGACGTTTCATCCTTTCCCTCCAGCATAAGTGAATTTACCAGAATGGAAGATCGCATGAGGTAGAGAAGCAACGAAGAATCCTGACGTCTTCCTCGCGGGGTGTAATAAAAAGAAACCACCCACTGGGCGCGACGTGCAGACATACCGCCTACGTATGAACACACAAGCACATTTCCACACACCCACACTCTCACATATACATACATGTGTGTACAAAGAAATAAATTCTTACATTCATTGGCATAGAAATATACACGTTCATTCAAATAAACGTAACGCAGACATCGAAAGGAACGCGTAGAATCCCCCGCACGAACATATCTACATACACAACCCTCCGAATCCGAAGCAAGCCCCGTACAAGTAACGAAATTAAATTCAAATATAATCAAATAAAATTTAAATTTTAAATCCTCTCCTCTTACGCTCTTAGTTCGCTACGTATGTATATATATGTATATAGACTCCACGCAAAATTTAGTAGCTACCGTAGTTGTTACCCCCTCCCTGTCTCTCCACCCCTCGAATCCGAGCTGAGATTTAACGGGTCAAACCGAGGAGCGAGGGGTGCAAAGCCAAGTTAAGTCTAAGGGTGGTTGATTGAGACACTGTTTTTGTTTGTTTCATACTGCAACCAACTGGGAGGGAGGGATGGATGGATGGATGGATGGATAGCGAGCGAACGGAGAAAATCGTCCAGACTCCAGAGCAACGAGGGAAAGAATGGAAGGAGGAGATAAAATAGGTTGGTGTAGTTGGCTACAGTGGGTAATAGCTCGGACTACGTAGGGAACGTCACTTCCGTGTCAGCCGCAGCGCCCTCTGACGATGACACCGCGCGAACATTGTGAAAAGGGGTTGCGAGATGCCGAGTCTTCCCGTTGTAACCGCTCACAGAGCGGTTGGCCGAGCCAACTGTTTGTTTGGGTTCCTGCTTGTTGAACGTAAACTTTCGAGTTTCCGATATCTTGTTATCAGCCAGGGATGGATTGCTTTGTTTGCACATTTCGATGTCCGGTTCAAATGTCGCTCGCTCGCTCCGGGTATTGAGAGTCTTTGAAAGCAGAGGTTTGGGTCACGAGTCTCCCACTTGCGCGAGGAAAGAGCCATCGAAGCCCGAAATTAGGGTTTCCGAGAAAAGAAAGTTTTTTCGAGTTGAAAATTGGACAGTAGGTTCGTGGTTTATCGAGAAACCCGAGGTCGAGAAAAATCCCAGTTCGTGAGAAATAATACTCAAAGCGCAATTTTGAGTTTTCGACTCGAAGGCTCTGGTGGAAAATGGTTCCGATTCTAATTGGACGAAAATTTCCAGGTTTTAGAAAAATTGAGGATCGAGAAAATTCCTAAATTGTAAGAAATAGCAGTCACAGCGAAGATTTGTGCTTTTTGGACGAAAAATTCTTTCCCAAATTTCATTTTCTGACTCGAATACGGTTGGTTGGAAATTTGGAAAGCAGTCTCAATTTTGTGAAATATTTAGGGCCAATAATGTTTCCAAATTGATCAAAGGTACCATCGAGAGCGCACATTTTTATTTTTTCTCCCGTAAAAAATTGCTTCTGGTGTTAAAACCAAAAATCAAAGATTATTTTTGAGTTCCAAAAAATGCCTCTATTTTGAAAACACGAAATTGTCATTCTGTTGCAATTTGTATTGAATTTGTTCATCTCGAGCCGCAGTTCCTTCAAGCGACGGCTGATCAATTTGGATGAGGATTAATATTTCTGTTTTCAAAAAAAAAACTCGGTGTTAAATCCATACTATGAAAAGAAAAAATCTTCCCAGATTAACACCGGGTACAGGCTCACGTAGATTTTGTATTTGGAAAATAATAACATCAAACATGAGAAATTTGGAATATTTCGATATTTTTAAAACATTTAAATACTTTTATTACAATTTTGTTACAAAATGTGTGCGAGGAGTAAACTCAAAACCACTGATTTGTTTGTTAACAAAAAGTGTACGAATCAACTCCGATAAATATTGCAAATTTGCAAAAATCCACGAAATTGGTATACATTTTTTATATAATAATCCCCGAGTGCATTACATCGTTGTTAATTACAACCCGGTGTGTAAAAAATAAAACATTTTTTCGATATAAATAAATATTTATAAAATATCGCTTTTTCATAAACTGCAAGATTTGGGCTTACATTTTTATATAAGTAAATATATATGGATATATAAAATATAGTATACATGTATATGCATACATATTGTATGTATACACACGCATTCCCTCACTGTTATTGTAAAGACTCATTATAAACATGCTACAGGTATTCCAATTAGCAAACGTTCCAATTATCCACCTCGTGTTTCTCGCCGATAATTGCAACTCGTGCGGTATGTTGTCTCCATCATGAATCCTCTCTTCACTCGTAATAATTATTCGAAAAGTTACCGGTAGCTTGTTATACGGCTAACGTAGTATCTTCTTTTCTATCGAAACTCTCCACTGTTCGCATACATATACATATATATAAATATAATATACATGTGTGTGTATCATTTATACACATCCGTTACTGTAAATACTACAAAGTGAATAACAGCACCGAGCCAAGAAAAGTGGTGCGATGCCTGAAGAAACCTTGTTCCCGACTCCCGAGTAATTCGTTTCATTTGGCAGAGCGAGTGGTGGGGGTTATTAGCAACACTGTCGGATTAAACCGTAAACATTCGCATTCCGAAGAGGACACACGACGTAACACAGCCGAGTAACTCCGTGACCTTAGCCACAATACCAAGTACCAAGCGCACCAAATACGTTAGGATACTCTTCGCTTCAGTTATAATTTCCTAACCCGAAACCGATAGAATGTATTTGGAGCGGACTTTTATTTTCCGTGCTCCAGAATCGAGGCTGCTTCCAGATAAACAGGTGAGTATTTAGAACCTCTCATGACATGGGTACCCTGTAAGCGACTCTACGCGCCCAAAAGTGTCCCCCGGGACACAGAGGCGGCGTATAATAAAAGGCCAGCAATTTCCGAGTTGTTGACTGAAAATATTGAAACGGTGTTTTCATTTCTCCTTCCTTTTTTTTGTGAAAACTTGCCCACCCCTTCCGACCTTCCTTTCCCGCTTTGACTACGCAACATGTAAAGCAAAAATATAAACAGCAAAGAGACAGTGGTGAGCCCGTAGTTTATACTACCCGCGGAGCAACGAGGGAGGGGTTGAAGAGAGGAATTAATTAGCTTTACGTTACCGAAAAAGAGTTCAAAGGAAGTGGCTTAGACTCTGTACGCTCTGACTTCCGTCCTGACTTACGCAGAGTCAGAGGGAGGAAAGCAGCTTCCACTATATTTATTTGTACATTCGTACGAGCATGTGTGTGTGGGCGTCCCTTAACTAACGTACAACAGGAGAAAATGGCAGAATTTGCTATTTAATAAGCCCCAAAGAGGACCAACGTCGAATAGACGAATTCTTTATCCGACACGTTCTTTATCTGATACTTGGCGTTGTATCAGGGGAGGATGATAGTCTTGGTGTATAGATATATGGTTTTCCCTTTATTTGGAGGAATATTGTTCCTCGGGGAAGGCCTATGGCAAGGAATTATTCTGCCAGAGTGGAATATTTAATAAAACAAGAGGATTATTCTGTCAAAATAGAACACGGATATATTCTACTAGAGTAGAACAAAAAGATCTATGTCCTAGAAGGGTGGACCTACCATAGAAAAATAAGGGACGTGGAAACAACTATTTTCAGCAGTAACTGCTGGTCTATTAGGATACTGGAATTCTGCTAGGGTGGAATTCCAGAACATTCTAGTGAAGAAGAGTGTAAATAAACTATTCCTAATTATAGTAGAAATTATTATTACAAAAAGATGAAGGGCTATTGACGGCTTCAGGTGGTATTTTACTAGGGTAAAATACTGGATCACTGGAACTATGGTGAATACTTTGTCCGGTACTCGGACAAGATCCTAGACAAGGAGAATGCGAAAAATTGACATTCTACTGGAGCGGAATGCAAAAGAGCCGTCCTTGGTACGATAAATAATTATCCAGAAGAGGAATTGCTATACTTTACTACAATGCAACTATTTCCAGCAAGCACCCTTGCATTATTGTTGGAAACATGAACTGTTCTTCCAATTCCGCGCCATATTGCTTCTTAATGACCAATTCGAGGGGACAGAGAAATTTTTCAAGGGATTTCTCACGATTCCCTAGCGACAATCCTAGCGATTCCGTGGCCTAGTTCTCGGCACGAACCAAAGCAAGCAAACAGTACTCGTCTCCATGACGAATGATGACGCCACGGAATCATTAAAAAAGAAGAACCTGATGCACATTGACATGGCGCAGTACTTGCATACGAGAGCTGTCGCCTCTCCTAGGCTCTTGAAGAGAATCAAGTAGAGTCATTTCCAACGTTTGATAAGTTCCAAAGCAATCTCCAGAGGGCTCCAGCTCTCATCTACCTTAAAAATCGCCGAAAAAAAAGAGCTCGTAAAAACAATAATAATAATAAAACAAAAATCTCGAGAGGAGTTGTTGTACGAAGGAAGAGGGAGATTGAAAAAAAAAATGGGGGTTCGGTACGAAGGGTTCCGATGAAAAGAAACGGAAAACGAGGATCGCCCTCGAGTCGGAGAAAGAACGAGAGATGAAATCGGGTTCTGAGTAGAGGTGTGGCTATGAGAGTGAACCAGAGTGGTTCTTCTCCATTCTGGTTGGCTCGAGATCAACAGGAGGCTTAACCATAAGTTCTGGAACTGGAGTTTGCCGGGATTTTGTTCATTTTTCCTCGGCTTTGTTATTTATTTTATGACAGCCAGGGGTTTCATGGGTTTAGTCGTAGGTGTTAGAATGCGCCTTCGCTAAACAGAACATAGAATTATTCAGCTATTGAGATTGGAAGATACCTTCGAGAAATCATAGTGACCACCCACGTGTGGTATTGGCTTATGGGATTTCTTTGGAATATCGTTAGGACCTTATCCCACCTACATGTGGGAGAACCGCGCGTAGATGTACGGAGGTCTTTCCTACGAGCACCGTATCCAGATAATATTATCACAACTTACACAAACCTTACAGCCACGGAATTATGTTCTACGAAATTACCTTTCTAATCAGATACAAAGTGTGCTCGGAGCGTCTCCGAGTAAGCTCCTAGACGCTTAATTGCAATTCCACTCGATCGATCAATAATGATGGTCTGAATTCTATGTCACCGGGAGGAGGGTATGGTTGTATTAACTATCCGCAATAATCAAATCCGGATGCTGCCTCTTTAGAATCCAGTCGCAGCCAGTCTTTCAAAAAAATGGAAGCGGGAGACCTGATATTTCGAAATCCGCTACTTTCAATGTTTCAACTAAAAATTTAGCAATGTACAGCGCCCTCTTTTAAATTCCAATGAAAACTCAACTTACAACTAGTTCTGCAAAAGATTTTATCGAAATTGAAAATCCTATTCGAGAGTCGAATTTTCACCTTGGAAATCCAACTAGAAATTAATTTAGAAATATCTTTATTTTTTGTTAGTGCTTAAACTCGAAATTCACATTTTTTGTTTTATTCCAAATTCAAAATCCTGCGATTCGGAAATTCAAAATTAATTTTTTTTAAAGAGGGGTACCGGAATCGAAAATTCTTGCCAGTGGCCGAAGAATTGAATTTCGTCGATTTTATAAATTTCCCTTTCACAAAAACTTATTTAATTATTTTATTTTATTTTATACTATATATTTCCTCGGTAGAAAGAACATTAAATTTTTAGTTAATTAACTTCCAAGGAACCACCAAAAAAAAATTCAATCCACATTTATTCTTATTCCAATATTATTTATTAAATTACTGTTTTTATTATATTATATATTTTTTCATATTATCTATTAATTTATATTTTTTCACGAAAAATCTACAGTTAAAAAATCAAGGAAAATAAAGAATTATTATCCATCATCGACCGACCAAGAATTAAACAAATGATTGAAATCCTGTTTTGAAAAATGAATCATTACTTTTCAAAAGCTACTATTTATTAAATTACTATATTCCAACGTTGTAATTTTCTACTATAGATCTACTATAAATTACAACGCTCGGGACTATTTTTCTCGGACTATTCCGACCCACCATACTCGTGCGACGTGTACCTATATCGGTCGGAGAAAAAGAGCGGAAAAATTAACTATACTTAACTCGCTGTAAACTTTAGAGGGACAACAAATAGAAACAGTAGTTGCGATATCGGGAAATGTCGGAGACGCTAAGAATACACCATTATAACGTGCGGTAAACGTCCCAACGGTTTATAAAAAGACAAACCCAGCCCGTGGACAGTCGTTCTGATTATGTGATCGATCAGTCGTTATAAATTCAACTGCAACTTTCCATGCGGTACGTCTGTCGTAAAGATACGTTCTGGAAGAAGAGTAGCTTTGACCGGCGACAAGCGGCGAAATCGATCTAGTTGTTCACGGAAGTGATGCTAAAACGTTATGCTCGCGCTTTGACTTGCCGTGGTTGCATCGGATAGCGTAGTTACCATTGATTATCCATCATTGTAATACCTCAATACAGCTGCACACATTCGCGTGTGTGTATGCACGTTGCATTACATCCTTTTCCTCCATTTATGTCAATAATTACCGTCATTTTCTTATATCTCTCGAACTACACCCGATCTGGATTCAATTCGCAATCTTGTAAAATATTCAATCCCATCGGGTCCCTATCGTGTAGATTGTAGAACGAATTTCATTTTGTTCCTTCCATTTATAGATAAAAGTTGGGAAATGTTGAATTTAGATAAGTTGTAATGAATATTTTTTAGGGTAATTGTGACTAAACAATAAGAAATTTATGTCCCGTCGAAGAGAAAGTGTAAATTCCATTGTTGCATAAACTGCATTTTGATTATTATGACACGCTTTTATCGTGGCCAAGGAAATAATGGTAAAATTATTGATAAATGATAGTGATAGTAATAGTAAAATTGGAAACAAGAATAATAAAAGTTACCTACAGGAAAATTTAGAAAATTGCAAAATTTTTTTTTCGACAGAATGTGTAAAATAATAAATGCCGATAATTGTTATTAAATTAGAGATCATTTATAAGCCTTCTATAAATATCCAATATTTTTCTTTTTTTGGAAATTTCAGTATTTTACGTCACCGGCGCATATTTTTTTTTAGCAATTTCCATTAATTTGAAGAATTCCTTTTTTTTTTATTTTTCGGAGTTACAAGAAAAGGTACTAGAAAATTTCTAGGATGCAACAGGTTCTTTGCAAAAATAATACACAAAATCATAAACTCAAACGCTTACTGTATTAAATTTTTAATTTCCCATCTTTTTGTAGCGATTCTTTTTTCTTTCAATGCACTTTGGAGTGACAAGAAAAATGTCTAAAATATAAAAATTTCTTTCTAAGAAAAAATATATAAAATATTATTATTTGTAATTTATAATTTCCTGTAGCAACTTTCATTATTTTGACGATTTTTCTCTTTGGATATTGAAATTGCAATTTTGATGGAAAAAAACCACCGAAAAATTGATACTTCGAAAAACCTCTCATTGTTAGACCAATTCGTGCCCAGCAGAAGGAAATATGGCTCTAACGGTAAATGCAAATGGAGATAAATTTTGTAGTTATTGTTGCGAGGGTATTATTAAAAAGTTTCATTGACGTGAAACTGAGGACGAACCAGTTTAAAACTCCGGTTTAGACGTACGACATTGATACACGCGGCATGCAAGTAAGTAAGTAAGTAAGTAAGTAAGTAAGTAAGTAAGCAAGTAAGTGAGTACACACATGAAGTTATTCCAGATCCAATAGTCCCTGATTACGTATTCTCTCGTCTGCATACACGCGTTTAAGAAGCCAGAAGCTATAGTTACCGAAGAAGTATCTTTTATGGTTATTCCGAGCTGTCATGTATGTATATTACTGGTCACGGAACTGTGTACGTGCTTTTACAAAATTAAAGCGTAGGCTTTATTCCATTTCCCCCATCGTCTAAGAGCATGCTATATAAGTTCCTTAATTGTATTGTTTTTGCCAAGAAACGGAATCCTGAAATCTGCATTTTTGGCGAATAAGGGCTTTTTTCTCGAAAATCACCGAAATTCTCCCTTAAGTTATTTAGAAAAATACAAACTTATTTAGATATTTAAATTATTTTCGGAGTATAACTTATTTAGAAAAATATGTATATGGCTTGAAATTTTGATATGCAAATTTGCATTATTTTCTATGTAGGGGGTTGATATTGAATATCAAATTTTTTTAAGAAAGAAATTTTTGAAGGAGAAAGTTTTCTGGGAAATTTTACTCCTTTACGATTTTCGATTTTATAGTAAATTATAACTTCATTAATTGTCTGAAATTTTGCTGGAGAAAATTTTAATTATAAAATTAAGTTTAATTATAGATTATATTTTTCACGATGATTTTGTTGATGAATCGTTACATCAGTTTTATTAAAATTTTTGGAGGAAATGTTTGTTATTAAATTGCCGAATAATATTATATTATTATGTTATCTTTATTATTATTTATCGTTATCATAATCTGGACTTGGGAATAAATTAATTTGAAATTCTTACAACATTTTAGTGTTAATATTAAATGTATAACCGTTAATTATGAAAATAACTATGTCATTTTATTACTTTTTTTAATAGTAGATATTATAAAATTTATTATAAAATTTTTAATTAAAATATAAAATATCTAAAATTAAAATATATCGGTATAAAAAATGCAATTTAATAAATTGCAGTGAAATTGCAATAAAATATATCTTTTCTAAATTTATTACAAACTGTCACAAAATACTTCCAACGAGTACCAAGAAAAATCCTCTGCCCATTTTTATATAATATTTTAATTTCGAACTGTTTTCTCTTCATGAGATTTAACGAAAAAGATAAACCTGTAAAAGGGATTTATATCCTTCTACCACTATAAAATATGAGAAAGGAAGTACAAGGGAACATTATGAATTTACGCGCAAGTGATATAACTTAAAGCTCGTAATAAGAGGCATTTTCGGATTTGCATTTTGAAACACAAAAGTTGCGGTGTTACGCGAACGTTACATACAGGAAATCGGATGGACGTAAATCCTGAAAGTTCCAATAGGTACTAGTCGAGCGGAGTAAGAGAAATAGTTAACTTATATTCTCGTAAAACTGCCATATTACTATTACCGTATTACTGCCGCTGGTACTATCCAAAGAAAATTCACTAGGGTTAGAATACCGCGATATTCACAGGCCATTTAGAATACAATTGAGTATCATTTCCAACTGTAATGGGAATAAGAAAAGACTAACAACAATAATAATGTAATATATGCCCCATCTCTATTGGATACCCCCATTAACATATTCTTTCAATTAGGACAAAAAAATTGGAATAATTTATTTGAACCATAAAGTGCTTTTTTTTAAAACCTAACTTCCTCAGCCTTTTTTTCATCCAATTTTGTTTTTAATATTTTGGAAATTCCAATTTTGTTAAAGCTCAATCGGAACAAAAAAGATTAATAATAATAATAATAATAATAATAATAATAATAATAATAATGTAATGTAAGAAAAGTCGGAATATTTGAAATCGCTTCCTTAAATTTCCACATTTTCTGCATTTTGAGAATTTCAAAATTCTGTCCTTTCAATTTTTTTTGGAAACTGTGACCCTTTATACTTCAACCCCAGTAAAAAAATTACTAACATTAATAATAATACAATGTATTCACAATTTCTAATAAATTTCTCTATTAACATATTTTATAAATTAGAAAAAAAAATCAGTTTCATTTACAATATAAAGAAAATTAATATGAAAAAGAGAATTTTTGATACAAGTTAGAACAATGTTCGAAATTCTGTCGCTTCTAATCCCAATCGTAGGATTTTCAGGCGGAAATAAAATTAAAAAAGTCCCAGAATAATTTTTACTTCGCAAACGAAAATTCCGTGGCGCCTCATTCATAATCACCAGAATTTTGAATTTCCCTTTTCCCTCTAATTTCCCGCAAAATATTTATTTTCCCCTTTTCCACTTCGTAGGAACTTGCGGTACCGCATCAAAAGGACAAGCCCCCGATGGAACATCGAAACACGTAAGTAACCACGTATGTACGTCTATGAAGCGAATCGAATATGACGTCTAACGGGAGAAAATAAACCGTAAAAGAAGCTAATGGACGCAGGTAAATGTATAAATAATAGTAATAGTTGATGGACAGAGAAAGAAGTAGCATGAATACGTTGCGGGAGAAGAGTGGAACGGAACCGAAAGCCGGTCGGGATGGAACGATGGCGAACGGTTCGAATGTGGGAGCCTCTCCGCGGAACAGGGCGATAGAAATGACATGGAACGACGAAGCATGCGGTATGACGAGAAAACAAAAGAAGCCAATAATTTCGGGCAATTTGAGGGCAGCCGCGCGAGACTCACGTCGGTAGGTCGCGTGACTGGTCACATCCAACCCAACAGTACGGAGCGAGTGGTGTGACTGTCACTCTGTGACTAACTGTGACCACGATTCTTGCCAATGTGTGTGACGGCCGTGCACGTACACGGCACCACCACTGGCGAGATGTGACATTCGCGGTAATTTCCAACAGTGGCATGAATACCCCGGCATTGTGACAAAACGACACCGTATACTTTTCTCCCGAGCCTCTTCTTTTTCTGCGCCGGGTCATTCATTACCCGCGGGGTAATGAGCCACTAGGCACAATGTAGGCAAACGCTGATACACATACGTGCTCGCACGAGATGGAACGGTGCGAAGCTAATGGTCGACTCGTTCGCTCAACCGGCTACCTTCCACTTCCGGTTGGATTTCTTCTATGGAGCTTGTGTATCTCCTTGTCCGCGATGCACCTGCACCTGCCTCATCTTCGTCCGATTTCAGGCTCGGGAGAGTAAAGAATCTGGCGAAACCTTGCCCCTAGTGGCAGGAGCTGGTACTAACCGGACGACGAAGGTGCCGATTCGCTTGGAGTTTACGTTATTAGCGAATTGAGGGCGCTGGGGGTGGTCCAGAGACGCAACGAGGCACCCGTGGAGTGACAATTTTCGGGACCCACCGATCTTCTGACTCTTGATGATGCAGACGACGTTGGATGACCAATAGATGCAACTCCAGGAGCTTCGATAGCACCTCAACGACATCTATGGCATTTTAGAAACGAAGGTCCTCGATTTTATCGGTCAATTAATGGCGCTACAGTAGAGGCCGCGGTCATACGCTGGCAACGACCGCACCAGAGCGAATATATCAAATCTCTAGAGTCAAAATAGCAATGGGGTAAATTTCCAAAATGCAACGATGCCACTTTGACGTCATCGATGCCGCATTTTCGAGCGTTTCGGCCGCTACGGCGATACCGGGGCCAGTCTGGAACCGATTAACTCCTCGCCGGGTTGCATTTTCTTGCGACGCGATGCATTTCGGGGGCTCGAGGGAGGCACGAAATTATGAATCGCATTATTACAAACGCGTACGAGACTCGATATGAATATATTCCAACGTAGGTTGGAAACAAGAAAGAGAGACGACGCGGGACAAAAACATAGGCGCCGGGCGCTTATGCAGCAGCTATATCCGCCGCCAAAGGCCCTCTTCTTGGTACATGAACTAGGAGAGAGAAAGGGAGAGATTGTAGTCTCCATACACCGAAATTCACGGGAAGAGTTTTGAACCCAGGGAAAAAAAAAACGAACGCAGGGAATGACAAGAAGTGAAAGAAAAAGGAAGTTAGGAACGGCAAAGTACAAAGGAAGAACAAGCAGTAGCTATACAAACTCCTCTATATCCCGTACATTCAAAAGAGAGAGAACGAGGACTCCTCTGCTTCTTGTGAAAATTAATTGTTTCATCCACCCCAGCCAAGTTCCGAGGAGGAGGAGGACGAGGACGAGGATACACGTCGCGTATCCATGGGAATGAATATAATAGAAAAAAGTTTCAAAATTCTATAGTCGCTTGAATATGTAATTCCCATGATTCAAGCAGACAGAAGATGTCATACAGCCATTCGAGTTTCGTAGATTAACAACTGATACATGCATTGTATTGTGCAATAGCGACTCCTGCAGCGCAGCGGGCAAGGCGTACGACGTTGCAGCAGCCTTCTGTGATATGGAAAGCCATTTTTTTTTGTATGTAAATGCAAGTTTTGTAGCGAAGAACGTGATTTTTTGGGGAAGGGGGAGGGGGGATGACAGATTTGACAATGTAGAAGATGCAGAAATGGGAGGCTTTGCAATTTGGAAGGTAAATAGTGGAAGGTAATGGCAACCTTTGCGGTCCAGAAGGTTAATTCATTTAATAATGGCAATTTTTGCAACTCGGAATTTTTATTTTTATTAGTTACAGTAATTTTTGCAGTTGGGAAAATAAATTATATTGCGTAGTGGCGATCTATGCAACTCTGAATTTTTTTTTTCATTAGTTACAGTAACTTTTGAAGCTCGAAAGGTAAATTATATTACGTAATGGTAATTTTTATGGTTCAGAAAGGAAATTTCGGTATTTGAGGACGACTGGTATAGCACAAAACGCAAATTCTACTATATAACGGCGATTTTTGCAACTTGGAATTTTTATTTTAATTAATTATAGCAAATTTGCTACCCAAAAGATAGAGTTTGTTACGAAATAGCAATTTTTCCAACTTAGGAGATAATATTATCGCAATTTTAATTTCATAGCAATTATTTAGCAATTATAATTTTGTAACAATTTTGATGAGGCAAATTTTGCTGAAAAAAAAGAAACTTTCACAAAATAGAATGCAACATAAAATTTAGGCTTCACTATCAAAGTGTATAAAAAAAATGAGACAAATTAAAAGCAACCCCAAAAAAGATTCGAGGTCGTGTCAGTCCTGTAATTACCTTAACCAGCATCGAAAGAGCTGCAAATGTTACTCACCTGCCCTTACGGTCACGGCTGACAATGACTTGTTTTCCATCTGGCAACAATGTTATGGAAATAACATGCAATTACGTGTATGTTACACTTTAAGCGTTGGAAAATTAACACTTGCGTCAATTTTTGCCACTTTGCAATAAATAATGAATGCAGTTCTTGCATAAATAGTAAATGCATTTCTCCTAATATAGATCCCGACAGGGTTGAAGTAAATAATATCCGTGCTTGAACTGCTTTTCTCCCTTGTTGCATTTTCTGTTACACACCAATTTCGAAATGTAGTTGCAAAATAATGCAACACGAAGGTTGCATTATTTCGGTGCATCGGCGAAGGGAAAAATATTGAAGTAAAGTGTTACGGTAAGTAGTTCCCACACCTTCGGTGCAACATTTCTCACGCAACGATCATTCTCTTCGAGAGTGCATTATGCAGCTACTGAATAAAATATTAAGACACGGAATGAAAAGCTGTCGGGTGGTTTGCGAGAAAATAGGGAGAAACGTCACGTTTTCCTTCCGTGGCTGCACCCTAGTGCAGCGCATCGGGGTGATAATAAATAAATAAATAATACAATAAAAATAAATAATAGTGAATAATACTTTTTTAGACGGGACAAACTCGAATCTTAGTTCCGTTTCTAGGGATTTGTTGATATTGTGTGTTTCTGGATTTAAAATATTTGCATATTTATTTAATTAATGTAAAATTATATTATATATTTTTTTTCATGAAAATATAACTTTAGGGTGATGAAAAAAATATATATTTATATATCTACATTATATTACTAAAATATATTTTAAGGTACATTTTAATATATTTATCACATATAAATTTAAACGTAATTCGTTATTAAATTGTAAAATTTATTTTCCAAGTTGCAGATCATACGATTTCGTAATTAAATTTCCAAATAGAAATATACAGAAAGTTATTTTTTGAAAATGTTTATTAGAAATATATTTATATTTCATGAATATATTTGCAAAAAGTGAAAAATATTTTTTTTGGCGAGTATATCTAGAAAATATAGTATTTTATTTCTAATTTATGTACGGAATATATTTCAAATCAGATATTAAACCAATTTTGAAAATTTATCGAAGTTTGATTATATTTCATAATGAAAGCAAAATTTATTTTGTTTTTTTTTGCATTTTTCATGAAAAATAAAACGAAACACATTTTGATTTGATACAAATTGTTTTGACACATTTCCAAAATTAACATAATCTTTTTTTTAAAAATATTATTCCAAATGTAATTTAAAACTAAAATACTATATTTTTCAGGTTTATACGCCAAAAAAATATACATTTCACTTTCTTCGGATACATTCATGAAATATAAATATATTTCTAATAAACATTTCAAAAAATCAATTCCTGTAAATTTCATCACATAATGGCAACTTTTGTAACTTGGAAGGTAAATTTTACAATATAACAAACAATTACAAAACATAATTATTTATATTCAATAGAATATATTCCAAACTATATTTATTAACCAAATCAACTATATTAACACTATGCCGTCCGGTGGCACCACGTTGGTGCCATGCAAAAACTATCGGCAAGGGCCGGTGGCACCACGTTGGTGTCGTACATAAAGATTTATAGATTAAGTATTAAATATATAAAGTATAATAATCCTAGTGACTAGACAACTCCCCTTGGAACATTCGAACGTCGAAAATCGAAAAGTCACCAAAAATCGGTTAACCATCCAAACAAGGGTGGTTAACCGGTGGTTGAGCAGAAATCGGTTGACCAAGGGAAGTCAATTCTTGGTCGGAGGCGGTAAAAAGTCGTCCAAACGTACCGTCGTCTCGGCATTAGTCCTAATCAGATCGAGTCGAACGCGTTGATGAGTATCTTGTCCTCCAATTTGGAAGTCAAGGAGGAGACAGGAGACCCTGGCTGGGGACAAAAAGTGCCAGCGGTTGAAATGAAAACATAAAATGATTTGGCGTGGCTATTAATTGTTGCGGACCACTAACACACCCGAGCTGGAGGATGCTCCTGAGTTTTTGCAAAATTTACGTGACCGTCATTCTTAAACAATACCTTTACGAGCGCGGCCATCTTGCTGATTTATCCAATATGCTTTTATGAAGACAATGGACGGACAAGAAAGCGAGAGGAGGGATAGATCTGCGCTGTCCTCTCGTTTTGTCCATATGTTTTATTATTATTATTATTATTACTATGATTATTATACATATATACGTGTAACACGGGTGTATAATATATGTATGTGTGTATGTACCAAGATTTTATATCCAACACTGTCTAATTGATGTTAAAAGCAACCCACACGTCTGGAGTCAATCTTCCTCCGCTGGAACTGGTTTTTTTCCTCGTCCGTGTTCGTGAGTGTGTGGTTTTTTTACTATTCAAGCAACTAAATCTCTCGTGCAAAAGCACGTCCATCTTAAAAGATTAACGTGCTTCGGTGTTATTAATTACCTTCTGCTGATCGAGATATCGAAGGAACAGTTCCTTTCGGTTCACTCCACTTTTTAAGTCACTCCGGCTCCGAGTTTCTATGGGATCCGACATTTTTCTTGATTAGTCGTAACAAGTGTTTTCTCTCCCCTTGAATATAAATAATATGAAGAGGAGAAGAGCAAATTTTCCAAAAACATCATTTTTAATGAAGAAGTGGATAATTATAGAAAGCTAATAATTATTATTATTATTGTATATATTTTGTAGAATCAAAAAAAATGGTACTGACTTTTAAAAAGAAAAATAACTAATAATTTCTTACTTATAAAAATTCAATTAGAATTTCGTACTAATTAGAATTCCATCGTTAACCATTAGAATATTAGTAAATTTCGGTCATAATTAGAAAATCAGTTTTCTGTAAATTTTTGGAAATCATTTTTTCGAAACTTTCATTACGCTCTGCAATTTATAATTTTCTACAGTAAATTGTGGTACATTGACATGGTGAAAAATTATTATAAAAAAGAAACTCAAAAGTAACTATAAAACCTAGGAAATTCAAAATTATTATTGAACAGCCATTGCCAGTGAAATTCCGTTTTTTGTAAAAAATATTAAAAATTGTTCTTCAATTTTTTAAAAATTTTCAGTCCATCTTAATTTCCAACTGCAATTTGCAATCTTTTTCGAATTCGAGATTCCGAATTGCATTTACATAGCAAAACGTTGCAGTAAAAAAAAGTACCACGAATGTTGGCAAGTAGAAAACGATGCGGCTTAATTGCGAGGTACATGCTGAAAGTAAGTACTTTCAGCACATAGTGCTGCGGTTGTTGCTTAATAACTGACTTCAATATCTCCATTTCCCCTGGAACTAACATTGTTTTATATTTGTTTAATCTGTTCTCTGAAAAGCTTATAAAGGAAAACTCGAGGAATTGTTGCAAAGGCAAAGCCAACGAGGTCGTCACATCCCGCGGTACGTTTTTATTTCTCCAGACCGAATGCTGATAATTGCACGACGTTTTTCAAGCACCTTATCTCCTCGCCTTGATTCCGAAAAATGAGGTGGAGAATTTTTGGAAATATCCATTTCCATTTTCAAATTTGCAAAATTTAGCAAATTTTTCTGCAATTTAGGAGTTTCGAACAAAAAATCCTTTTTTTCTTTCGAATATTTATAGTTACATTTTTTTTTCGAAATTGTTAAATTTCAAATTGCCAAATTTTTAAAGCAAACTTGCTAACTTGCTAAATTTCAAATTAGATAAATTATAAGATTAATCAATTAACACGTAGCTTTATTAATTTCAAGTGAGATTTCCCAATAATTTCCTCAATTTAGCAATTTCGCAAATTTTCTTTAAAAATTTAGCAATTATGAAACAAAAATTCCCTCCTTTCTTAAGAATATTTATAGTTAAATTTTTTTTTTCAAAATTGTCAAATTTCAAATTGCTAAATTTCAAATTAGATTTCTCAATAATTCCCTCATCCGAAAGCACCTCTGATTCGAAATTTATTTATTCAATTAATTTATTAATATTATACACACCGAAAAAGAAAGTAAAAAGAGAGAGTGAGAGGGTGGAGAATCGTAGGAGATTATTAATACGGTTTCAAATGACACCTGACGTTGCTTGCAGTTGTTATTGAAAACCGTTTATTAAGATGAGAGGTAGAGAAAGAAACAAAAGCAAAGCACAGGAAGAAAGGGAGGTATTTTACACGTCTCAAAGGTACTGATTCCCATCATATTATACCTCCGAGAAAAAGAAACACGGATCCCTATATAAGGACTGACAACTGTTATTCTCGCGATTTAATGACAGACTTGACGCGTCATTCTGTTCTTTCGCACCGCTAATTTCAAACGGACAGGTAGTACCTGTATAGGTGTGCTCTGCAACGAGTCAAAATACACCCCGTTTCCGGTTTCTTTTGAGGAGAAAATTTCGGGGTTCCAAGATTCACTTAACTCCCTTACAGGTAGATTAGGTGACGTAAACAGATGTTTTTTTAGAGAAGGAGAGAAGAAAATACCTTTTTTTGTGGTACAGAAATTTTGGTAATGAAATTTTTCTTCGCGATTCAATTTTTTTTCTGTCTTGTAATTACCTACACGGTAATAAATTATATACACTACCGGTCAAAAGTTTGGGTCCACTTGCATATTTCATTAACATTGTGAAGTGGACCCAAACTTTTGACCGCTAGTGTACGTAATTATTTTATATTATTTATAAATATTGAATTTTCATGAAATTTGTTGGGATGGCAAAAAAAGTCCCTAGCAAGTAAATCCCCAGGTCAGGTACTGGCCCATCGTGAGTCTCTAAATCCTCTAGCTTTTATAAATGAAAAAAAAATTCCTCTTAAAAAAATGGTAGGTATATTATTTATTATTAGTATTTTGGTTATTTATGAGGAAAAAAAAACCCAGAAAATTTCTTCTGTCCGTGGCGAGTAAGAAAAAATTTCGTGCGGGACAAGAAGGAAGGAAGAGCTTCCGGAGGATATCTAAGCGTGTCGGTCAAACAAATCCTTGTGTGTCAAATACAAAGGGGAATATTACCAGTAGTTACCGCAATATCCTTCCGGAGTGTCTTGTGCATTAAACGTGCATCTTGTAGAGCAGGAAGAGGAGTCATGTGTTTTCGCATCCGCGTCGATACCTATGTTGCACATTAAAGCGATAAATGACGGTAAAATGGGGTGCGGGAGAGGGTCGGGGGTTGTATGAAACTGTAATACGTGAGCTATAACAATCGGAAAGCATAATTCCCCATGTGGAGTACCTACGGTTTGCTCAACAATGAACAGTCGAATTTCCAGTAGTAGCGTCTACCGCAAACTGCAGCATGACCAATAGCTCGCGCCCGCAAAACCACAGAACGCCATATTGGGACCTTTTGTCGGCTTTGAAAATTAGCTTCGTATGTTGCTATTATTACGTCACGCGAGCGATATTTAATCGTTATTGTTATAGAAAAACAGATGGCGTCGATTTCATAGAGAAACGACTGCAGGTATCCGGTTAAGAATGCATTTCTATGCTCACGAGGTGCCGGTGGCTTCCGTCGTTTAAGGGACAGAGGAAATTTCGAAGTATGGCAGGTTTGACCGCACTTTGGCTTAATATATTAAGTTCGATGTGTGGGTAAATAAAAATTGTTGCAATTTCGGGAATTTATTCTGCATCGTGAGGTTGGAATGCAATCTAATAAAATTTGTGTAGTTTTTTGTTTTTCAGTAAAATTTGCTCTTTATTTTTTAATAAAATTTGCTATTAATTATTTTCGTAAAGTTTACAATGATTGCCGAGTCGAATTTGCTATTTATTTTTTTTTTAGCAAAATTCGCTATTTGTTTCTTAGGAAAATTTGAGATTTATTTTTTTTGGTAAAATTCGCAACAATTGCCGAGTAAATTTGCTCATTTTTTTCGACAAGATTTGCTATTTATTTTTTAGTAAATTCCCACTCAGAAATATTCCAAAATTCACTTTCTCGAAAAAAATTCTGAAAAAATCGTGAATTCCGCGACCCTCTCGTAAATTTCCAAAATTCGAAATGAAAATAAAACAAAAAATTAAAACCCCAATAAATTTTAAATATACTTCCACAAAAATTCTCACCGAAAAATATTTCAAAATTCATGTTTCCAAAAAAAAATTCGAAAAAGAAAAATCGCGAGTTCTTCAACCCCCTCCTAAATTTCCGAAATTACGTAAAACGAGACGAATTCCCCATAACTTTGTAAAACCTACCTCTGGCTCTGCAAAAAAGGTCACATCGCAGTAAAACTTCGGTTCCTGTCATTTCCCATTTCCTGCGTGAAACGACGTGAAGAAAAATGTGAATTTTACGTGAAAAACTTTATATCGAGTTAGGAAAAGTCCGGAGTCTCGCTCTACATACACCCACACATCATATATATAGTATATTATATAGTATATACTTATAAACGCTAGCGACCCGTGAAACTCTTGTAAATAGGCGATTCATTAGTTGCCCCGTGGCCCCTTTCCCTTCGTGGCCGAAAAAAAGGAAAGAAACAAAAGAGTATTCCTTGTTCAGGTTTTTTCACCCCGTAGGCTGAAATATTGAATTAAACTGGCCGTGTCCTGCCGACGGCATTGTGTGTGGTCATTGGTAATTGCCACACAAATTTTCTGGCAATTATAATGTCGTTTGTACAACACCACGTGTTGGTGTGCACCCCGTGTATGTGCGTGGATATCCTCGTATCTGCGCGCATGTATTTATACATATAATACAGGTACTTGAATATATGCCGCTCTAGGTGGATATTTTCCATATATATGTGTATATATATATATATACATATATGTTTATATACTATATATATATAGTATATGCGTATGTACGTACCCGTGCTTCCGTAAAATTCCCCACCCGCCCATTCATTATAATAACTTCAAATACGTCAACATATGGCGTTTTCCACCGGAGGAAAATTAACCATCAAACTCAAATCTTATAAATGTATCATGAGGGAAAAGTTCCGACGCAACGGATACCGAAATTAAGCGACGTTAATTAAATAGAATAAATAAAACGTCCGCTGGACGTACCGAAACAGGACGGAAAAAAATTAGTAACGGCCCACCCCCGTCCTTGGAATAACGATAAATGTGTTATAAATGTATGGTGGATGGAAGATTTAAATTATAGCTACCGCGGAAATTGCTATTTTTTTATGCAACAAAATGTAAAAATTGCCCTTAAAATATATTTCCAATGTTATTAAATAGTAAATATTAATTATACAGTAATTTTTCCTCCTTTTCTGTTTCCTTGTGAAGAAAAAAAAATATTACTATATGGCAAAGTAAAAATTACTATGTCACAGTGATTTTTCTAATCTATTTTTTTAGCGTGTTTCTATTTTCAAAACGCAATATAAATTTTTACTAATACTTTCCATTCCAAAAAAATTATTGCAAAAAAAGTCAAATACTTTGTTTTAAATATTCATATATTTTTTCTAAAGAAAGCAATTTTTATTTCTCTTGAATTTCAATAAAATTCAAGCAAATCATCATCAATTACTCCAATCTGGTGTAATAAATTTCCTTATATAAAATATTTCTGCTAAAAAAAAATTAAAATAAAGATAGACGCAAATTTGTTGTACAAGCCAAGCACCTCCTTTTGTTGATGTTCGAAAGCTAGTGAACAAAAAAATCTTTAAACCAAATTTAACAAAGTGATTCTTAATTAAAATGATCAAACGTGTCTTTTAACACCTTGGGTCAAAATTTGGTGGTGTTAAGACAGTTAAAAAAAATTATCAACGACCAAATAGAATTTACTACCAAATCGCATAGTAGATTCTACCTTTTTCTATTTTCCCCCTTCATGTGTGTACAAAGGCCTCCGTGAATTCCCTATATTCTTGGACTTTCGTGCCTTTTGACTCCAGGTTTGTGCGTTTCCAGGGGAAAAAAAATTTATCGAATGGAAAAAAACTAGAAGGGAAAAATTCGCGTGATAAAAGTGGCCTGTAGGAGTATTCGTACTGTGAAAAACGTGGTCGAAATGGTGAACATTGAAGAGGGATGATGCCCTACTGAGAGTTTCGTGTTCAAAGTGATCATCCTCAAGTCGTTTCTCTTTTGCGAGCTCTTATAGCCCTTCTCTAGCTAATGCGCGATGAATACTGTAAGAAGAAAAAGCTTTCCTGCTTACGTGTCTGATACGATCAGAAGATCCCAAGACACGATCCACCTTTTCCTTCGTTCCACCTTTATATGGAACACAAACTTTCGGCTGCTTTATGTATCGGGATCATTAACAGCTCCATTATTTTGTTTTCGCCTACCTAAATATTTTCTCCTAATAGGAATAAGATTAATTTGGAAGAAGTAGCAAGGAACGATGTAGAAGAATTATTCTTTTTTCTTAATTTTCCTCGGAAGCCTAAAATCTCCAAGAAATAAGTTCGTCAGCAGTCACCAGTTGCATTTTGTCTGGCGCTTTGAAGGAAAAAGTTGAAGAAAGTTCCTGGAAAATTTTGTAATTTTTGCAGAACTCGGAAATTATTTTAAATAAATGAAGAGTTTATTTCTGTTGAAAAGGTAGATTTATTTATTTTTTAGAAAATTACGAGTAAGAAGGTAATTAAATTGATTACTTTTAATCACAGGAAAGTAATATACATATATATATTTTTTTTCTTTTTCGAAACTTTACCTTTTGCGAAGAAACGTATTTTTTGGATGTGAAATTACCAATTTTAATTGCAATTGATTTGATTTTAGAGAAATTTCATAATTTGTAAGGATAAAAAAGATGAAATTAGGTAATTTAATTTTCGTTCTATAAAAATAATTCATATTTCTACAAATTTAAAGATACTTTCTGGAAAACGAAATTATTCAAAAATATTAAAAATTGTCCAATTTTTACGAAAACACCAACCACAGAAAAATAAAAATTGTGGTAATTAGTTTGAATTTATAAAACTGGTAAAAATCACATTTTGTGAATAGTTGAAATTTGATCTTATTTCAAAAAATACAATTTCCCGAAAAAACTACAAATTTTCTCAATTACGCGGAAAGAGAAATTATTATTTTATGAAATTAATTAATTTCTTTCTACAGAAACAATTCCTAAAATATATTATTACCAGAAACAAAAAATCATTTTCTTCCTCAAGTAACGCAAATTCCAGTAACAACCATAGCTCAATTCCATAAAAACAAATAAAATTACTGCACTAATTAATTTAAAATATCGAAAAGAGAAAACCTCTTCAAAAATTCACATCCGCTGAATTGAATCTCATCAATCTCCAGTATTATTGAACAAGCCTTCGTTTTATCCCCCCCAAAAAAAAGGAATACGAATTACCGAACACAAATTTTATTTTCTCATCTTCATCACAAAAGCAACGCAGGGGGAAGAAAAATAAAATCGAGAGACTACATTATACGTATATTAAATGTATGGCCGGTGGCAATTAATAGCCTGATGTGTTTGTAAACGTTGCCGGCAACATTATTCGCTGGCAGTGTCATGATAGTAAATAGCCGTCCGAAGGGAAAAGCCTGCAGCTGGAAAATTTAAATCAGAATGTTCCGGATACCCAAACAATACGTTGCGCGATCGCATTGTTCACGTGGGGTTTGTGATTATAACTCTTAACTACACGCAGATATCATTTTCCCCGGTATTGTGCTGGATGCATGTATGTACGTAAATAATACCGGCAGCGTTCGTTTCTAATCCAATTAATATGGCGAAACGGTCACTCCCGAGGTACCAATTTTTTCAGTGACTATTTGAAAAATGTCCAAAATTGCGGCAAAGAAAGACGCGGCATCAATATTTTTAGTAACAATTTGAGAAATTTCTAAGTTCGCGGCAAAGAAAGACGCGGTACTAATGTTTTTAGTAATAATTTGCAAAAATTTTCAAAATCGCGGCAAAGAAGAAGGAGGTACTAATTTTTTAGGAACAATTTCAGAAATTTCCAAATTCGCAGCAAGGAAAGACGCGGTACTAATATTTTTGGTAAAAATTTGAGAAATTTCTAAGTTCGCGGCAAAGAAAGACGCGGTATTAATGTTTTTAGTAATAATTTGAAAAATTTTGAAATTCGCGACAAAGAAGGAGGAGGTACTAATTTTTTAGGAACAATTACAGAAATTTCCAAATTCGCAGCAAAGAAAGACGCGGTACTAATATTTTTGGTAAAAATTTTAGAAATCTCCGAATTCGCGGCAAAGAAAGACGCAGTAATAATATTTTTAGTAACAGTTTGAGGAATTTCCAAATTCGCAGCAAAAAAAGGACACTTTACCAATTTTTTAGTAACAATTTGAAAAATTTCCAACTCGCAGCATTTATTATTATTATTATTATTATTATTATTATTATTACTATAATTACAACTCTTTTTTTTGAGTCGTAGTATATTAATATCAATTCAAATATATAACTTTTTTTTTCCATTACAGCCCCTGTCAGATTCGCCGCAGACTTCTGCCATACCGTAGCTTCCTCCTGGAATTACCCCATAACGATTTACCCGATCCCCGACTCGGAAGTCCCAAATTTCGAAATTCCACGATTCCAAAAGAACGTGACTGACGCAAGTGACAAGGAAATAAATCAGCCACCGGGGTTCGATCCCCAAACCGAAGAGTGCCATCCCTCCCTGAAGCGTGACCGTGTTGGTCAACAATGATCATTGTTCGGTGACATACAACAGTTACTCCAAATGATCTCCGGTCACAAGTCATTACCTTTTCATTTTAAACCACCCTCGCGTTTTCTTTATTCGATAGCACATACACGCTGCATACTGCCGGGCTCTTTATATACCTCCGTTGTGTATAAATTCCTTGAAAAGATCTCGACAATAGTAGTTATACGTTTTCTGCCCCTTTATAAACATCCGAGAGTGGGTGGATGTACTACGTGGAGGCATTATAGCCTATCTGCGTTTGCTTTATTCCCCGTACGACTTAAGTGTACATATAACGTAACGGGTACGTGTGTATATATTTTGCAATCGATATGCCCCGCATCGGCACCCGAGGGCCACAAGGGCGTATCGCCGTAATGGTCAAGAGAGGCAGTTGCGCTCCTCTGAACCCCACTGGCCGGCGCGATGCGCTTTCTAAGTACATCGTTTGTCGGTATAATAGGTACTGCGACGACTTGGGAACCTTACTTCGTGGGAAGGGAACGAGTCCAGTGAAAATTCGACATTTAACAAATTTTTTTGGAACGCAATTTTCGAAAGGGACGATTCCATCCGGTTCCGGGTCGATTTCAGCGAATCTGGAAATTGCAAGAGTAGCCCTAATTACCTTCGGAACAGTTACTGGACCCTGAGAGCTGAGGATTAGTCCGAAATGAGACATAAATAGGGGTGTGTCAATTTTTTTCACCCCCGAAACCTCCCAATCAACTTCAGCAACCTCAATTTCAGTGATTTCGAAATGAAAACCTGGAACTGTATTTTTCTCCAGTTCCGAGAGATGTTTTAAGACTTTTCGTGGAGGTGTTTCGAGTTGGGTGTCATTTTAGCAAAATGGTGACGTCAACAATTTCCGGAAAAAAGTGTTCCTATACACTACGAATTATACGCTATTAATTTGTATATCAGTTTACACTCTGAATCGAGAAAATTACACCCCGAATTTCGCGGGGTGTAATTTTTATATAATTTTAATATATGTATATTTTTATTTATATATAATTTCACACCCCAAGTCGAGAGCATTACGCTCCGAATATTTGACATCCCCAATCTTACACTATTGATTTAGTATTATTAATTAGTATTACACTATTAAATTATTAATTATTTTACACCCCGTTTCGGAAACATTAAACCCTGAATCTTACACTATTAATTTATTTCTTATTTTAAAACCCGAATACGTTACACCCCGAATATTCCACCATTAATTTATATATTATTTTACACCCCAAATCGAGAACATTATACCCCGAATCTTACACTATTTTGCGCCCCAAATCTTACACTATTAATTTATTAATTATTTTACACCCCGAATGGAGAACATTGCACCCCGAATATTTTACACCCCGAATCGAGGACATTACACCTCGAATCTCGCGATGGCTGGGAATGCGTCTTGCGAGTCGCAGAAGCCTTACCGAGCAAAAACCACATTATACGGCAACATTAATGAATTAAGTGGAACAACTGGAGTGGAGAAACTGGAAGACAAGTAGACTCCATGCGGTACAAGCGAAACAAGCGACGAGAGAATGAATGGATGGATGGATGGATGGATGGATGGATGGACGAGTGGATGGATGGATGGATGGATGGATGGAGGATCTGTCCGTCGTCGGATTGTCAGGGTACCTTCCATGGCATATAGATAAAGGCGCCATCTTAGTCTGCATTCCATTGTTTTAGATGATTCATACACGGGCACGGCCCGGCACCAAAAGCTCCCTAATTTATTAGTTTGAATATCGAGCGCAGGCCGAGACTCTTTTCTCTCCGAAAAAGAAGGAGATCGGGAGCGAGAGAGGCAAGAGAACGGAACTGACTGGGTGGCCGAGGACCATCTCTTGTTTATACTCCTGTTCCAACTCCTCTTCTCAGCATGGATTGAGAAAGCCGCGGCGCTTCTTGCTCCGAAGCGCCTTCCTGTGGCCCCTCATCTGCAAAGTAGATCGCGATTCCAAATGATCTTATAACCATTGAAACCGAGGAGTTTCTTTCGCATTGAAATTATACCCCTCACGATCACGACCTTTTCCCATACTTTCAGATACGGACGTTAATTGTTCCATGCTAATTTAGATGCGAGTGGAAGATCTCCAGCGACTCTTGCAAATTTCGTTCCTCTCAAAAAAAAAAAAGAAAAAAAATATGTACAGTCCCACGGACCTGGAAATCCCGGCGAAGCTGGAAAGCCTTTTTTTGGGCAGTGGCTTTTTTAAGAGTCGACACACGCTCGTGGCGATGGACAACGTGTCGCGTGTGAACTGGTCCTAAAAAGACCTCGCTGGTGTCACGTCTCCAGAAAGACGGTGAAAACCCCGAGAGTGAAATCCGTGGGTCAAACGATTTAGCCTCGTGGCACGTAGGCACACATATGCGATACGCATCTTCTGGGAATCTCATATCCATTCGGTTCTTGCTCCTCTCTCGCTCTCTCTCTCTGTCTCTCTCGACAAAAAGCAGCGAGTCGGTCCTTCCCCGCAGGAGCCGAAGGACTTTCGTGCCCAAAAGGCTCAGAAGTCTCTCGTGAGCCACTGCCAACGTGATATTCGTCTCGGATCCCGGACAAGTCGAGGTCAGCAGGGCCACCGGCGACTGGGGATGAATGAAAACTAGAGCTGGAGAGCGAGAAGTGGCAGAAGGAGGGCCATGAATGAGCCCCATGGGTAAAACCGCCGCATGCGGAGGCCCATAAAAGCGAGTATCGCTTCGTAGCCATCAACGTCATCTCGCGTTTCTTCCTTGGCTTCTTTTTGTCCTCCTCCTCCTCCTCCTTCGCTCGTTCTTGGGCTCTTGTGGCCGTTTTTCTGCCGTGGCTTTTTGTCCGTCGTCGGAGCGTAGGTATATGAATTAAAATCCAAAAGTCCGAGAACGCACGGAGCTTCCCAATGGTCTATTTTTACGCCGCGCACACCTTCGGAATCCAAATCAAGCGGGATTCGGAAAGTGTCCAGGTGCTCGTCCCTCGCGAGGAGTGACAGAAAAATACGGCCGATTCACAGACGAACCGACAGACTGCCTACCAAATGGGCGATAGAATTTCAACGGGCACCGGGGAAAGGTTAAAGTGCAATGGGGGTGTTCTATAAGCGTCTATCGTTCCACCAGGTATCGAGGAATCGAATCGGTCCACGAAAAATACGAAAAATAGGTTTTCTAGCAATTAGCGGCATTTTGTAGGCATATAAAAGAAATTTCTTGTTGATCGGGGACTCTCGCGGGTGACGAGACTTTTTTAATTTGGTATTTTTTTGGCTTTTTGATTTTTCTTTAACAGAAGATGGTAATAACAATTGAATATGTATATAATAATATGTTTATTAATTTTTTTTTCAGGAACGAGTTCTCAAAAAATTGGTTCGCGAGTGAAATATTTTTCATAATAAATTTTTATTACAGATTGTTGATTTTTTCAAACAAGAAGTTGATAATCAAAAGCAAATACATGAAATAATACGTACAATCATTATTTTTCGTTTGCAAGAAAAATATATTCGCAATAATGAATTTTTTTATGCATTTTAGCTCCTTTAGCAAAGAAAGTTAGAAGTAAAAATGATATATACAAAATAATTTACACAGAAAAGCAATTAAATTGAAGAATTCAATTTTGGTAGGTCAAGTTTTTGGAATGTACAAATTTATAATAATTTATCGATAATCCAAATTACCAATAATTTCCAATAATGTAATGCATTAAATTGTAATGCATTAAAACACTTTAATTTCAAAAGACATCATTTTACTTCCTGAAATCCAAACAAATTTGAAAAAAGAAAAACAGATATTGAACCTAAAAAATATATTTTGAAAAGATGAGATTGGAACGAAAGAATAATTTATCCTAAGTGACATCAATTGCACTTTGTTAAAAGAAGGTAGTCAACTGCATCGCTTCAATTTCCAGTGAGATAACGATACCGATAATGATAACGATAACGATAACGATCTGCCCAGAGTACCCAATACCTATGCCTGAAATGGAAGCCACTATTGAAATCACCTCAAAGCTCTTGTACCGGATGGAGATCCAGTGACTGCAGTTCCAGTACGTCGATGCTGCAATTGCATCGGAAAGGACAAGGAGAGGCTCGCTTCGTTTGTGCAGAAGTAGCATTTCGGAAATATCTACCGACTCGATGGTAAAAAAAAAAAAGCGGGCGCTCTTGATGAAAATACCAATAAGAAGGAAGAATTTGCATGCAGCTTTATCAGATCCCGGAGATCAAATGAATATCCGCTATAAGCAATCGTTACCTGCACTCGGATTTCAAAGACGTCCAATTATGTCGTCGCGAAAGATGCTTTGTTTCATTACGACGTTTTTGCATTGTTTCTTTGATAAAACCAGGGAAGAAAAGGATTTGTATATAGAAAGAGTTGAATTGCTTATCAGACTGTACCCCCGCGAGTTTCAACCAGTGGGGAACCCACACCCCTTGTTAGAGGAAGCGGCGTGGGTGCTGAGAGCTTCGCCAAAGAGAGAAAGGGAGATGCACTCGAGACTTGCATCCCTTCACGCAAAAACATGGCCGACTACTGGGAGGGATCTACAAGATACGTCACAGGCTGAACCCATCGACGTCCCTTATCGAACTCGATTCGCGATTCGAAGGACAGGTCAGTCGTCAGCAAGTGCTCTTTTGCAACCCTTACCTCCACCAAGCAGAAAATTCCAGCAGAAAATAATAAATATATACGCTCGTGACGTGGAATAACGACATTTATTTGGAGAACAATGGATATTTAGGGAAAGCTAATTAATTATAATCTTAGATTGCAAATAATTGACTCGAAGTTACTTTGGAATAATTATACTATTATATATTGTTTTTTATACTATTTTATAATTATACTATAGTAAATGAATGATATTAAAATCCAATAATAATAATAATAATAATAATAATAATACTTTATAATAAAAATATAATTTTATAGTATGCGCCTACGTTTATAATATTATAAATTATTTTTGTAAATTATATTGCAGAAGATTTTTGTATTTTTCAAATATTCGAAATTCTTGGAATTGTTACTATTTTTATACATAATTTTGTTATTATTATTTATACAGGCCGCATTATTATTATTATTATTATTATTATTATTATTATTATCACAATTATTATTAATATTATTGTTATTATTATTATTATTATTATTATTATCACAATTATTATTAATATTATTATTACTATTATATCGAATTTTAGAGAAACCGACGAATTTTCTTAACAAGGACCTAAATTTATCAATAAAATGCATTCTTTTGGACTTTGGATTTTTGGATTTTTTCTTATGCACTTTGCGTTCAATTTTTAACAAAGCATATATTTTTTATTGTTGGTAAGTATTTCCGTTTTTCCTGAAATCTTACTATCTATAAATAAATTGTACAAATTAAACAAACTATAAATGCATCGTAATTTCTATAAATCTTTTATTTCCTCATTTTTCTTTTCATACAACTTCAGTTATATATCGAATGTATGTACCGATGCACCTCGGATGCGTAACGATTTTTCAGCAATCCACGGTGGCAAATTTTAGGGTATAAATAAAAAGAAAACGAAATTATATAAAAAAAGACAATATTGTAATAATAAAAATTCCCTTTTTTATGGACCAATACGTAACATTTACCGGGAAATGCATTTCTAAATATTTACATTTCCCTTGAAACATTCATCAAATAATAAGCCGTGTAAATGCAGTGTCTTTCAACCTTTGTACATGTATCTTTTAATTATATTTCCAATACACCGACGGGTCTTGAGATATACGAACGGATAATCCGTGGCTGCCGCTAATATAGTTTTCACAGGTACATAACGATTCTCCGATAGTCGTAAATATCGCACGGTGGCACCTTTAATTTGTACCATAAGATGATCTGTATGCAGATTTACATTCTTTATGCAAAGATCCTGATCCTGATCCTGATCCCCTCTCGTGTCTGTCCTTCTCTATCATCTCGTAACACGCTATTTCTTCTCATTAATATATCCGTTGACTACTAACTCTCTTCCTCGAGATTGAGATATACCGATTAAAGTACTACCTTACCTCTCCCGTCCGGCTCTCTTTTATTTAAGCGCCGAATATTCATTACCATCCTTCAAGGAACCAATTAATCAGTCGGAGACTCGAGTACGGATCCACTAATCTTCCCTCTGATGTAAGAAATATCCGCTAAACCTGCATTTCAAATAACGGAACGCAAGAAATATAATTAATCCTTCGTAAAAGTCAAATGTAATAATTGATTTAATTGACCGTCGCTGCTCCAGATTGCATTTTTTTTTATCCCTCTCTTGCATCTATTAAGTCCAGCTCGTCGTTGCATCTGCATCTATTAGTAGCTCGTAGTGCAGTTTTCAATGCACGGAAGGCACGAGTAGCCCGAAGAGGACCTATCTAGGCTCCAAGATGGCGTTCATGATCGATATGGATTTTCCCAAAACGCTTTTTTTGGGTAGAAATTCTGGGATCGAAGCCCAAGGGGAAATATGGCGCCAGAAATATTGCCAATATGGCGGGAAACCTTTGCTACCACGGCAACGGCGCGAAAAAAACTCGTTCTAAAATGCAATTTTCTTTATTTTACACCCACTATTGCAAATTCATGCTGAAAAGTAGTCGCGAGTGCAAAGAAAACCTACTTAGGTTCCAAGGACCAATGCCAAGACATGGTAACATTTTTTTTCGCGTAGAAATTATTTAACCTGATGCCCGGATCTTCTCTGGTTCCAGAGACATTGCCAATATAGCGGGAAACCTTTGCCACCACGGCAATGGCGCGAAAAAAACTGGTTCTAAATTACAATTTTCTTCATTTTACACCAACTATCGTTGTTTCGTTCTGGAAAGTGACTGCAAATGCAAAGAAAACCTATTTACGT
This sequence comes from Gasteruption jaculator, assembly GCA_949825005.1. Classification (NCBI taxonomy): domain Eukaryota; kingdom Metazoa; phylum Arthropoda; class Insecta; order Hymenoptera; family Gasteruptiidae; genus Gasteruption; species Gasteruption jaculator. The sequence continues at coordinate 11,848,322 of OX463763.1, forward strand.
TCCAAGGACCAATGCCAAGACATAACAAAATTTTTTTTCGCGTAGAAACCGTTCAAGTAATCGTCCAGATCCTTTCTGGTTCCAGAAATATTGGCAATATGGCAAGAAAACTTTGCCACCCTAGGGAAAAAAGTGCAGGCGCCTAATCTCCTGCAATTTCGCTAATCGCAAAACGAAATGCATGGGTTTCCTCTTTCGGCATGGGCCACACAAGCGAGCTTTGGCGGCCACCGCGATCGCCAGAAGATCGCACGGCGATAGGTCACGTATAGGCGAATATAAAATGTCGAAAATGAAGAGCCGAAGAAGAAAAAAAGGGTGTCTCCACTTGTGAGGTCCTCGGTCGTATGCGGAATGTGTTAAATTGCGAATTTCCATCACGAGTATTCACGAACCGGGGTGGAATTGAACGGTGGGTCGCGAGGAGGGCGCAGGGATCGAGGGGATCGTGTATTGATGACGGGGACATGCGAATGCTAGGATTTCAAGCGGCTCCGCAGACTCGAGTGCGTTTGTGTTGGCCCGCACATCCGCCGCTCGATCCTTGCAAATCCGGTAAGGACAATACGTTGTTTCATAAGCGCGCGGCTCCTTTTTCTCCGTGGCTGCGGCTATTAAACCACGAATTGTCCCTTTCTCCGCACAGAAGTATGACCCGACATGAAAAGAGCCGCCTTTTTCTCTCTTTTTTCTTGAAAGAAATATCCCCAACTTACTCACCTATCCTACATACGCCCGATTCTGGATTTATGCATGGCTACGGGCCCTCCGACGAACTTGTCGCGAGCCATTCGCCGCGCATGCTAATAATTCCCCACGAATTCGTATGGGATGTCTGCCATTTGTCTCAAATTGGCCCGAGTCATGGGATTTCGCAGGAGTCGGATCTCCACGAGGTCCGTGACGCAACGATTTTTTTTTACGGTGGTCCAGTTTACAATCAATTAGCCGAGAGCCATGGTTTTTCATCCGGCAGCGGCTCTTACGGCAACCGGGCATCGGCAGTAGCGTCACGTAGGCAGAATCGCTGATCAGTACCGGTAGGTATACACATAATGGAGCGTAGGTCGAACAAAATTCGAAAATGAACGAACAAATGGACGAGCGAAAAGCCACGGCTCGCAAGCCGAAGCCGGCATGATCCGATCCTCTTGCAATCAGGCCGCGTAGGCTGGTCAGTTTGTTCTAATCAGTGTCGGACCACAAGAGTTAACTCAATCAGCTAACGAACCTCAGTTTTCCTCATGTTAAACCGCCCGATCTCATCTCCCCCGCTGGACATGTGCCCACACGACCCCCGACCCCGTGGCTAAACAAACTCTTACCTCATTTCCATGAATTTTGTGATGACCAAATAAAGAAAGCACGAGATTTTCAACGGAAACTGGAAACAACTCATTTTTTCCTCAGTGGAAAACCTGAAGAATTCACTTGGAATCGTTTCATGGCGAGAATCGAGTCGTCAATGGCCCTTCTCGCTATGGTGGCAAGGTTTCCTTGCCATATTGGCAATATTTCTGGAACCAGAGAGGATGCTGGCACTAACTTGAACGGTTTTCACGCAAAATAGAAATTTTCCCACGTCTTGGCATTTTTTCCTGGACCCTGAATAGGTTTTCTTCACACTTGCAATTATTCTCCAGAACGAAATTGCAATTGCAGTTTAGGACGCTGTTTCTTTGTGCCACAAATTCCCCGCAAAAAAAAATTGCCATTTTTTTTTTATGAAATATTCCAGAATCTGTAAAAATCGTTTCGGTAAAATTCTCCCGAATCTGGAGATAAACAAAGAGAATAAAAAAGATCGGTAGGATAAATCCACTTGTTAGTTACTCGCTCGTGGAATTTTAAAGAAGCAATTCCCATTGAATCGAAAGCCAACGAAGTCGGTGCCCATTTTTACCTTGTTTTATTTCCTACGTCTCGTCACATGGATGTGATACATGGGTTTGACGTAGCCATAGGAAAAGATACAGGTCCCATTAAATTCGGGTGTACGTACACGGTGTAAACTGGCGACCGAACGTGTTCGGGACAATAACATTAAACGTTCTAGTAGACGAAGACGATATGTCGGTCGCTCGGTCGGTCGGTTTTTGATCAAACGCACGTCTCGCCTACGCATTCAGCATCTTTGTAGATTATACTTGCTCGATGCAGTGCGTGATGGGCATGAAACCGATTGTATTATACAAACTCCATATACACGAAACTACACATGTGCGTGAACCTGGCTTTCCACGTGTACCTGTACCCGGGCGAGTATGTGTATGGTTACAGGTATGTAAATGAGTGTACGTGTGTGAGTAGAAATACGCTGATAGCAGTACCGGTTGGCATTATATCGGCAGTCATTTGATAGTAGCAGAAGTGGAAAGAAGAATCGCCTTGGACGCAAGTATGGTTGGGTCTTCTTCCGTCAAAACGAAAGCGTTTTCTGGTTGAAGGAGGCAGATCCCTGAAGCTCGGGGATGAGTCGTTTTATAAACTTCAGTCCTCTTTCCACGTATAATATATCAAAAGTGGACTGATTTATAATACGATGCGATCGATTCGATTCGATTGTGGAGCAACCCCGTGCACTGAAGAAATGCAATTTGTTGTCTCGTTTGCTCCCTATTCTCTTATTGCTGCTTTAATGGACTCCTGAAATAGCCGTAATTGTATTATTTGTAGGAACTTTTTCCCGCTTTTTCGAGTTACTTTATTTTAAAGGACAAAAAGTAATAATAATCAAAGGATACGTATTTACTGAATTTTCGATCAGACTTGAAATCCGAAACCCTGATTTCAGTCTCCAACGATGAGTCCTCGGTTGAAGATAGAGTTAAAAGTGTCAAAGAGATTCACCGCAAGGAGGCGCTTGAGAGGAGGTCCTCTTGGAACCCTCTGTTTCTATAAATTAGAATATTTTGAGCCCTTAGACCCACCACGCTCGAAAAAATAAATTGGAATCTTATCTGGTAAATTAAGGAACGTAAAATTTTCGAACAATACCAGTGTGAAAAATATTAGAAAAAAGGTTACTAAATTTGGAGCATCAAGATAGTGCCATAATATTAACTAGGAGCATCGGTAGGCATCCTAATCTAAGGTTTCCAGTTGAAAAAGTCGAATTGGAAGCTGAAATGAGAATCAAGCATCATGAGAATCGAAGCAGGTTCTCAGATTTCGACTTTATCCTATGACCAGATCCAAGTACCGATGCACTTTTTGCCCAGGATTCGCTGGAGCAGCCTTTTCACGAGAAGCATCTTGTAATTAGACCCACTATTTTTAGTGACACCAGCCGTCGCGGTATGGAATTAGTATGGACGGGAGGGAGATCGCTTTTGTCGCAATGGCCAATTAAAAAATGTGCGATACTTCCGACAAGAAATTCCGCCTCGATCGCATTCAGTGCTCGTCCCGAATTTAATTGAAGTAAATTGCGGCAGCGTAAATTTGCTTCCAGGGGACACACGAGAGTCGCGGTAATAATTTCGTTCGGGTATCTCGGAACCGAACGTGTCCGGCATCGACGATGGCCCCGGCATTTATACAGATTTAATTAACGAAGAAAGGTGGAAACCGAGAATTCGCCTAATTTAAACGCAGGCCCCGATGCATTTCTTCATTTTCGCGCTAAACGACTTCCACGTGGAATTTCGTCCACTCTCGGTGGGAATTCCTGCCGGTCCAGAACTGGCGTTAAGTCCTCGCGGTGCCGGATCGTGGGAAATTCCTGCTAATGACGGACTCGAAACCAGGAGGAAGAGAAAAACGCTCGGTTTCTTCCGTGAGATCGGCAGGACGGGACTCTGGACCTTTGTCACCGATAGCATCGTGCATCATGCGATGGATGGATATTGACGCTGAAAGATATCGTAGGAGTCTCGTTCCATCTCACCAATGGCATATAATGACTAATGTCGTGTAATTGAACAAAGCGGCCGCAAATTGGACCACCGCGTAAGAGGTCACAAGGTTACACCGGACACTAATCATCATTTGCATCTGCGCCAATATCCATCGTACAGATGCGATCCCTCGTCCCTTCCTCCTTTCTTTCTCTCGGCTTCCATCAGCTTCTTGTGTGATGTAACTGGTACAAATTACTTGATCCTGCTCTGCGAGGCGCATGCGTCATGCGTGTTACACAGGCAATAATCTTTATCTCGCGATGGATGGTATTTAGAAGAGTCTCCAGAATACAGATGATTCGATGTCAATGAGTCCAGCCGATCCAGGGAAACTGGAGATTCAAATTCTAATAACCAATGTTTTTGGTACCTCCAAAAATCGGGAGACTGACGACGAGGCGTGGAAAACGCGAGATCTAGGTCAACTGCAGCCAAATCTTGACGTTACTCTGGAGAAAAACCGTCCGATCGGTTATGAACCAAATCCGTATCAAAATCCAGGCAAACGGACGCTGGCTAAAATGGTCCCCGTGCGCGCTTGTGATAGAATTTATCTCGAAAAGCACCAAATTGCAGGCATTAGCGTCAAAACAAGCGATAGATGTAAAAAGAAGAGGCATCTCTTCTATCTATTAATACTTGTGCCCGTCTAAGTCGGTAGGTGGCCAAGTGTTTTTCTGGGTTAGCGCGTGGTTCGTCCCCGAGACACGCGACGTGAGATCTTCAGTAGGTGAAACGACACGCCGGTGGTGTATATATACATTGCATACAACGGTGGTCGTTGAGGAGATAGTCCGGGTAGAAGAGATCTCGGTGAAAGATTCCGGGGATAATTACGGTAATGAGGGACAACTAGAAACCACATTTGTAATCTGGCCAGCGAGATATCGTCGATGTGTTCCTTGCTTAGCACTTTGAGCTCGCTTGGAAGCCGCTCCCCATCTGATAAGACAAAAGTATCCAACTCTTCCTCGGCTGCTACGCGTCTACGCTTTTCGCTGTCCTCCAAAGTCGTCGTCATTTTCATCTTGTTGCCCGTCGACGACGTCGTTGTCTCCGTCGTCGCCGTCGTCGTCCGTTATGAGTTTGCTTCCCTCGAGTCTCGTTGTCACTCGCGACGCTTTTTGATTAGTTCCAACGATACGGTGATTTATATCGGACGGCCTGTGTCGCAGCAGCTTTGTGTTCACTCGAGCCCCTCAAAGTTTCACCGTTTGAGAATTTCCCCGCTGGCTTGTGTAATTTTAAACGGTGGTTCGACATATTCTAGCTGCATCCCGGCAAAGAGTCCAGAGACGAATCGTTGGCAGAGTCCTCTTAGAACCTTCTGGACCATTTTCTAGCATAATGGGAGCCGACCCTGAGCAAATTCCTAGCAAAAGCCGGACTGGGACAGAAAAATCCCATCGAGCCCCGTGATAGAAAGAAATTTTGCCATACCCCAGCGAAAACCGAGCGTATCGTCCCCAAAACGCTAACGAATCCCCTTGGACCATCGCCCAGCATCGGGATAGCCCTAAATCAAGATCTTCTTAAGACAAGTGGCCGGCTCGGAGGCCAGTTGCAGCGGTATCGTAGGAAATGACTAGCGTTAATATCGGATATGGATTGGGTGCAGCGAAGCTCCGAGGGAGAGAAAACAAAGAGAAGGAGGACGATGATGAAGGGAGCGTAGGAGAGAGGGAGAAGGAAAAAAATTGCGAAGGGAAAACCAATCGGGATATACCATCTATGGAGGAACGAAAAGGGTCCCATGGCGTGACGGCTAAGAGATTACTTACTTGAGTTAATATCACTTGGTTCAGTGCACCGCCAAGGCTTCACCCGGTTGCACAAGCTCACTAATCTACTTTTCCATCGGCTCTTCCTCGCCAGAATGGATCTTGTATCTATTACACCTGATGCTACGAGATCTCGGACGTTAAGGATGATGAAGAGATCCCACAGGATTCGATCTAAGCGTTGCCGGGTAAGTAACCCTGGAAGTGCACCGGTGCAGCCTCGTCAGAAAATTTGCATCCATCGAATTCGGAGAGAATCGTGGACTCTCGCGTGGCGTTGGAGGAATTTCGAGAAGGACGTGAAAAAAGGAAGTGATTTTAAAAGGAACGCTAATTCTCCGAATTTTCGTCAATTTTAACAGCACAGGCGCCAGAAAGAACGAAGATTCGAGGAAGAGAGAGAGAGAACAAGAAAGCGAGAGAGAGAGAGAGAGACGGAGGTAGAATCTTGAATGAGTGGCTGGGCGATGCGATGGTCGTAGGTTCACTGAGCTAACAAGGTGGGCCCGCCTCGCGTAATGACGGGTTTCGCACGGGGCCCCACACTTATACTGCCTTTTATTTATTTTCAATCCTCTACCACGTAGACATACAAAACAGGAGACCACATCCGGGCCTCGGGGCCCTACCACAGCTTCGCGATTCATTAGTCTTATTGCTTTTCGACGATTAATACCACTACCATATACGATCTTAACCGATTTATCACACGAAATATCGCCAGCTTATTCTCTCCTGGACCTTCCAGTCCAATCCTTAGTTCCCCAAATTGTTCCATCGCATTAAGGTAACTTTTGCCATGCGGGAAATGGGCTCCACCATATGACGGTGTAGTAGACCAAATTCTGGTTCCTTTCCCGGATTCCCTACTCCCTAGAACCTGACAACGGTACCCGGATTCCTGATGATTACGTAACCAGCTCGCTAATCGTTTATCTCGCTAGAAAAGACTGGTGAAACGCTTTCGGTGTGGTTGGAGGTACACCTCTATCGCCACGGAGCGAAGCTGTGGTGTAGGAGAAAGGCGGGAGTCAGACGCAGAGCAAAGGAACATATATCGTGTTAATTTCACTTCGAAAAATCGTAAAATGCAAATGAACGATCCTAAAGGAGGCTCGATTGGCAAATTGCGAGAGAAGGTTCCACTCTCCCACTCCCCTTCCAGCGAACTATGTAAGTACGATTGTGTGTGCGCGCGGACGATGACGGCCTTATGGACGCCCAAGGTGGTCGAGTAATTTTGCCGGTCGGAAAGGAAAAAAGGGACCAAAACTGATCTCTCAACCATGAAGGAGAAATATCGTGAGCGAGACGGAGATAATCGTACGATGGGTTCGACCGGACAAGGTAAGAGCAGGACGGACGGAGCTCATGCTCCTGCTGCCGCTGCCGCTGCCGTTGCTGCCGTTGCTCCTTGTATGTGTGTCTGTTGGCCATTGAGAAAGAAGTTTTTGGCTGCGGGATATAAAAATGTGTTGATTATACGTTACGTCTTGAGCGCGGGATAGCTGCTTTTGGGCCTCAGGCCCAGGGTGTCGTTAAGAAAACACACATCGAGAAAGAAGGAGAGAAAAAAGGTGAACGGCGAGCCATGAGATCGTTGGGACGAACGGCATTAGGCGTCTCACGATCGTTAAACGGTGGTATTTCTTTCGACCACTTCCTCTTTCGATGACCATGAAAACGAACCGATGTAATTTATTCCCCCGGATTCTTTTCTTTTTTTCATCACGTCGGTCAATAATAATCATGTCCACTTTGCGTTCTCGCATCTTCATGCAAGTCCGAGGTACATCCAGCAATCCACGTGCCGAGCGATCGGGTCCCGGGACTCGCGAAGGTCGAAGGTTCGAATCCCAAGGAGTTCCAGATAAATGTGGCATTTCCTTTAACGGCCTGACGCCCTTTTGGACCGGTCTGGAGAAATTCCAGCACCTTAATCACAGTTATTACCGCACTTCGCATAAGTGCAGTAATACCGGAGCGTCCCGATGCAGGTTTCAACATCAAGATCGCGTGAATTGTGGCCTGACATGCATCGTGTGTTCTTGTCAGGCCTCTCGCTCGAGAAGTCAAAGCCGAGGGCAGTTAAACGCTTCTTTTTCGCGCTCGGAGGATCTGCTTTAACGATCAATGACGCACGATGGGACTGTTAAGATGGAATCGCTCCACACCTCGTCAAACTCATTATGTTCCCACCGATTGGACTGCGAATGTACGAGTGTAAGTGTTGGATCTCTCTCTCTACCTTCCGCGCATCTTCCGCGCGCCGTTTGCCCTCGAAAGATCTACGGTGGCGGCGCCAAACTACGAAAGGGCGGGAATTGGCCTTGAATTTGAAAAATACGGTGAAAACGAGGAAATTTAGTATTGGATTTCGGACATTTGAAATTACAAATGAGGTATTTCTGCAATATGCCGCGAAAGGAGGGAGAAAAAGTTACGCGCGGAGTAAAAGTTACATGCACGTACTTACGTACGTGTGTAGCGGAGGTATATGGTAGTAAGTATATCCCTTATATACATGACGCTGTGAGGTCCAGGCATTCGTGACCAGACATACTGGCCAAGAAAGGACGACGGAAGATTGTTGAAAGCAAAGGGTGAGTATAGTGCGCAAGTGGGCTCGTTACGCGGTAGTTATCTGCCCATTGGCGTAATCACCACTGGTTGCATTGCCTTTCTGGAGAAATGAATTCCCGGGTTCTGGAAGATCCTGGATCCCTACCAAAATATTTCCAGTCGAGGCTCCAGGGGCTCCTAGAAATAGTAAAATTTGGGGGAAATCCCCAGAAAAAAAAACACGAGGAAAATTAAATTTCCCATGAAACCGAGGGATTAAAAGCCACATTCCTTGTCACCTGGGATTCACTTTACCCCGCACATTATCCATAACAAAAAATCACGGGTGTTTTCCAGGATTTGGTAGGATTTTGCTAGAATTTTGTAGCTCTATGGTTTTTTTTTGGATCCGTTCCATGATTTTTCTGGATTCTTTTCTAGAATATCCCCTAGATCCCGCTGGAGATTTTTTTTAAAGCTATTTCCAGAATTCTGCTACAAACTTTCCAAGGTTCCAATAGATATTTTCTAGGGTAGGGTATCCTGAAATTTTGACGCTCCAGGGTCTTTCTGGACCCTCTCTATAATTCCTCTATACTTTTACTAATAATTTAACCCCAAGTGTTTCGTGGAGGGTTAAAAAATCAGATAAAGATTTACTCTCATCGGCCACTGCCATCGTTTTCACCCAAATCTGGGGAATTCATCTAGAATCAGGACCTATCCTCTGGAGGGAAGCCTTGGCCTGGACTGGAAGAGGAGAGTAACTCGTTAGCAAGGTACTGATTGATGATTTGACATATTTCGTGTGTAATTTAAATTTCGTGGCTAGTAACCCGGTGTATACAAGCCATTAAAAAAAAAGGGAGGCTGAAAATCGAATATTATGGTCTTCAGCCAAAGGTCTTGTAAAGCTACGCCTGTGGCAGACCACCAGGAAGCAGCCACGCCCCCAGAGGGCCACGCTTACCTACAAGCCCACATCATATATGCCCAAATCATTTGAACACAGCGAGAAGGTGGTGGTCTAACAGGACGCGTACGTACACGGGCTCGCGTCAGTGTGAAGCCGTGGAGACCTCAAGGTGCAATGGCGGGCTGTGTTATACGCCATAGTGCACATGTATAGCTTCCTTCGTACCTTCATTTTTTTTTTCGTAGGATTTCACCTCCATTGTATATGACTTCCACGTCGAGAATCGAGGTATCCGTGCTCGCGGAAAACCTGGGAGAGGTTGCCAGGATTTTTCAGGATCTAGGAATTTTGTTCTAAACTCTCCCCGCGGTTTCACTGGAAAATTTCTGAGTTCTAGGACTCTGGGGTTTTCCCTAGATCCTGCTGGAGACTTCTTAAATATCTCCTAAGACTCTGCTAGAAACTCCCCAGGATTTTGGTGAGCATTTTCCAAAATCCCCTAGAATTTTTTTGGATGCTAGGGCCTTTCTATATTTTCCCCTTTTTACTAGAACTCGCCCAGGCATTTTTTAGGATCCCCTAGGATTTTATTAGAATTGCGTGGATACTTGAATTTTCCTAGAATCTTCCTAGGATTTTGCTGAATTCTTTTCCAGGAAATTTTGCTAGGGTCTTTCTATACTTTATCCATGTTTTTACTGAGATTTTCCTAGCCAAAAATAATTTCCTAGTTACTTTCTAGGATTTTACTAAAAATTACCCAGATTATCCTAGAATCTCCCTAGGATTTTGCTGAATTCTTTTCCAAAGGATTTCGCTGGAGTTTTTCTTACTAGGGACCCTAGATTTTTCCTGCGACGTTGCTGAACGACGTTGCCGACGATTCTGGTGGAAATTCGCTGATTTCGCTGGAAGGACTCTGGAGTGTTGCTGACATTTCGCTTGAGTTCCGCAAACGTCTCAGAAACGACCGAAGAAACGGCTCGTATACGTGTATTGTATAATCATCGCCTGGAGGAAGCGAAACACGACTGTTCCTTGAGGGGCCCGTCATCACTCCTGAACAACCTCTGATTTACTGCTAGTTTACTCACCCACGAAGCGTCCGTCTAATTACATGGTCCGAGTAAAGGTCTGGAGAAAATATTTTCTGATCCACGGCACACTTCCCATCTGCCACCAATGATCTCTCGAGTCTCTTCTCTGGAAATATCAATGTCACATAAATATATTCACCTATATTTATTTATATATATTGCATCGAGGGCCTTATGACGCTACCGCTATTTTTTTTTCGCTCATTGAGGACAACCTTTACTTCTGTCATTTTTCCTAAAACAAACAAAAAATTATTTAAGGTGGATTATATATTTTTAAAATTGTAAGTCATCAAAATGTGTTACATCATAATTATTAAAATATATTATTTTTATTGTTGGTATTAACATTGTCAATATTATAATTATTATAAGTATAATTATTATACAATCAATAATTATTCACTTATTATATAATAATTAAATATATTGAATTAGCGAAATATTGTACAATATAAATTATAAAAATAAATTACATATTTGCATGATCATTAATTAGCGCGATATGTGTTATTTTATATACTAGATATTTTTTGTTACCAGATAATTGGCAAAAATCGGTAATTAAAAATGACGAAAACCGATTAACTTTGTCCAAGCAATAAGTTCCCTCCAAAAATGCTCTTGGGGTGCACCGCAAGACCCCAATAACCCGATACGCGTCGAATTTCGTTTTTGTCGGATAAATTTCTCTTTTAATGCCACTTTACACGCTTGGTTTTCGATTTCCTCCCCAATCATCCCTTATCAAGTGTTTCGGTCTGCGACTGAAAAGGGTACGCGCTCCCGGAGGGTGAGAAATTCGTAACGGATACTTGCGCGGATTTTCCTGACAAACGGTAACAGAAAATATCGGCTTTTGTCGTAATGCGCTTCTGGTAAATTCATGAGCAGATAGGAATGCACAATATTGCTGGCAGTCTGTCACATTCGATTCGGTCACCCAACAAGATCAACAACAACAACAAGAAAATGTGGATATATACGTATGTGTGTGTGTGTGTAGAATTTTCTTTATAAGGTTTTTACCCCCAAGAATTCCTCCTGCAGTTTTATTACATATCTGCACTGGTCCACCCTCCTTGCCTTGTCTTCTTCTCTCGTATCGGACAATAAACTATAACTGTTTACGATTTGTGGTTTTCCTATTAATCTCGGGATATTTATGTATCGGGAAAAAGAAGGAAAAATGCGGAGAGAAGGATTTTAGGGTGGCCCCAGTCGAGCTTCCGAATAATCGCGATTCCAGAGTTAACGCGAATCATTTTGTTACAGCAAGTTTTAAACACTCGTATAATTATTAATATAAAATTTCGAATTTTAAATTCTAGAAAGGGAGTTGATAATTAACTGGTAATTTATTTTTTTCCGAAGAAATGGGTGTCAATTTAATTATTATTTAATTATTATATATACTATTACTATTGCTATTACTATATTTACTATTATTATTATTCTATATTTACTATTTATGTGTATTTATATTGGGTCTGTGCATAATTAATGACGATTGTTTTGGTGTTTTCTTACGGGAAGTAATCGTCATTGATTATGCACCACCCCAATATAATTTCATATAGGTTCAAGAAACGATGGATTTTAATATTTACACACACACACACACACACACACAAATACATAGAGAAAAATTCATAAAAAGCAAATGATGGACTCTAATTTTAGGGCAAATTTTATTTATTTATTTATTTGCTACTTTTATAAAGAAACTTTTGAAACTCACAATTATTTTTTGTAACTTTTGGTGCATATTTTGGTAATTGTACTATTTTTCATAATGAAAAAAAAATTCCATTTGTAGTTAAATTTACTATAGGGCCGAAAAATATTTGATACTTATAGACAGCCAATAAATAATTATAGTTATCTGGCAATCATTATTTATTTAACGTTATTTGTAATTTCATGTAGATATTAATAGGTATTATCTTTCTCAGGAAGATTTTTGAATTTCCAAATTTTCTTATACCTTCCTTTTTTATTAGTAATTGCACCATTTCTGGTAAAAAAAATAAATTCCGATTATAGTAAAATCACTATACAGCAAAAAAATCCTGTATGTTCATAGAAACCTTACGATTAACTATATTTTCCTGGCACATATGTTACATATTATTCTTACAAGAAAAATTTTGCAATTTATAACCTTTCTCATACCTTCTTTTTTTTAATAGTATTAAATTAGTATTGAATTACTATTGCTATAATTGAATATAACACCAATTATATACCTCCAGTATTTCCAACTATATTTCTAAATTATGATTGGGTCAACTAGGAATTAAATAATTCGTGCCTTTATTTTTTATGAATTTGTTTTTTTTTCCTCATGTATATAGATATTGAATTCCACCGTGCCTGGCACACAAAAATACATAAACCCTATCAGAAATCAATTAATGATTTATATATTGATCACGAGCAAAGATTCTCGAAAGTGAACATCATGGAAATATTTGATTTGGAAAATTAAGAAGCAGTTCTTTAAACCAGACAGGTTCACGCTAAATGACGGTTGGACGAGGCATGTCGCGCACCGCAGGGTGCCAAGGGTAAAAAGCGCCGACGACGTTTCTCAAGAGCGCTGCGCTCTCTTCTCTCGTTCCTTTTCTTCATTTCTTTTTAGCCACATGATTTCATTTTATTTACTTTCCTCCTCCTTTATTTGCGCCATGACATGTACGCGTGATATTTTAATGGCGTCACCCGTTACATTACACCATACGTTGCATCTCCGCAGCCTCTCCAGCGGTGGAGAATCGCTATTAAATTGAAAAAAAAACAACGGATGAGAATTTATTTTATTTATTTTTTTTGTTCATACCCAAGCATCTCGAGTATTTGTAGATGTTTATTTATTGGTAAATAATAGTAACACCGTTACAGCAAATGATAGTACCAATTATATTTGTGCGTGGGAATTTTCACTATACATCATTTTTTTACTATAATTAATTTTAAATTGCAATGAAAAATTGCAGCAGTTTGGTAGTATTGCAACTTATGTTTGGTACTAATGTGTTCGGGAAAAGTTACTATATTGTGTCTGAATTTTTTTTGCCCATTTTTCTGTAGGTCTACAAATTAATTGTATTTTTTTTAAATAAAAAAGAGGAATGGAAATTGTAGTAACGCGGTAACTATATATAGATTTACTATACATCTTTTATTTTACATATTACTAGAATTTTCATATTATAATTTAAAATTTCTATTTTTAACGTATTATTTAATTTCTGTGAAATGGAAAATAAATTTGCTATTCGAATAAAATAGAAAATAAATAATATATTAATTTTTATACGCCACGGTAATTTTTTTCAATGCAATTATTAATACTGATATATTTGGTAAAATATTGTGCCTAGATTCTTCCCCATTTTTCTGTATGGGTATAAAATAAAAGTTGTGATTTTCTGAATGAATGAGAAGAGAAAGAATAATAATAATAATAGTATTAGTAGTAGTAATAGTAATGACGATGATAATAATAATAATAATAATAATACAATAGCTACATAAAATTGTACTATAATTAATTATTTGTAAAATATAGAAAGTAAAAAAATATATTTACTTTGATACTTTACGTTAATTTTTTTTCTGCACAATTACTCGTCCACACCAATCTTTAAAAAAATATGATTTAATGTAATGTTTTATTTTAAGATTTTTTAGATTTTTTTTCTTACCCTTCTCTGCATCTATAAATTAATCCCCAATAAAAGAAAAGACGAGAAAAAAAAATAAAGAAAGGGTCATCTGTGGCTCCTAAACTTTCCGTGACTATTAGAAACGATTAGAGGATTGTTTACTACTCGTACAACTGCTGCTGTTGCCGTTAGCGATATCCTACACCTACTACGGAAGATAGATACATGCGTACGCTGGAGTATGGGTTATTTCTAATATAGTAACAATTTTTTGTTGTTGTTGTTGTATATAGGCTAGTTTTACCGTCTTCGGCGAGGAAACGCCATATGGTTACATATGCCGGCCGGGAATCTAGAATTCCCATTAGTATCCTTCGGCTGGCTGCTGCAATCCACCTGCTGCATTTATAAAAAGCCCACGCTCGTTTGTCCGTACGATCGTTTATCCCCGTTTGTTGTGAACATTTGGAAAATTGCGGGATTCGACGTGGCTAGAACGAGCTGCCATAACATTGTGAGACGAGTGCTCGAATTTCGCCTCGCGTTACAATTTTTTCACCAGATGCAACGGAATGAAACTGCGTCATAACAAAATTTTGGCAAATTGCAATTGCGATTGCGGCAAAGTAGGATCGTAGGAAATTGCAGCTGCGGCAAAGTAAAATTGTAGAAAATTGCAACTGCGGGAAAAATCAAATTGTAGTACTATAAATTGCAGCTGCGGCAAAATAAAATTGTAGCAAATTGAAACTGCAGCAAAATAAAATTGTAATAAATTGCAACTGCGACAAAATAAAATTGTAGCAAATTGAAACTGCGGCAAAATAAAATTGTAAAAAATTGAAACTGCAGCAAAGTAAAATTGTAACAAATTGCAGCTGCAACAAAGTAAAATTGTAGTAAATTGCCATTGCAGCAAAATAATATTGTAGCAAATTGCAACTGCAGCAAAGTAAAATTGTAACAAATCGCAACTGCGGCAAAATAAAATTGTAACAAATTACAGCTGCAGCAAAGTAAAATTCCAACAAATTATAGCTGCGGTAAATTGCAACTGCGGGAAAATAAAATTGTAGGAAATTCGAATTTCGGCCAAAACGCAATTTATTGATAAAGTTTTAATTTTTTTTTGCCGCAATGCTAATTGTACAAAATTAGCGTGACCGAAGAGTAACAACGAAATTAGTGATTAGCGCGGAGGGCGGGTAACCCGGTTACCTACCAATCGTACCAATGGCAACGTCAGAGCACTTGTAATTTATTTAACGGAGGCTAAGAACGGACAAAAAGAGCAGGAATATCGAGGAATCGTGACTTTCGATTGCAACGATTGAAGCCTACAGAATGTAAAGCTACTGCATACGAAGATATACGTACATAGGCGCTTTCCTGATGCATCTTCTTACTTCCAGTCTTCGCCGCTACCGTATGCTCACGTAAATCACGACGGAAACAAGGACGTTGTTCACTCAAATGCATCGATAACGGTGCTGCAACATTGCTTTGTTACAATTTTAATTTGTTGCAGTGCCAGTTCGTTACAATTTTGATGCGTTGCAATTGCATTTCATTGCATTTCTAATTTACTATATTTCTAAATTGCCACGGCATCACTTACTTTGTTACAATTTTAATTCGCTACAGTTATATTTCACTACAATTTTGATGCGTTGCAATTGCATTTCTAATTTACCACAGTTCTGTAATTCTGCAACATCGCTTTCTTATAATTTTAATTTGTTGCAGTGCCATTTCGTTACAATTTTGATGCGGTGCAATTGCATTTCATTGAATTTCTAATTTACTATATTTCTAAATTGCCACGACATTACTTTGTTACAATTTTATTTTGCCGCAGTTCTATTTCACTACAATTTTGATGCGTTGCAATTGCATTTCTAATTTACCATATTTCTGTAATTCTGCAACATCGCTTTCTTATAATTTTAATTTGTTGCAGTGCCATTTCGTTACAATTTTGATGCGGTGCAATTGCATTTCATTGCATTTCTAATTTACTATATTTCTAAATTGCCACGACATTACTTTGTTACAATTTTATTTTGCCGCAGTTCTATTTCACTACAATTTTGATGCGCTGCAATTGCATGTCTAATTTACTATATTTCTAAATTGCCATGACATTACTTACTTTGTTACAATTTTAATTCGCTGCAGTTCTATTTCACTACAATTTTGATGCGTTGCAATTGCATTTCTAATTTACCATATCTCTGTATTGCTGCAACATCGCTTTGTTACAATTTTAATTTGCTGCAGTGCTATTTCACTACAATTTTGATGCGCTGCAATTGCATTTCTAATTTTACGGAAAGGAAAGGGGCAAGAGAGGCCAAAGGTGACTATGATGGTTGTTCTAACGTAAGAAGTCATCATTTTTTGGTAGACCGGAGGGTTTTAGGAGAGGAGTTATGTTATGACCAGCCATAAACGAAATGAGAAAACTGTCCAGCCGCCGCTGAAAAATCTCCGCAGAATACAAATGCTTGATTTGACTTCGTACGCCTTCTGTACCTTTAGAAGAGGACGGCAATGGCAGACCCGCGGTGTTTTTTGCCGTTTCAGATTTTAACTTTCGAGGCAACGAAGGCGGAAACAATATGATTTGTAGGATTTCTCTTCGTTCCTCGCGTTAGATTAAAATTGCAAGACAAAATAAAATTATATTAAATTAAAAATGTGGCAAATTAAAATTGCGGTAGATTAAAATTGTAACAAATTAGAATTGTTAAAAATTAGAACAGCAACAAATTGAAATTACAATAGATTAAATTTGTAGCAAATTAAAATTGTAACAAATTAGAATCGCTGTAAATTACAATTGCAGTAAATTAAAATTGTAGTAAAGTAATTCAATGCAATTTCAGTTTGTGATCATTTTGAATTTGTTGCAAATTTAATTTCTTAGAATTTTAATTTGCTGCAATTGTAATTAACGGCAGTTCTAATTTCCTGCAATTTTAAATTCGTTGCAATTGTAATTTAGCGCAATTTTAATTTGTTGCAGTTTTAAATTAGAATGATTCCAATTTGCTGCAATTTTATTTTCGTTGCAATTCCAATCTGTTACAATTTTAGTCTGGCGCTATTTTTTTTAAATCTACGAATTTCAATAAAAGTAAAAATAAAAATGTAGCAAATAATTAGAATTGCAATGAAATTGAAATTGCGACACATCAGAATCGGTGTAAATTACAATTGCGGCAAATTGAAATTGCAACAATTTGAAAATCATACCAAACTGAAATCGCAAAAATTTACATTCGCGGCAAATGAAAGCTATTGCACATTGAAGCACGGAAACAAATTAAAATCGCTGCTAATTAAAATTACAGGAATTTGATGCGACGAAAAAAAGAAAACCACAGAAATGACTGCTCGCTCGAGTAGACACGGTCCATAATAACGAATGGTAATAATTAACGAAAATCAACAAGTACCTACTCCTCGCGATAAGTTATCCGGCCGATCTCCCCGCAAGGATTTATGAATGTTAACGCAAGATTAACTTTTCTCTCCCATTTCTCATTATTTCCATCTTGCTCAAGTTGGACAAAAGATGAAGATAAAGAAAGATGTGTCTGTCTAATACCGATCTTTTGAAGATGGGATCCGTGTACACCGGTACAAAGTGCCGCTATCTGCAGCATCAGTGTTCGATACTAGGTTCAGGTGACACGGTTTTCTAGGCGACTTCGGCTACGCTCGGCTACGTCTTTAAAAATCGGTAAACCCTTATTAAGGTAGAAGAAAAGGAAAAAAGGAGTTGGAGATCGAGAAGAAGAAGAAGAAGAGGAGGAAGAAGCTGAGTTGGCCCGGCAGGTCCTACCGATGACAGCAAATATTTACAACGTCATGCTACCTAGACTGGGCGGGTTCGTGCAACTTCTTTCTGGCGCCGTCGTATTTTCGAAACTTGCATATCTAATGCAACCTTTTTTTTTCAATATAACTGCTCTTCCCTCGCTTTCTTATTGTTTCTAATATATTTATGCCCAGGATTTTTTTTTTCAACGGGTACCTCGATCGCGATTCCTTCGAATCGAGTGTCTTGGGACATCCCTCGGAGCTTGTACGCGAATTCGAATTGCAGCAAATTAAAATTGTGGCAAATTGCAAAAATTGTAAATTGGAACTGCAGCAAATAAGAATTATAGTAAATTAGAATTGCGGTAAATTAAAGTTGTAGCTAATTGCAAAAATTGGATATTGGAACTGCAGCAAATAAGAATTATAGTAAATTGAAATGGCAGTAAATAAAAATTGTAGCAAATTGCAAAAATTGTAAATTGGAATTGCAGAAAAGTACAATTGTAGAAATTGTAAAAGTATAGTAAATTAGAATTGCAGGAAATTGTAATTAGCAAATTAGAATTGCAAGAAATTGAAATGAGCAAATTAGAATTGCAGTAAATTGAAATTGCAGCGAATTGTAAAAATTGTAAATTGGAACTGCAGCAAATAAGAATTATAGTAAATTGGAATTGCAACAAAGTAAAACTGTCGCAAATTAGAACCCCAGCGAATTAAAAACGCAATTAATTAGAACTGTAGAAAATGAAAAATGCAACAAGTTAGAACTGCAGTCAGAGAAGCAGCAATTACTGCTTGTAGTAGTTAATTAGGGATAAATTGGAATGAAGAAAACAGAAAAGATCGAAATATATAGGCTTACAGCCAAAGTTTGACCCCCCCTGAGGTATCGATTACGCTTAAACCGCGTTTACGAGTTTCAAGCCTGTATCTTTTAGCTCAGCTTCGCTCAGCTCAGCTCAGCTTAGCTCGGCTTAGCTTAACTATACAAGAATCCCAAAGGACTTAGAAGGAAGGAAAGAAGAAGAAGAAGAAGTCCTGGACGGTGGCGCCAAGAAGATCGGTATCTTGTCGCACGAAAGGCAAAGAGAAGGAGGGCCCAAAACTAGTGGGCCTTCTTTTCTCTTTACACACTACTACTTTTATACTATCACCAATAACATCGCTCCTGCCACTTTTACTATTACTACTACTATTAGGATTTTACTACTATTCTACTCCTACTACTTTTACTACTACTACTCCTACTACTACTACTATAGCACCAGGTTCAAATATATCACTATTTATTTCCATCTTTACCCCAATTCTAATTAACAATTTTATAGGTTTACTTCCTTACATTATTACAAGATCAAGTCATATAATTTTCTCATTATCTTTAGCCTTACCAATATGAATTCGATTTATACTGTATGGTTGAGTTAAAAATACCAACCATATATTTTCTCATATAGTTCCAAATGGAGCCCCATATATTTTAATCCCACTAATAATTATTATTGAAAATATCAGAAATATTATCCTATCTGGAACTTTAGCCATTCGTTTATCAGCAAACATAATTGCAAGACCTTTATTAATCACACTTTCAAGAAGAATAGAAAATTAAAAAGTTCAATAATTTTTATATTAATAATATTAATAATTTTATCACAATGTATTCAAATAACTTTTGAAATAAGAGTTTCCATTATTCAATCTTATGTATTTTCAATCTTATCTACTTTATATTCTAATGAAACTAATTAAATTAAATAAATTAATTCAACTAAAATAAATTAATAGTTGTATATTTGGTAGTATAGTAGTAGTAGTAGTAGTAGTAGTAGTAGTAGTAGTACTATTATTATTATTAATAATAATACTACTACTACTACTACTACTATACCGATACTACTTACTCCCGACTCTGCTAAGATTCTTCCATCTCAGGTTGACTTTCTTTCCATCTCTCCTCCTGTTTCATCAAAGATAAGATCTAACTCCAAATCGTCGGTTCATGTAAGCTTCTATGTAATGTACCTGTTTTCTCAGCGTTTCTACCAAAGTGTCGTCGCCGCCGTTGCCGCCGTCGCCGCTTTGTATACATTATAGTTACTACCTATGTAAAAAGATCCAAATAAGAAGCACCGGGAATCACGGCAAACGGATCTTAACGACTTTTGAAGATGTCACAAAATATCGATATCAAACAAGGCATCCAACATCTTTCACACGTTTGTAAAAGTCCTTTGACCGTATACATACCATTATCGCACCAGTGTCGAAACAAAGGCATAAAAGCGAACGGGGTATATACTTACCCCAATAAACATCAACCGATTATCACTTAACCCAGAGATTTATTTACCCCGTCGACTAATTTCCCAGGAGGAACCATGGTTAAAGTAGTTTTTACTCGTTTGTGGAGCGATAAAAGTGACTTTTGTGGAGGAAATCTGGGTCCTTTTTCAAAAACGGGGGAAAACCATAAGTGATGCTGAGAAAAAAAATAAATTGAAAATAATTTAATGGGTTTTTATGGTTCCCGTTTACGGAGGCTATTAAAAAACTATAGAAAATTAAATTTCGTTTAATAGGTTTCTTTATTTTTTTTATAGAGTTCCTTTAAAATTGACTAAAAATTAGAAACGTTTCTTTTGGTAGAAGAATTTTACAATTTTTCCCTTGATTCTCTTTGAAAATTATTGAAAATCAACCGTTTTTTAAATATAATTGAAAATCATATGAAACAAACAGTTCTTTAAATAAATTAAAAATAATTCGTTGAACTGAAAATAATTCAAAAATTGAATGATTTTTCGGAAATTCTCATTTTTATTAATTTTGAATTGAAAAAGTAGCTCTGCAGAATTTCTATTCATTTCTTTTGAAAATGACTAAGAATCAGCAATTTTTTCAAATAAATTTTTAAAACGTTCAAAATTAGCAACTTTAATACTGGAAAATTTTTTTTGTTCTATCCAATTTTGTTCCACAAATTTTGAAAAACAGTATTTTAAAATACAAGGATTCTATTAATTTCCCCATGAAATCTTTTTAAAAATGATCAAAAATCACATTTTTTGCTGAAGTAAATTTGAAAATCATTAAAAATCGGCATTTTCTTTGAACAGAAAACCTTTTCTATTAAATTCAAGTAAAAACTATCGAAATTTTTATTTGTATTTATAATTATTTTATGTGAAAAAAAATTTCTAATTTTTCAATTAAATCCATTGGAAAAAATTAAAAATCAATAATTTTCAGGTAAAGCTGGTACAAGGAGAGACCTTTTCTATAGTTTCCTACAGAACCTTGTTAAATAAAATAGCAAAAATTACCCCCAATTTATCTTCCATTGCACTGATTTCTTTCTGGGAGAAAAAACAAAGGGATGGCACGGTGTCATTCCATCATCCCTGTAAGTGGTTGATGAGCACCTGCTGGAATAACGAATTCCGAGCAGCAAAGTTGTAAGTTGGAGTGAATAGTATTTTTCAATAGTTGTTTTTCTGACACTTTGAGAATGGGATAGTAGTAATTAGAAACTTGGTTAAAACACAAAAAGGGTCTAATTCCATACTCATGGGGCTTAACGACCTGTTACATAATATATACATGTATCTGAAACCTCCCTTAGGCATAAGAGGCTGAAAACTTGGAAAGTGGAAGAAAAAAAAGGTGACTGGAAAGATACTATCTGTCGTTTACACCCATCAGCCGTCATTCGTTTGGACCCTAACTATTATTCATCCGGAGCTTGTACCGGGTTCGAAGGTCCCATGATCTTGGTACTGATAGTTAACCAACCACGAATTTGGTAAACTGACTTTTTGAGTTTTGGAAGCAGGTACGTCTTCCACGAATACACATAAATATTCCTGGAAACGTACCTTCCTCTTTTTGTATTTTTCTCCCCGAGGTGTTTCTTTATTAACTCGAAAACTCGATTTTTTTTGTTATTAGAAAAGAATAGGCACTTGTCTTTCCCTTAAAGATGCATCTACCGCCTTTCCGTTTATGTATTATATGTGTAAGTATATGTGTATGTATGTACACTTACACATTTAAAGCAAAAATATGTATAGTGTATACCTATACTTTGAAAATCCTGATTTTTGAAGAAAAAATGTGGCAATTGTGAAATTGTTTTCATGGATTTTGAAATTTACCCTGGTTTAAAATTAATAGTTTTCCAAAAAAGATTCAGATTCAGAGAAACTGATATCCAGTATTCTAGAAAAAAAAGAACAGAAAAAATTGTAAATTGTAATTTTTGAAAATATTAAGTATATTAGAAAAATAACTGTTAACGAAGATTGAACAAATTTTGAAAAATTCTTTGACATACTTAATGTTGAAATTGATTACACACAAAATTGATAATTTTCCAAAAGAGACTGATTCCGAGAAATTAATGTTTCTGTGAATAATAAAATTTCCAAATTTTTGGACTTGCAATAATAAGTAAAAATAGTCCCAAATAAATCTGTCAAAAATAATATTTCTTTTGTGTAAAATGAAAAAATTACCATAAATCCAAATTTTAGAACCGAATTCCCTTTTTAACAATAGAAACAAATTTTCAACAGAAGAATTTTGAGAATTTCTCAAAATTTCTAAAAAAAAAAGTTACTTCAACGAATTTCGTCTGAAAATTTTTTTGAATAAAGAAAATTTCGAAATTATTAGAAATCCAATTAATTACAAATTAAAATGGAACAATTACAAATAATTACAAGCAAGACCCAGAACCTGTTGGATCAAGTAAAATACTTAATTACAAGCTAGTAAATTACAATCCCATTAATATCTTCTAAAAATCTCTTCAAATGATATTTAATATATTATATTTTTAAAAAATAATAAGAAAAGTAAACATAGATCGCAGCATCCGGCTGTTTTTCAATCTCTACTAAATTTGAAATACAGAGAAGTACCTTTTTCTTCTCCGGGATTCCGTATTCCCGATAAATCGCGTTATCACCACCGGGAGACACGTTGCTCCGTGTCGTGATAATGCTGTTATGTGAATTCGTGATTTGCATATTTCAGAAACCGTGCAGTTGACTGCAGGAAAGCATAAACAACTCCGGTGTAACCGAGCTTCCCCGGGAGATGAGTTACATACAGGAAAGATTTACGAAACGTTCCTTTTCGTCTCTTTCTCCTTCTACATTTTATTGTACGCTGCTGCATTTCTATGCAGTCTAGTGGCTGTATATAATATGTACTCCTTGCATTTTCTTCGTCTGGCAAGGACGAGAAATCATGTCGCTTTTTCCCCCATGTCGCTTGAAACTGGAAGCTGAAATTTTAACGCACGGGATCTCGTGACTAAGACGAAAATCAAGCTCGCTCAAAATTCCAAAAAAAAAAGAAAAAAATTCAAAAATGAAAAAAGGAAAAATAAAGGGCGAAGCTGAAATTACCTTGAAATTCCAAAATCCCCAGGATGCTCATGAAATATCGCTGGTATATAACAAATACAAATTTATTTCTTTTTAAGCCGTCAAACATTTCGAGTTTTTTTCTTTTCGCTCCTTTTTGTTTTTTTTCCCCTCGAATTTGATTTTCGGGATAAAAGCAAAGAATCGAAGGCATTCTCCTTTTTTTTCCTCAAACCCCAAATTGTCAATCGGAAATCCGGCGATAAAAAAGAGTGTCTCGAGTTATCAATTGCATAGATTTTTCTCTTTAGTCTTTTAAACGCTTTCTTCGTAACTCTATGGAACCGAGATAAAATATTATTATTTCTTTTCATTGGAACGAAGGTTTTCTAATAAATAATCGTTAGCGAAGAAAAATGAATGGGATAAATCGCGTAAACATTCGTCAGCATAAGGTTTATTCCATTTGCGTGTTAAGCGAGTGTGTTATGGTGGAAAAAAAGGTGTTTGAATTATTTAGAATTTATAGAAATTACTAAAAGTTGAAAATCAATTATTTTTTTGTTTTTAAATTATTTTGTGATCAATTTTTTACGCTCGAAACTCCAAAGATTAGGATTTCCAGTGCAAGGAATTAATATTCTGATATTTCAAAAAAAATTTTAGAAATTTTAGAAAAATTAGAAATTTACTAGAAAATTTTTAAGGAATAAAAAATATATTAATAATACCAAAAAGTAGTCAACTACTTCCTAGGTAACTAGTAATTAATTGTTCCCAAGAAAATTTCAAGAAATTTTTCAAAAATGGGAAGTAAATTGATGGTACCCAGAAGTAATCAATTATTTCCAAGTTTACAAATGTGCCAATTACTCGGATTTACGTGAAAATAAGATTGACGACTTATGGGTGGCAGCTCTAATATTTTTGGTAAATTATAAAAAAATCGAATTTCTTACAAAAAAAATTTAACACCGGTAGTAACACGCTAATGGAATATTATATGTAAATTAGTGCTTCAAAATGACAAATCTTAGAATTATATACAAATCTATGTACAAAAACATTCTCTTTCTCTCTCTCTCTCTTTCTTTTCTCTCTTTACAGGCCGTACAGTTTTGCTGTATTCTTTATCCTCGCTAATTCCTATTTCATCGAGAACGGTAACTTTGCAGGCTCTCTCTTCTTCTTATTATTATTACAAATTAAAGTACATCTATACGTATATGTGTAACAACTGTGAATGGGATCGATTTCACAAACATAAGAACTGTGCTATCTCTTGTTGCTTTCTCGCTTGGATGGAAAAGCTCCATTTCGTATCCTCGCTATTGTATCACCACGCTTTGTCTGTTTCCTCTTTAACAATTGCATTACGCTGGTGTATATCAACACTGAATTTGTCTTCTCAAGTAAATTGTTCCTTTCATAAAGCCTCTCTCTGTCTCTCTTCTTCTCTTAAATAAATTTCTTCTTCGCTCAAAAAGCGACTTTATTTACCCTCTATAACGACATGTGACTTTCTTTCCTTATTATTTACATTCGCATTCTCTTTCCTGAATTTTTCAAAATTTCTAAAATATTCAAATTAAAAAGAAGAAAATTTGGAACAAGATTAAGAATTTAAATGTAAAGAAAAAGTAAAAAATAGTCGATCATCATTCAATCAATCCAAGAAATAGGAGCTTTTCTGCTACATAGTACAGTTAAACCTGTTCTTTATGCGTTTTTCTTTTGTGCGATTTTTTTTTCTCGATATTCACAAACCGCACAAAATGATTATAACATCGTACAATAAAAAATCCCACAAAAATAAAATCGCACAAAAGAAAAACGCATAAAAAAAGATCTCACAAAAACACGTTTCACTGTATAAAAAAAATATCAAGATTTTCAGTGTGATAAAATTTGCTGGTAATTAGTGCCATTTTCAGTAACAATGATTAATAATAACGTTTCCCACAATTAATGTAACATCGTCGTAGAATTAACGAGGATAAAAATAGCGAATCTATATACATACTCCTTGTTTGTAAAAATTAATTACTAGTACAAAATATGGGAAATATTTTACATTATGATTTACACAACATATTATATATATATATATTTAACAGGGATCCAGAAATCCATGTTTACTTTAAACTTTAAAAAGAAAAAATAGTGATTTGTACGATCGACCCGAGAAATTCTGTTACCAAAAATTGAGATTTTCAATAATAATAATAAATATATATATATATTTCTTTAATAATTTGGATATTTATATTTTTTCGCGACGGTTTTAATTTCGCTGGGGGAGGTTTCCACCCCGGCGATGAAGCAACGGGTGAAAAAATATGATTTCTCTGTAACGAAACAAGAATTTCTGGATTCTCCCTGCATGTGCGCACCAGGAGTTATCATATAACTCATATCCTTTTTCTAAATTCCTTTACAACAGCCTAACGCTCGAAAATATCTACAGATTGTTTCGATTCTTCGACTTAAAAGAAGTCCATCCAATGTTTTAAATCCACTTCTTTCAAACGAAGCATGAGAATACTTTTGCGGGTATCTACTGTTTTCCATGAAACCACTTAAAACAATTGGAATTCGTCGAGAACGGAAATGGCAACTTACGTAATAACAATTTTTAAAAAGCTCCTCGCCACTTTTCAAAATCATTCTCAAAAACTCGTTGGAATTCAAATGAACCTCCCTTTCGTTGCTATGTTAACATTAGTAACTAAACAAAATTGCTTTTGAAAATGGAGAAATGGGTACTCTACTTATTATAATTCGTATTTGTAGTTTTCTACGTTCAAAAGAATCGTCATCACGAGATTTCAATTGGATGGAATGTTCGCAGCTTGTATAAGTCCCCTTCTTTTAGACTTTTGGAAAGTTTCAATGGCAAGATTTTTTTAGGAATGTTATAATTTTCTTCTTAGCGTGAATTATTGAACATTATGTAATACCTTTTTTTTATCTTTTCTTGCTTCAAGCTTTTTTCCCTTCTTGCTTTAAATCTTACTATTATTATTGTATATCGTATATTAAATTTTTCAAGATTTATTGAAACCGTAACAATTAATTGCCCTCTTTTTTTGGAGATTCACATCGAAGCATCTAAATTCCAGATTCGCTGTAACATTATAATCCGTAACTTGGTAACTCTAATTCTATCTACAATTTTTATTTTGCAATTTTCAGTCATCTATTACGGATATGTTGCAATGGTTTCAGACTTTGCTTCTACGCGAAATTGTAAATTGACGAATACTGTGAAAAACTGTGTAATAGAAAATCACTTATCAAAAGTTTATTGCCGGCAAAATGCGAACTCTCGAAAATTACGTTACCACGTTAAGGACCAAAGTGTTTTTTGCAATCCTGGAAATTTTACGTATTTTTCTTTTAGTACCATGTAATTGAGATGCTTCGATAACCGAGATTAAACTCACAAAAATCGTAATCTAAATTTGAATTAAATATTTTTTTTTCTTTCTTTTCTAAAAAGCTTCTAATATTTAAGAACTTCTGGCTTAAATTGTCGTTTCTCGTGTCTGCTCCTTTTCTTGAAAATATATGAGATTAAATTAACAGGATTTTCATTGCATTATTTCACGAATTGTAAATCCAACAATATTGGTTTTCGAATTTTGCAACAGAAAATTTTAAATTTAAAGTTAATAATTAGAATATATTAAAAATAAGAAAAGGGGAGAGAAATTAACGAGGGATTCATTTACTGAAAAGATAATTTAAAATATTCGAAATTATTAAAAAATGTAAAACCTAAAAAAGGAATTTTTGGACGAAAAGTTTGATTACTGAACAAAGTACTTTTGAATTTTTTTTTCTTCCCGTAATTCAATCCCACATATTAACACTATGCCGTCCACGTTGTCTGGTCCGCATGGTACCACGTTGGTGCCATGCGGAAACTATCGGGCAAGCGCCGGTGGCACCACGTTGGTGTCGTACATAGAGATTTATACCGGCGCCAAACGAAAGAATCCCGATCAGGCGTGCGGACGGCAAAGTGTTAACAGCACAAAAAATGAGAAGACAATTTATAAAGCCGTGCTCTCGATAGGAGAATTCGACCTATTCGGGGCACAATTCCTTTCCAAGTTACAACAGAGTTCCGAAGTATTTTGATTTTCGTGTTGCAATTTTGCAAAATCGAGATCCGCGAAAAAATCGCTCTTCATAGTACCAAGAGCACTGTCCGTGCCAAAACTATCCTGCCTCGTTAACCCATAATTTTTATAACAATTTGTATAATCAACTAACGTATTATTCGAAGTCGGTTGTAACTCAAAATCCCGATCGTAAATATTTTCAATAGCTTTTTTCGTGTCAGGCGATACTTTAGTTTCATTATAAAACGATAAACCACTGTGATCATGATCCTCATGGTCGCATTTCATATCATCCAGGCAAGATTCGTCGAAACATTTGCAATTCAGGAAATCTTCCTTCTTCAACGTACTCTCGTTCGAACAAAAGCTATCGGTGTAGTAGAGATTCGTGCTTTTCAACGTACTGGAGTCCGACTTAAAGCTATCCTGTTTCGAGAGATCGGCACCGTGGCCCTCGAGGACCTCCTTTTGCCGCTCCTTTATCAATCCCGAGTCCGTATTGGCAATTTTCGAGGCGTTTTCTTGAAAACCAGTCTTTGGGTGAATTTGAGATTTGTCCTTTTCGTCACGCGGCGAAAACGCCGCTTTCGATGCTTCCTTGGTGGGCGAGATTTTCGTGCGTCTCAAGTAAGAGTTGGACGACTTCGTACCCTCGCCTGCCTGATTTTTATCGTTCGACGAAGACACGATGGATTTCCCTATTTGCTTGAAATACGAACCGACGAAATTATTGCTCGTTTCTGGCACTTTAAAAATATTCTTATTTGCATTCTTATGTATATTGCGACGTTCCTCGTCCGATTTGGAATGGTGGAATTTATAGAACGGTTTGTGATCCGAAGAAATGGACGACGCGCTCGTGCTGCCAACGTACTTCATTTTGTCAATGGAAGGCACTTGAATTTCATTTGATGCATTTTCGATTTTCCTCGTTTCCGTTGCCACCGAGTCGTCGTTCGTCTCTTCCTTTGATTTCTGCCGTAAGTACCGTCCATTGAAACCACTGGAATCTTGCGGTAGAATGACATTCGGTTTCTCGTGGGACGGGAAATTCGGTCTCGAATATTTCACCGAATTCGTTCGAGTCTCGTTATTATTGTTATTGTTATTATTATTATTATTATTCCTTTTGGAATATCTGCCATGACTCGGCGACAATTCGGTGGGCGTTAATTCGCGCTCCAAAGTGCTGTCTTCGCACAATTTCTTATTATCCGGAGTGTGAACTTGAGCTTCTTTGATTGGCTTCAATTGCGGCGTCAACGTTTCCGGTGTCGTCGATTCGCTGGAGCTGGGACTCGGGCCCGTGTAATTCCGAATATCGAAATCCAAGTCCGCCGATAACGGAGCGCCTACCGATAAATGCATGGCCAGGCCCTCTAACCAGACTTCCATGACTTCGAACGGTGGTCTCTTGTCGGGGTTCAAATCACAGCACAAAAAAGCTATCATGTAAAACGTCTCGGGACAGTTGCTGCAGAATTTCTCTTTGAAAACGTTCTGGTTCAGGCCGAAATCCGAAGACCTCGGTAAATAATCGGGATCGGCTTGGACGCGACCAATAATCTCGCAGACGACGATGCCGAAGCTGAATATATCCACCTTCTCGTCGTATTTATTGCCTTTCATCATTTCCGGTGCCATCCAATAGGGATTCCCAACGACGGTGTATCTCTTTTTCCGCTCCTTCTTCGAGTTCTTCGTATTATTCTCGCCGCCATCCGAGTGACGATATTTCCGTTTATCCGGCGAGTTTCCGTTTTGGATTATCCTGGCCAAGCCGAAATCCGCGACCACCACCGTCTTGTCTTCGCGTACCAGACAATTGTGGGAATTCAAATCCCGGTGGATGATATTCATGGAGTGCAGGTACGCCATTCCTGCCGCTATGTCCCTCGCAAAGGACGTCCGTTGTTCCCAGGATAACGGTTCGTTCGTGTCATGTAACAACGTTCTCAACGTTCCACCGGGTATGTATTCGGTCACCAAGTGAAGCTTTTTCTCCTTGTACAAGACACCGATGAATCGCAGCACGTTGTTGTGATGTAGCGATCGAAGCACCGCGACCTAAGAACATG
This sequence comes from Gasteruption jaculator, assembly GCA_949825005.1. Lineage (NCBI taxonomy): Eukaryota > Metazoa > Arthropoda > Insecta > Hymenoptera > Gasteruptiidae > Gasteruption > Gasteruption jaculator. The sequence continues at coordinate 11,877,668 of OX463763.1, forward strand.
TTTTGTCTTTAGTGAAGCGTCAGGTTTTAGAGCCACTCGAAGATTAATGGTATTCGAAACCTAATAAGCTTTTGAAAAAATAAAATGATTAAATTATCAACTAGAAGTTTAACAATTTGCAAATTTAATTATTATAAATTTGATTTACTACTTTCCCTATATTTTCTTTAAATCTCAAATAAAGGGTAATTATTTATTCCCATTCCCAGGAAATTTTAGTTTCGGACAAACGTTTTTTACAGATTTTATTTTTTCATTTTTTTTATTTTTATTTCTTTTCTTTTTTCATAATGTATTGTGCCGTTGAAAATGAGTAATTTTGAGTCATTTAAGAATTCTAGTGTTAAAATGTCCGCTAATAAAAATGAAAAAAGTGAAATACAAACCCAGAATTACAGATACAACTCACCTCTTTCAGGAAATTCTTTTGAGCATCTTCGTCGACCCTGTACAGTTCCTTGAGCACCATTACTTCATTCGTGTCGCGATGGGTAACTTTGAACACTTGCCCAAAAAATCCTTTTCCCAGTAACTCTCCTTTTACTAAATCGCTCGCGCGAAATATTCTTTGATTCTTTGGTTCTACACGAAACGACCTGGTGCGGCTCAAATCGCACGCTGGATTTGGTGGCGATGATCTGAAATGATACCAAGTATGAGCATTTAGTGTTTCCTTTTTTTCTTTCTTAAATGTTACATTGACAAATTTGGAGTTTGAATAAATTTTATATTTGGAATTATTAACTACACAGAAATCAAATATTATCGTACCCATCGAGTAATCGAGACATCGAACTGCTGCGTTCCTTATGCGAAGGATCTCGTGTTCGCCTTAGTTGTCTACTTCTCGTACCACTTATGTACCCTTCGTCTCGTCGTTTAAACAATCTTTCCTTATTTTCAGGACTCGTTCGTGGACTACCCGTTGTCGTGAGAACTGCCGAAGGTGTTGTTGGAAATGTGGGTCTTCGAGAAACAGCATCCGGGTCGTGTTCGATGGTCAACTATTCAATTTGAAGACAATATATATACATATATACACTTCTACAGTTTTTGCAGATTTTTCAGTAACAGTTCCTTTATGTAATAGAGTCTGGGTCTAGCAAATTGTGATTACCAGAAAATTCACAATTTTAAAAGACTATTAACCCTTTCCAGTCCTATGTCGAATGTGGCTCGACACCGTATAACGTTCTAGCGATACGACTCAGTCCGGAAAGGGTTAACAGAAAATAAAAGCTTCTTGAGCTTTACTCACTTGGAGCATCGAATCCGAATATCGTATAAGGTTTTCGATATTTTCCACCGGTTGATCTTTAACCGGAGTTCCATTGACCTCGAGAATCCTGTCTCCGATATGCAAAGACATCAGATCGCTCGACATATTTAGTCTGAAACATCGATCAATGACAAATATATTATTAGAATTTCTTAGTGCTTCGAACAAGAAACACACGAAAGGTGAAAACATAATGTGATAAAAACGTAACATTACATGCACACTCATCGCATGCATGTGCCTTGTTATAAAAGAGTAAAGGAAAAAGTTTGAGATAATAACGATCGTGAAAATGTACCTCCACCCCACTTTCAATTCAATTCCATTTCTAATTATTTCCACAATACGTCCAAATATTTTTCAGATTTGTAGATGATTTCCTCTGCATTAGCAGATAAATGAATTAACGATTGGAGGTAAAAGTAAAGATTCAATGGAATACTGAGAGGGGGAATAATTAAAAAAAAGATAAACACTGTCCAAATTTTAAACAAAAAAAGAATTTACGTTACAATTAAGATATCCCGTAAATAAGTATCCAATGTTTCGTATAAGAATGAAACGAACAAGGTCGGAACGATTAATACCAACAAGTAATTAAAGTGTATTAACGAAAGGCAATTTGAAAAATGGGACAGAAATAGTTTGAACGTCGTCATTATTTGACATTGAACCAGCTGATGATTTAGATGACAGCACTAACGTTGAAAGGAGTAACTTGCATATATATTTATTAATATCCGAGCCTTCAAAAAAATAATATAGCTTCAACAAAGTATGCTATTGTTCTGCATTGCATCAATTTTCACCTTTTTTATAATATAAGTTGAAATATAGTTTTAAATATAAGTTGCAATTTGAATTTCGATCGAAGCTTAAGTTCCAAGGCAAAATAGGTTTCTAAGCGGCTTCGGATTTTAAATTCTTATTTTGTATAGCAAAACTTATAAATTTTGTTGACAAAAGCTGCGTAGATTAAAAAATTGTTTTTCTTATGAATTAAAATAAGTCACGGAAGGAGCTATATTTAAAAGTAAATGATAATTATTTTTATGGACTTTACGAACTAGGAAATTCAATTTCAGTGTTACTTTTTAATTGTTAAACCGCAAAATTCCCAATAAAATTATTAACAAACTCCTCCAAATAGGCAGTGCTTTCGAATAAATTTTCCGTTAATAGCGAAAAAATGTATTATTAATTATGTTACTGAAAAATCGAGCTTTCGAAGCATGCTGCTAGTAACAATGAAGTTGAGTATAACCTTAACATATAATTTTAGATACAGTTGAAATTTGGAAACTTTCTGAATCCGTAAAAATTTCCAAAAATATAAAAGAGGCTGGAACGTGGTCGAATTACGAAACGTACGTGATAATATTTATACAACATCGAATTTAATACCAAACTTCGATTTTCATAACATTCCAAATTCCAACTCGACTGTTTATTGTGTAAATTTATTTCGCAACCAATTGAGCTCCATTCATGAGCTACCTCGTTATTTTGAAATTTTGCAACCTCCACCCTTGCACCTGGACCTTGCAGAAGCTCAAATGTTTGCAGTATAATTTTTTCATTGTAGTTAAAAGTACGAAACGCCACATGACCATACGTATCGCAAGCTACGTAGTTTATTACAATTAAAACGACAACTATTAAATGCGTAACAACGAACTATTCATTAGACACTAATTGTAGTACCGTTTTCAAAAAAAAAAATTTATTCAGTGCACAGTGACTTTTGCAACATGACACTGACTGATTTTAGGCTACAGTTCTACTGATGAGAGAGAAGAGAAGCACGTAACTGCACGCAGTTATTTATGCTAAGAACAAAGTACTACTTATGAGATATTTAGTAAATATGAATTATTATTTGTTTGTTACGAAGTACCTATGATTAGAGAAGTGGCAGCATAGCCTAAATAGGACCTCCATCACAGAGGCCAGCAGCTTATTCATCTTTCCACGTACATTTCTCAATAACCTGCAGTTAAGAGTTGTTAAAGGCTCAGTTTGAATCTATACTAATTTCGTCTTGATTACCCATATTAATATGAATCATGCAACTTCAATTAATTAGTCTGAATTACGCATCTAAATTTTCATTTCGGCGACCATCCCTTTTCGCTTTAAAATTATTCGGCTGAAATATCACCTTTTCACAATTTTATATTCGTAATTTTCTGGAAAATACTATTATTTTAATTTCAATCTTATGAAAAAGCAAATGATATTAAAATCCTGGTGTCAGTAATCTTTGATTACTCGAGTTACACTGTTTTTTAGCCCAAAAGTATGTTTCATTAAAAAACCAGTGTTTCATTTCCTCGGAGTCGGGAACAAAAATTGAATCATATGGAGCCTAACGAAATTCAATATGTTAAAAAAAATCATGTGAGAAGGAAAAACTAAAATCGACCAAAAAATATTTTCTCTAGTAATAAAATAATAGAAATTTAGCTAAACCTTTAGAAAAAAGAAAATTAGTATTTCCAATGTCCTGATATTAAACCCAGACCTAGAAAATATTTCGCTACATATTTTGAACATGCTTACTCGGAAATTCGGAGCAATGCACCACAGCTTCGAGGACTGGGAGTTGCATCCAAGGATAATTTGATTTCTCTCTGTTTCTCCGAATCATTAGTACTCGGTGGTATTTCGACTAATCGTATACTGTGTGGTTTTCTAACAAATGGATAATTAGCAGTTCTGTTGAGTGGCTGCATCTGTTTTTTATAACAAACTCCACAATAAAGTTTGGATCTTTCGACGAGTGCGTAGCTCTCTCCATCTCCGATAAATGCACCGCAGAAGTTGCAAGCGAAGCACTCTGGATGGAATTTGTGATCGCCTGCCAGCATCACGGGTCCAGTTATAATTTGACCACATCCTTGACAAGCTTCGCCATAGGCTGTCCAGTAATCGTCTTTGCAGAATAATAACCCGTCTTTCTCGAAGTACCATGACGATAATGCAATGTCACAGGCTGAGCACCTGTGAAGAAAAATGGTAATAAGTGATGTGTACGTTAGAAATGAAATTTATTAGAAATGAAATTAGAAATTCTAGAATTAGAAATCCTAATGGAGTTAATGGAATTAATAAATTGAATGTAAGATTTAATTTGTGTCAGAAAATTTAATTTCAAAGTAAAATAAAAAATTGAAATTTTAATCAAAACCTGTAACTCCGAATACAATAAATGTATATTTGTAATCGAATGGATACTAATAATAATATTGATATAAAAAAAAGTCAGAAAGTTCAGGTTTAATATTAGTGACAGTGAATTCTAGAGGAAAGTATTGTAGATGAAAATGTAGGACGTTCCCGTAACGATTTTTGCATGTAAAATTAAATGCACCTGCAATGGCGATCAGAAATACACTACCGAAATTTAAAAATATTTCTCCATTTCTCATAACTTTTGTCGCATCTCATTTTCCATGTAACATAATTTTAACATGTGCCTTTATTATCGATTGCCATACAAGGCTGAATATTTTATACAGTAAATGTAAGAGTGTACTAATTATACCCACTTCCCGTATTGAAAATTCTTATACTTAGAAGTTTATAACATTCCTCTACTTTTTATAATATACTACAACCACTTCTTTATTGAAACGTTCGAAGCATCGATCCCATCTGTCTGGCGATCGATTTATTTGTGATTATTTTTTGTTTTCTTCAATATACTCTCGATACACGACCAATGTCCGATCGAGTTTTAAAAATTTTTTCTGGTATCTGTTCGATTAATGATATTATTAATTTACTCGTCTTAGAATCCCTAAAATCTCCATCGAACAAAGAACTCCGCGCCTATTGTAATACATTATTTTTTCATAACACGTATTGTTTATGTAATTAAAACATAGATAGTTACCGAAAACAATCAATATGCCATTCCTGACTGAGCGCTTGGATAAATTCATCATCATCGATTGCATTAAGACAACCGGCACAAGTTAAAGTTCCACCACTTTCACCTCCACCACTTCCTCCTCCTCCTCCAGGATCTGCTCAAGAAAAAAACAGAGAAAAAAAGACATTCCTGTTAAATAAGTTAATTATCGTGCCATAGTTGCTCCAATAATCTTAGAAATTGTCACTGTCGAGTACCAGATCGAATTTCACCTTTCACTGCGGATTAAATCATTTAATTTATATGATTATGATTGAAGTTTGCGTGGGAGAGTAATCGTAAATTGTAATAAATTGTTTTTCATTTGTCGAGAGATTATTCTGATGCATTTATTAGCTGGAATAAAATAGTAACAATTGAAATGCAGCGATAAAGGATGAGTAAATACTATAATCATAATTCGACTTTGAAAAATGAAGCTTAAAATTTTTATCAACTACAACTTTCCTGGAGAGAATTAATTTCTTTTTTTTTTGGAAAGAAGAAATCAACATGAAGTTTGTTAAAAAAGCAACAGTAATTTATTGCTTAAAGGCAGAGATAAGGAAAAAGTGTTCGGCCAATCAATATTTTAGCCTTGGAAAAGTTATATTTCCAGGAGAAAAAACAATTCTCATAATTCTCCTGTGGCATGTTTTTAAAAAAGTGAAATACTGAAGTTAAATGGTTCTTTTTTAGAATGGATTAATTACAAAAGATCAATGTGGGTGTGAACTGTAATTTACGAAGTATCAAATATCTAATAGGAGCTGAAAGGGATATGTCTCGCACAAGGGTTATACATGGATCGGTTTGATTTTCCAGTTTTAAACCTTACCCAGAAGGTCGATGTCTTTGCTGAAAATTGTTTCAAAAAATTTTGAAAACATCTACGTTTTGAATGAATGGTTTTATGAACTTTAATTTTGTTTATTTATTTGTGTATACGAAATATTTTTGGTAATTTGATAATAAAAATGAATTTTCGTGCATAAACATCACAGATAAATAAAAATATAATTAGTTATTCAACTATCAAATTCCAGACCAACACCTGAGTTTGTAATATTCTGATATAAGACTTAAAGACAAATTTCAGTATCCATATATAACTTCAAAAAATACGAAAGACATAAAATTATTACTTTCGATAAACGAGCTGCATATTTCTATGCGACATATCTATATTTATACTTTTTCTCGTTTGCTTGGATAATTTATCACTATGGGAATTTTAGTTATGTAAACAGAAATATCTAACAAGTTTCTGAAACACTCTCGGCTTCTATTCTCACACATGGAAAATAATAATTGCAATGACAATAGAATTGCAATTAAATGGAGAGAAAAGAAAACTGATTTCTATATCGACTTTGGATAAACAACGATTGGATCGAATATCCAAGAATTTAGCGAGTTTCCTATAAAGATGTACAATATTTCAGTACGATATTTATATTAATATTTTCATTGCTTACACGAACACTATCTCACTTTGAGAATTTCAGTTATTATGTAAACAGAAATATCCAAGACACTTCTCAAACGCTTTCAGTTTCTATTCACACGCATTAAAAATCATAATCATAACAACAATAGAAGAGCAATTAGTTATAAAAAAAAAATGTGATTTATGCTCTCATGTGATTCCACATTAACGTTATATATACAATGACTACAATGACTATAAACAATGACTGGAGTAAATTTCTATAGGAAATTGGTAAGTTTTGTTGGTGTGAAGAAACAGGTGACAGGAGAAAGCAGTAAATTGAAAGGAAACGCATGATTCACATATGACAATAGTATATATGTATGATACATGTAAACCAACTGTCAGAAAGAAAGAGTTATCGGAGCGCGAGGGCACCTAATGACGTATCCAAAAAGGGAACCGACACATTCCGAATGAAAAAGTGACAAACGCGTTCTCTTGGAATACGTTGATATGGAAATTAATAGACATAGGAAATTATACAAATGAGAAAATATGGACTGAACACAACTTCTTAGAAGGACAAGACGCCCACGCGATTTCAGCAATATCCTAACGCGTCAGTGGCCGGATTCGCGGATTTCGGAGCTCCCGAGACTCTTCGTGACGTTCGCGACGTTAACGAAGCGTTCCTGACGCGAAATTCTACGACTTCAATTGAAAATTTGGAAAAATTACGTACCGTTAAAACTCACAACTTCATCCATCACGACACCTAGATTGACATAACTCCCACTCTCGAATCCATATATCGGTGTTTACAAGATACGCGCGGTAGCCATAGAAAATATCTTCTCCTACTCTTTTTCCTCTTTTTGTCGCGGCGACTGCCCTCTCTCGGGCACATTGGTCACTACTGCTGTACAAAATTGGCGCCTATTTGAAACCGCATTTAAAAATTCTCTCTTTCAAAATTCTTTCTTTTTTAATTTATCATTTTCTGATAATTTTCGATTAATTCACTTGTTCGATTGTACCTCATAATTAACCTGATGAAAGGTTTTCTTTTGTGTTATTTTAATGTACGCGTGGAATATAGGAGAGAGGAGAAGATATATTTAATAATATCAACGGATGGTAATTAAATAGAAAATAATAAAGAAAAAGACTTGCTTCTGTTTATGTATTAAAATGAGGAGCGAGATTTTAGGTATATTTAGATAATATTTTTCTTTTTCATTAAAAGAAATTTTGACTAGAAAAAAGTTTCGAGATTTAATCCCATTCAGCCGCAATATATAGATCTTAAGCAACCGTACAGTGCTGCCCTCTAAGCTTCGACTCTATAGAAGCGAGGATTTCATTCTAGATGATTCCTGTAAATATTAATAATTATAATAAGATAATATCACACTACAAAAAATTAACAATAAATGAATGGGGACCATTAAAAAATCTATATAGTCAGTATGAGATAATAATAAAGAAAGTTATTGCGACAAAATCAATAACGACAAAACTTTATCTCGTTATACAAGGAATAATTTTAATACATATTGGGCTACGGTTATCACTGAAGGCAGAGATTCCGTGGCACTTGCGAGCCCAGAATTTAGGCCGCGGACTCTCATACCGACATGACGAACCCAGAATGTTCCATATGCACATTCGCAGTTCCGCCAATCACTGGCAGATGGAACGACCATCGCATAGCTTTGGAGGACAAAGTTCCAGAATCCTCTTCGCCCCTTTACTGCCAGTTTCCATTTCTGTTGAAATTACGTATTAGTCTCGGTGACGCGATTTGGCATCAGGCTGATCTCTAAATCGTAGGGTAACTAATAGTTTACTCCATTGGGGTCCTTTTTTCGCTGGCTTGATAACATTATCTAGAAAGTAACGGAGTGGCAATATCCGCGTGACGAGGAAATCTATTTTGTTACGTGCATTGTACATCGTGAATTTATGCACTCCTTTCGATATGCCATCTTTGTCTTGCTAATGTCGTTCGGAACGGTTCAAAGAATCAACTTGTTCATTGCCTATTTTTCAAACAGTGTAAGGGGAAGCCATACCCAAAAATTCGACATTTGGAAACAACTTTTGGGGATTTTTGGAAGACCCTTATCCGATGTATTTTTTTCCGAGGAATTCATTTTCATTGTCAAAGTTGAAGATTTCTTACGGGAAACACTATTTTTCCTCAAAAAACCAACTTTTTTTTAACTTCCGCTAGGATTTCATCATATTTGACCTTTGCAATCGATTCTACGGAAAAAATTACCTCTAGAAATGACTTGTAGAACCCCGTTTTTGAAACTTTAATTTTTACCCCATTTTTCGGAGAAGGGGTTGGTATGCCCAAAAAACTCGACTTTTGGAAAGTTTTTTTTAACTCTGGCAGACCCATATTCCATGTATTTTTTCCAAGGAATCCATTTCTTTTCTTAAAATTCCCGAAATCCCACGGGAAACACGATTTTCCGCAAAAAACCTACTTTTTTCCAACTTCAGCTGGAATTTCACCAAATTTGACCGTTGAAATCGATTCTACGGGAAAAATTATTCGTAGAAATGACTTTTTCAACCCCATTTTTAAAACTCCAATTTTTACCCCATTGTTAGGGGACGGGGAAGGTATGCCCAAAAAAATCGACTTCTGGAAACTTTTTTGGGAACTTCAGGGAGACTCTTATTCGATGTATTTTTATCAGAGGAATCCATTACCATTATTAAAATTCCATTATTAAAATAAAAATCCAGTGAAATATATAATTTTTCCGCAAAAAACCTATTTTTCACCAATTTCATGTCAGATAACGTCGTGTAATGTAATTCGTGTAATTCGTCGTGTAATTCGAACGGAGGTTTATAGGAATAAACATACAATATTATCCTAATCTTAGGAACAATTGTACGAAGTGACTTACTGTCATGAAATTCCACAAGTACTCGACTGATTCCTACTACTTCAGCAATTTTATCACGCAGTTCTGTGACTCGTAAAGTGTCGTGTTCGTTCGGATGGTTTCGATGGACGTCGAGTTGCCAACGATCCGTGCATATAAGAGAAGGTAGATTCTTCGTCAGACGTAGCAGAGCTAGCATGAGACGAGGCCAAACTGAAAATCTTTGGAGTATAACGCGTAAAAAAGAGAAACGAATCCTCGCGTCTACTGCAACTCGGTAGTTCGGAATTTTGTTTACTCTACATTTTCGATTTCAATATTTCTAGACTTTGTGTATTTTATTGCTATAGTTCGATCGAGTTGAATCTTCGACGGAAGAAAATCAATAAATAAATATGTTTCTGATTTTGTCATCGAATTCGAACAGTTTTTTTATATATACTTAATTGTTTTATTTAGAAGAAGAAAAATATTTGGAAAGTTTCGTATTTCAGCATTTTTCTGCAGAACAGCGTATTTTATGTACATATATATATACCGAGATTGTATATTAAAAAAGATATAGATTAGAAAAGATACAGGAAGTACATAGATTGTATATACAAAAAGCTTACTTTACATATTTACAAAAATAAACAGATGCAATATTGGTGAAATAAAGCTTCAGTGTTTTGTGTTAATAATGGGACCGATAAAACTTAAGTCACTGGCTTACGTAATATTCCACTGACAAATCGGGACTTATCTTTTTAGGCCTTTGGTTCTTTGTCTCTGCCTCCCCTTTCCTCCTTCCTTTATGTATGTCAGATTGTTGTGAGACACGGTAAGTATAGGCTAGACCGACATTTTTTATATACTACTCGTCACACCTTCATCCAATAATGGCGGTTCTAATCCTGACTACCGTTGCTTTTGTTGTTCCTTCACTCCACAGCTGCGTTTCGTGATATTTACAGTACCAACTGATAAGGGATCCTAGTAAAATGGAATTTACATTCATGTTTGCTGGAAAAGAGGATGCTATTTTTCATCTTTTCCAAGAACCAAATTTCCATTCTATCCAATTTGAAATTGCCTAGAAGAAAAGGGGGGGTACGACTCTATTCGCCAGACTCAAGCTGAAAAGGGCGACGAGATCCAACCGCCAGTTTTCGTACGTAAAAAGACAGACGCCGTGATTTAGCTTGGGTAAATTGCGTAACAAAAGTATTCCTTCCTTTATATCAAGTCCGGCTGATTCTCGAACAAAAAAGGTAATTGATAATTAATACAGATTCTAGAGGAATAGAACTTATTGTTAGGTGTAAAATATCGTTCCACCCACGCATGGTAAATACACCAAACTGGAAGAACAAAGGAGTCGTTACAACTTTGAGTCTTTATCCACAAACATAATAAATGTCAGGAATTCCAGAAGGAGTGACTCAGAGTCCCCCGGATTCCGAACAAAAATTGTAATTGGGATTTTAGTTTTTGAGAACAATAGAACGTTCCGTGAAAAAATGTGATCCACTGCGGTAACAGTTCGACACTGCGATCCGCGTACGAAAGACAAAATGGCGGCTTCCAGATGTCGACGGTAAGGTCTACGTCCTTCAGGTCACTTTTCGAGCGGCGTTAGGGCTAGCAAGAAGTTCGGGTCGTAGGTGCAACCGACCGCGGAGTTTAATACCTCGAGAAAAAGGACAAGACCAGGTAGAGGACGGCTTGTCGAGTGAGTCTTGCAAAGTATTTATATCAGTACAAAGCGTCAAGTAAAAGTATTATGTTTCCGAATTATCGGCGATTGGGGGAAACGTAAGTTGCTGCCTCCGTAGAGGAACGATTCATGCGACCCCTTTGAGCGAATACATAAGCTAGGCTAACTCGAGCTAGGCTGCACGGTATAACCCTCCATTATTAAGTTCGTGCTCATCACGTAAGTACAGATTATATACCATGGCGCGTCGGTTAAGGTGTCGATGCACCTTAGTGTCTTTCGTTTTATATCCGATATGGGTTTCTCATGGCGTTAGTGATTATAATCGAACTTGACTCGTAAATTGTAAAATCCACAAGTTGCGGGTCTGTAGGAAATTATGGGATCACGAAACAGATAAAGGGAAGAGAGACAATTTAGGCGGGATTCTCGTACCATGATGTGCAAGAATTAGCGTTTGCTTTTGCCTGTGCCACCAACGCCACCACCGGTTAGTTTTCCAAGTAAGTCCCCCTCACTCGCAAGAAGGAGCGTCGCGATTAACGATATAACGTTTCGATCCGTTACTGTCGGTCCTTTTAGTTTCGAGATGTGCTAAATACGAGACAAAGGAACGGCTAATTTCTTGTGAGTTTATTATTAGTGCACATACATATACACGTACGAAGAGTAAATGTAAGGACACTCACGGATTACTTTCTTTCCTCGATTTCTTTCACTTTGGGCATCGTGGCACGGCGGCCATTTTGTGAAACGAACACTATAGACATTTTGTTACACAACGAACCTACTTTACTTGCACTTTTTCTTTTCGTCAGTCAGATTTCTTGATTATTCATTAAGACATATTTAATTATACCAACGCGTGGATGCTCGTTTGGGAATGGAAATTTATTTAGTTCTTAATAGAAATTACACCCATAGTAGTCTATTTTTTAATTCCCTCAAATATTTTGAAGGCCCCAACATATTATTGAAAATTTTGAGGACTGTCCTCAAAGTATACAACTCAACTCAAACGTATTCCATAAACATTTAGAGCTATATTTAATTATAAATAAACAATTTATTAATTTATATGTACATTTTTCTCTGTAATTTTCAAACTTCAATTATTAAAGGACACATGTAATTAGATTTCCACGGTTTTATAAAAACTGCTAAGGCCTAAGAAGAAGAATTTGTAGTGGTCCATTTTAACTGAGTGTGACTAAATATATGGACTCTGAATCACTACCCAAATTAATTGCGTTATGTATGATACATAATGCAACTAAATTTTTGCCTAAATAATAAAATAAATATTTCTGAAAGCTAAAAATATCTTGGTCCCTTTGTCCCTGGCGCAGTTTGGGTTCGAGGCTGAAAGCCATTTTGTTGACCCCAGCCACACCTTGTTCCACGAGAACTGGAGGTTCCTTATAGATGGCAGCACGCGTAGTCTCGTGTTTTGTTGCGACAAACATTTTCGTAGAAGAGAATTTCGCACCGTCAGAATTCGTATCAAAGATTGAGCGATATCCGTTAAGCTTGTTTTTTTACGAGTTCATCGTACATTAGATTCTCGAAGGGTGGGGAGAAACGGAGTAAAGCAGGCTGGCCGGTGCAGCGAGGAGAAAGAGAGACATATAGAAAAGTAGGCATCAACGCGAGCGAGCGGTAGTGGTCTTACTAGTTTTGTCGCGCGTTCGAGGGAGGAAAGAGAGAGAAGAAACAGGAATTAGGGAGACACGGAACAACCGATCTGTCTCTTTTCGAAACCCGAGCAAACAGTGCGTTCTCAAGAACGAACTCCAGGTTCATGTATTATACCTCCCTCGCCATCTTTAATGTATCTCTGACCTATTTGAAGTACCATGTACCTCATTGTACATCGAATCATCGTCCTTTAATTGCGCAGTGGAACGTTCCGAGAATCGCATTTGCTTCTACCACTACCATCAACCGCTTTGCTACATAACATCTCACTTCTAACGGCCACATGTGGCTAACAATCGTCGCGTAGTGTTTTTTAGTACATAAAGTATCGCGTTTGTCTCTCATCGGTATGTATTTCAGTTTCGAAAATTGTAACTTGTAATTAAATTATATAGGTGCAACGGTTACCCGTTCATTTCTGCAACGTTTCGATTCCAAGGAGAATTTGTATAAAAGAAAATATGCAGATGGAGCGAACGAATTTTTTCGTGAAGAAACGTAGACGTTCTCGCGTCTACGCCTGCGCCTGCGCCGAGAGACCAAAATGGCGGAACCTAGGAGAACCTCGAATAAATGTTTTTTCGAGAATAGGACATTTTTCAACATTTTACTTTTCTTTAACGATTATTCCATGATATTTTTCAACGAACACAGACTTTCTTTAATTTTTGGAAAGGAACAGTACATTAACGATTTAAATCTCGGTGGATGATAATTATAGATCGAATAATGATTTCGGAGAAATTGAATTACTCGAAAGAGAGTAAAATAAATGGCACGAAAGTGGCCATAATATTTTGCTCGTATTGATTATTTTGGTTATGCATGGAATGCAAGATACGAAATATGACACCATTGATCATGAGAAAAATACAGGAGATAACGAAAGAATGAACTGCAGACATTGTGCGTTTATTCCAAGAAAACTGCATTTGTGCTGTAGTAACATCGAGATTGCAGTGTTGAGTTTATTCGGCATCGATGAGACTCGAGACGACTGGAAAAACAACTGTGAGAGCTTTCCATTCAGTGACACTCGTAAATGTTACGACGCAGAACGTCATTGATCGCGTCATGTTTGCACAACCCACACATGTACGAAATTCACTATAAAATATAATATTCCAGTGGAACTCAATGGTTGATAAAGATCGGAGTGCAAACAACAGAAACGCAAATTCGACTGGAGTTTGAGAATAAACGAGTCAGTCGTTGATTTATTTGGATTTTCAACGTTGAATTTTGAAACGAAAAGTGCATCAAAAATGCATCAAAAAATGGATTTGAAGAGATCTCATTAAAAAAAATTACTGGTGTAAAATTGCAAGATCGTGTAAACTAGATACTGTGTTAACACTATCAGGCAGGCGCCGGTGGCACCACGGTGGTGTCGTACATAAAGAATTATACCGGCGCCAAACGAAAGAATTCCGATGAGACCTGCGGATGGCAAAGTGTTAACAGATGTGTAAACAAATTCTTTTACCAATATCAGGCGAAACCAAAGACATCTATATAATCTTTTTGGGCAAAACTACTCTTTTTAATTTTTTTAATGATGAAGTCATTTCGAAAAGAAAAAGAATCGGGTGTAACTTTCGATAAGAAGGTCTTAATGAAGTTAGCAGACAAAATAATGCAATTTATATTAAGCTTCAATTAAAATTAAGTTTTTTTTTACAAACCTAATAAATATTTCAAAGCATGCTGCTAAAAATCTGAAGCCCTAAATTTAGGCCTTATCTAAAAGTGAAATTACATTTTCACCAGCCGAGGCTATCGAGTTTTGATGACCAAAGTGCAATTTTTGAACTTATCGTAACAAAAAGTATTCAAGTTTTGGAAACATAATCTACGTTTAGCGATCAATGTTCAGCTGTGCCATCAGTAGTACACACTTATTATTAACAATAATAATAATAGTATAGAAACATATTTAACCAAAAGTTTACATTTTATCCGACGCCTTAATAGGGAAACTTCAGAAGCTCATAGATATTTTCTAAATTTTCCACAAATGGTTTTCTACAAATTAAAAATAATTACACCTATCTGTATTTATTAAATACTAAATTTGTGTCAAATTTTTACAACTTTATGTTTTCGAACAATTTCTGGGCATATATAATTTTTGTCTCATTCTTCAAAAAGGGGGATAGAGCCTATTCAAAGAAAGAAAACTTATACAGCGGCCATTTGCCGCCGAAACTTAATGGCTTGGGTTCGAGGCCACACTTGGAAACTAATGCCCTCTCTGGCGTTTCAACCTACTTGATTCCCAATGGCTGTTGTTGGTGTGTAGAGTCACGGAGTAAATAAGTTGCTGCCCGATATTCTCATACCTCCACGACTTTCAGTTTTCCTGCATCAAAATTTTCTTACTACCCAGTCGAGGAGGACTCTGCGTACGTTTCCATTTTTTATTTTTTACCATTTTGTCGTACATTTAAGTCCACAGTGTCTTTGTCGAAGTGTAGGTATGAATAAGCGAGCGTCAAATTCTTACCCAAAGGAAAGCCTTGTCAGTTGGGAGAGTTTCATTTATGGGGTTCGTAATTAATCCATATATTGGGGTGTCCCATAAGTTTTTTCCGCGCAACGCTATGTATGACCTCGAGCCGTAAAGGAAGAAACTTATGAGACACCCTAATACATATGCGATATTGCTACTTAATTAAAATGCAAATTCGAGAAGATGAGACATGTTAGAGGAACGTCACCATCTACAATAAAAACCGACAAACAACTAAGCATCAACTTGACCCCAGAAACAAAACAGAGGGATCGGTTGCTAAGCTTCAGTTTATGACCAGCAATTGTTTCACAAAAATATTTTGTACCCCTAGCGTGGAAATACCACCTTCTTGGAGAAGCCCAAAGTGGAAGACTAGGATTTAATTGATCGACAAACGTGTGCTTTCATCATGAAACTGAACTTTAGTGTAAACTTTGATTATCAGTTCTTGAACATTTTGCAAGAAGAGGATGCATTTCTCGACCTACAATTTTCTGCAGTATCGGAAAACTTTAGTCCTAGAAGTAATACTGTCAGAATTCTTGAAGAATTGTCCCCTTTTTTTCTTGGATTAATGACTATCAAATTTTGGAGCGGCAGTCATAGAAAATGTTATTAATTATTGTACCAAACTACAGTTGTGTTTTTTTATGCGAATGCAACTCAACCAATAATTACGATAAAGACTGCATTTTTATGAGCTTCTCTTGCGACATCGTACGACTCATCGAATGACATCAACACACGTCATGGAATTTTTCAAGAATGTTTGTTACATTTTTCCGAATATTAAGTTTCGATAAGAGCTGTTGCTTTCATATTCGTTAAGTGCAAGAGAATTAATTGAGAGGAATGTGTCATTTTATAAGAACTCGACCTTTGGAGATTAAATCTCGGTTTTGGAAACCACAGCCGATGTTAGCGATATTAATAATAAGTTATGGTTATCCCCAAAATCTTGTATTACACTTCTAATGTATGAAATAGTCTCTTAGTTCTAGTTACTATAATAAATATTCTAAAAATCTTTGTGAAAGTGAAGTTTGGAATGTTCGTGAATAAAACATTGTCCAATATCGAGTTTGAAAACTATGAAATATACAAATTTAGTCGAATTTAGAATGAAAATGTTTCATCAAAGCTGTGCTTGCGTTTCTACAACTCCACTTTCATGAAATTCTAAGATACCTTGGAAAATTTATCTTATAAACAATATAATTAGTTCCTGCATATTTAAAAATGAAGCAAAGTGTTATAACGTTAATTATGAAATTTGGGCACATTTTTGTGGACTTTCTTCCATATTTGTAAGGTGCATATCCTTTCCGGCCCTTGCTACAAACACTGTAATAATTAAAACACCAAGAAGGCGCACTCTTTTTAACAAATATAATTAAATATAGATCAAATATAATTAAGACTCTTAATAACACCCGTTATACCGTTAAAAATATTATTTTACAGCGTAAAACTGTAAAAAAGGTTGAGTGAGAAAAGTATGAATAATTTGTAAAAATTGTGTCTGGAATGAAACTTGATTTTATGTTAAAAATTGTTGTTTCGCAAGGGAAAGCTAAACGGTAGAATTATTTCGTTGCAGATAAATCGACGATGGCGGAGAACATGGATGAATATGACAAGAAGTTCGCGGAGATGCAAAAGTACATTCCGTTTTTAGAAGCTATGATTGAAAGACTCCAAAAAGTTAAGGACACATCACGCGAGATGCAACTCCAAAAAATGCAAAGTTTACACGGGATCCTTTCTGATAATAAGAGAAAGTGAGTTTTGCGTGGATGAGTAAACTAACATTAGAACAAACGTGTAATGTTTCCTAAACTTGAGAATAGGCTCTTGAACTCGAGAATCGCCGTCTCTTCGTCAAAGCCTATTTGAATGTTTATTGTTGTCGTGTAGTTGATTGTTAGGAATTATTTTAAGTCGCATGGAATTCAATAACGAGCAGTACGTATTTTCGCTAGGTTGAAGATCGAGACGTTGCAGCGATGCGAAGACGTCCTTGGGAAGCTGCACAAAAAGGTTCAGAAGGTAATTAGATCAGCAGATCACTCATTTTGTCGCTGGTCGATTTTATTTTGTAGTTTCCTGCTTCGCTAATTTGTTAAGTAGAATTACTTTCAAATATTTTCAAACACCTTTTCTTTTGTGACGTCATCTACAATTAATTACAAGAAAAATAGACTCAAAAATTTTCAGGATTTTTATTTTCGGGATTTATATTTCTTGAAAAAAAAATAATAGATTCCACTTTTTGGATGAATACTTATATAATATACGCCAAAATAACGTAATTAAAAAAAAATAATAGCAATAATAATCATGTAAAATAATAATTATAACTAAAATGTCTCAAAATCCTATAATTTTTCATTGCTATGAAAATTTCTACACCCACAAGAATTTTCAGGTAATCCCAAGCTGGCAATAGAAACTTTGAACCGACGTCATTTTCTTCCTGTAGTTCTGCACTTTATATTTTGTTGTTGTTTCTTTGCAGTTATTGCATGTGGTAGCTTTGTATGTTAATTATTCTAATTCCAAACGAGTTGCAGGGAAACATAACTGGGTTGACATTTCCTAACAAGAAAAGCGAAGACAATGAAAATAAAGTCAGTAAACCCGATCAACCTTCTCAACCTCAAACTCAACCTCAGCCTTCAGAGTAAGTTTATACAAACTCCCCACGATTTTTCCCAAACTGGAATAAAAAATCCTAACGTCCCCAAAGCCGCGGGTACGCTTAACCTGCAAATGTTTTCTCTCTGCATTTCCAGCTCTAGCGATTCGGGGAAGAAAAGTCCGAAAAAAGAGGCGGACGATGAGAAACCGTGCACGTCGAAATCGCTGATGGACGAGACACCGGCCAGTCCCAGTCCAGTTGGCAGTCCCGAGCCGGAAAGTCGCTCCAACCCTATTGTAATTCCCACCGAGCGCAGCGAGGACTACCACGACTCGGGCAAAGTCGATAGCAAGCCAGCAAGTCCGGAGCAATGCGATAGAATGCCCACCAAAGAGCCGATAATAATCCCCACGGAGAGGAGGGAGCAAATTGTGGACACGTCCATGTCCAATGCGCACCCTATGTTTAGCAACGACAAGCTCAATTCCGACAACATGTTCACGGAATGGGACATGCTGGAGGAATCGGAGAACAAACACAAGAGCTGGCAGCAGACGAGCGTGAGTGTGGCAAGTACCGACGACGTGGCAACGGCTGCGAAGTTGGTCGGTAACAGTTTGCCACAGAAGGACGTTAGCAGGCCACCGGTTTCGAGCAGTCACATACCGACGATACCGGTGCCGTCTTTGGGCGGCTCCAGAAGGTTGTCGTCCGTGCTGGAGAAATCCCGAATATCCGGGGTCAGCCTGGACCTGAATTTACCGGCGAGGAGCGAATCTCCCACGAACGTGCCGGAAGTGCGCCTGAAATCGCCGGATCCGGACATCCTATACCCCAAGCCAAAGGTCACGTCTCCGAGAATCGTCAAGGACGCGCCCAAAAACAGCACCAACACGATTCCAGTGCCTTTGTTGGTGTCACCACCGGTAGCTTTGACGCAGCCTCCGCTTTCCATGGAAGACCTAGCGGATTTGCTGAACGAAGAGACCGACGACAAAAGCGGGAAAGAGCTGAAACCAAAAGAGGAAGAAGTGAAGAAGGGTAGCGTCTGGTCGAGACTCGGTGGCCATGCCAAGAAAGAGTCCAGTAGCGGCAGCAAAAGTTCCAGCAAAGAACCAAAAAGTAACAAAAGCTACTCCGTCTCTCACGACGACATGGAACTGGAGAGAGAAAGACAGTGGGAGGAGACAGACAAGCACATCGTCAAGTACCCCAACCGAAAGAACCTAGTAACTCTAATCCCGCAAGCCATAATCGTGAAACCCCCAAACCCCAACGAAACACTGCAACCGACTGATAACCGAATGTGCCCTCTGTCACCGGTGAGAGACCTCACCGACGAGCCGAGAATCACGGATAGTTACGAGCGACACCCGCGAAAAGACAACCCGCTCTCACCGGCCCACGATCCTCCGGAAGAACCACGCTATGCCGACAGTTACGAGAGACACTTGAGAAAAGATGCCGTGCCGGATATATGCAAAGACAAGGCCCCCATTCTGCCCCTATTCCAAACAGATGTTCCCGCGAGGCACGAGGACCGCTTGTTGTTCGGCAGGCGACAGCCGGATAACGGGGGCGTGGGCCACCCTGTCCCCGACGCCGAGCCACGACGGGACAATTGCGATAATTTTTACAATAGACCCCCGGTGCCAGTACCGGTACCGTTACCGGTACCTCCGCCCACAACGGCCTCGGTCGGCAGTTGGAACTCGTCTCCGGCGAGTACCAACGAATTCTGCAGCCCCCAGCAGCAATGGGGTGGTCCCCCACCACCGAACAGTTTCAACAACCCCAACCCACCGCACTCCATGGTGCCGCCACCCGTGATGCCCCCCATTCCGAACTCGATGCCGATTCCCGTCATCCCCATGTCCGTGGGGCCGGCCTACGCGAACCAGCGACAGGACATGTGGAACATGCCCCCCATGGAGCCCCACCACATCAACGAACCTCATTTGCCACAACCGCCGTACAGGAACCCGAATTTCCCCCCGATAATAGGCCCCATGAACAGACCCGTGATGGAGGACATGCGGGAAGACATGCCGGGGATACCTCCCCTTCTAGCGTCCCCGCAGTATCCGCACGGGCACCAGTACATGGGCTTTCCCCAGGACGCTCACCGGAATTATGAGCAAAGCTTCGACAGGACCACCGAGTTCACCCACGGGCGGCAATTCTGGGACCCCGTGTTCGAGCCGGTGCACCAGTCGCCGAACCCCGAAGCTCCGAACATGTACAATAGAGCGAGTACCCCCGGGCCCTGGGGCAGAGGGGAGCCGGATCGGAACCAGAGGAACGCCAACAACAACCGTTTCTACAACGGGGACCCCGGAAGACCCAGAGCCGTTCCTCCTCCGAGACCGACCTTTAACCGGGAGGTCCGTAGATCCGATTGGGACCAATCTGAGAATCTCAATAAGAATAATACCGCAGTTCCGAGCGTCTCCGAGAGAGATCCCAGGATCCGGGCGGAAAATACTCCAGCTAAGGATGCTTCTCCTACCACGAGAGACCCCCGGTTGGCGAACAAAGAGAAACGATCGGGAACGCCAGCACCCGTAGTTCCGAAGCCGAAGGATCCGGTGACCGTCGAGAGAGACGTTCGGAAACGACCGGAAGCGAAG
Organism: Gasteruption jaculator; assembly: GCA_949825005.1. Taxonomy (NCBI): domain Eukaryota; kingdom Metazoa; phylum Arthropoda; class Insecta; order Hymenoptera; family Gasteruptiidae; genus Gasteruption; species Gasteruption jaculator. The sequence continues at coordinate 11,898,390 of OX463763.1, forward strand.
GAAGCACCCGCGAAATCGACGCCCTCCGTGACTCCTTTTTCGACCAATACCAGGAACAAGGGCAAGCAAGGTTCCGGGAGTCCCACGAAGTCTCAGCCAAACAGACGCAATTCGGATGGAGAGAAGAACGCGAAGGACAAGTCACAGTCCCCTCTGGAGAGCCTTTACGGGGTCATAGACACTCGGGGAAAGTTGGGACCCGGGAAGAGCTTGCAGAAGTTTAAGATCCCGAAGATCAAACGCCCGCAACCGCCGCCTCTGCCGGAAGAGAACTGGGACCTGGAGCTGACGGACTCCACGCCCACGAGCGCCGAGGTACACGAGAAGAAAGGACCTTCGGTGCCGAAAGAGAAGGAGGAAGCTAAAACCGAGGAGAAGGAGACGAAAGAAGCGAAAGAATCGAAGGAAGCGGAAGAAGTCAAGACTTGCAAGACGTCGCTGGTGAGGAACGAAGTTCTGAGTCTACTGGAGTCGAGCATAGACGTTGACGGTCACGCGGACGACGTCCAAAGCAACGCCAGCACCACCGATTTGCAAATCGACATGGACATGGACCTGTCCACTCAGTTGGCCGAGAAATCGAAAGACAGCAGCGAGGCTGAGAAATCCGGGAAAGAGGAGCACCCGAAGAAGAGTTCATCGCCCAAACTGAAGGACGAAGTGACGCAAGAATTTATCGAATCCTTGATAAGGAAGTCCTTCGAGTTCGGGGAAGGCAAGAAATTGTTCGAACAAGCGAAGTTCCTGCAGAAACTCGGCGAGGCCTTGAAGGACAAGAAGATGAAGAAGATCAAGAAGATCATCGACTCGGAGTCGGAGTCCGAGAGCAGCGGTAGCTCCGAGAAGGAGAAAGACGTCACCAGAAAGTCGAAGAGGCGGAAGAAGAAGAGGGTCATCGTCTCGGACAGTTCCGATGGCAGCGATTTCTCGGACGGGAAGGCCAGTGGCGACGAGGAGGGCAAAAAGAGCGCGAAGCAGGACTCTGTGGTTAAGCCGGAGAAGGAGAAAAGCGTTCTCGAAAAGGAAGGATCGGAAGGAACGCCTCCACCGGAAGAGGTCGAAGAGAAGAAGAGTCCTCCGGTGCGTAAAAAACGCGGGAGGAAAAAGAAGGAACCCTTGCCGTCGAAGATTTGCGGCCAGGAGGAGGACGCCAAGGCCTCGGGCTCGATGGAAACGGAAGCCGAGGACAAGAAAGAAAGCGGCAAGCCTCCGGCGAAGATCAAAGCGAAGCGACGAAATTCCCTGGAGATGCTGCAGGAGGACATCCGGGAGATGTTCATCAGTGAGGGTGTGGTAACGGCGACTGGACATCGCATGTGCAGGTTGCTGAAGGAGGGACAACCCGGTCTTAACGAGCCTATCGCGAATTTGCCAGAGGAGACCACGGAGAAGGACGACACGATGAACTTGGAGGAGGAGGAGCAGCCGGAGAAAGAGAAGCCCAAGCGCAAACGGGCGGTTCGCACCCGGAGGAAGCAGTCCAAGGAATATGTCGACACGAGCAGCGAGGAGGATCAGCCCTTGGCGTCTCGCGCGTCAGCCGCCAAGGCGAAACTCAAAGAAGCTTCCGAAGAGAAAAGCAACGCGACCCTGATCGGCAAGGAATCGTTGAGGCAACCCCGCGTGATCATCGAAAAGACCGACGTCAGCAAGGTCGACTCCTCGAAGATCATGTTCGACACCTCCTCGGACGAGAGCTTTGGTATCGACGTATCGGAGTTGACGGCCGCGGTGGACATCTCCCTGCATCCCGAGCAGTCCGATACCCAGTCGGAGAGGAAATCCACGCGCAGGACCAGAGCCAGGACGAGAAGCGCCAGGAAAGCTCAGTCCACGGAGATGAAGTTCGACGATGCTGCCACCGACGACGCCAGCGTCTCGGATATATCGAGGTCCAGCAGCGTCGCGTCCTCGAAGAAGACGGTCGACGGCAAGCTGGAGACCAACGAGGAGCTGCTGAGCAATATCCTGGTGGGCCTGTCGTCGGTGGACACGTCGAGGGACAAGGATATCACCGATGAAACGCCGGCGAAGGAGAGGGACGGAAAGAAGGTGATCATGAGGAAGAAGAAGAAACGACCCACCTGGCAGATGGGCATCCTGTCCAAGAGGAAGAAGAAGAAGTCGACGGCGAACTCCGCGTCCACAGTAGCCTCGCCCGAACCGGGGGAGGACCCGCGCGTGGAGCTTTCGAAGGACGACGAGACCGAGAAGCACGAAGACGAAGCCAAGGAGGAAGACGAGGAGGACCAGCAGCAGCCTCTTGCTGGGAGCTCCCCCGAAACGGAGACGGTCAAGAACAAGAGACGCAAACTGTTCGCGGTTCCCAGTTTGAAGGACGGCAAGCAAGTGGAGGCCAAGGATCTCATTGACTATTCGTTCTCGTACCAGGAGCGCATGAGGTGCCTGCACTGCAATTTTTACGGCAAGAGTATCGTGAATCACTACAGAGTCAATCACCCGGACAAGGAGATCTCGATTTCCAGGCTACCGGTAGAAGAAGGAAAAGCCGCCATCGAGGATGCCAATGCAAAGGATTATGAGAATGAGGACCCGGAACCTGAGAAGTCTCCCTTCAGCTGCCGATTTTGCGGGTTCCTGATTAAGGGTGGCACCAGGCGAGGCTTGGAAGCCTTCTATGAGCACTGCACTTTGCACACTGGCGAGTACAGGCACACCTGCAATATTTGCTCCTACACCACCCCCGCGTACTCCACCATCAAAGTGCATTATATCAGGTACTGCCGCAGGACGGAAAGCAGGGAGCTGGCGGACGCCATACGCGGGGACCAGATCCCGCAGGAGAATCGGCTCTACGGGTATCTCTGCTCGTGTTGCAATTTCGTGCAGTTAAAGAAGTCGAATGTGGAGAAACACGTGAAACTGTGGCACGAGGATGCACCCGAAGGCGAGGTGAAGATCGTCAAGATCGATATGTCCAACTACAGGGGCCTGAAGAGCTCGAGTGACCAGGATGACCAGGACGAACGGGCCGAATCACCGGTACCGGGGTCACCCATTATAGAGAAATCCGAGAAAGACGATGTAAGCGATCCCCTCGATTCCCTAGACAATGCCGACGTCGAGGACGGAGGCGCCGGACAGGATTTGAGAATCGTTCGGGTGGAGTCCTACGCTAACGTCGAAGTCTCCGATGACGATTCCAACAAAAAGTCGCAGGACACCGACGGTGGCGTTTCCGGTGGGAAGATGAGCGCTTTCGTGTGTCCCCCGGAGCTGGAGAACAAGGAGGTCGAGATCGAGCTGGAACGGAAACGAAAGATGCAGGAAATCGTGGAGAACATCGGCATCAAGCTACACAAAGATCCCAGTGAAAAAGGGCTGTCCATCATCGACAAGCTGAAGGACAAGATCGAGACTACCCTGTCCTTGCCGCCCGTGGAGTATGTGGGCATCGAGGAGCTGCCGAAGATCGAGCAGCCCAGCAGCTCCCCGGAACCCGGGGAGCAGCCGATGGAGGAGAGTCATTCGACCGAAGACGTTCTGGAGCAAGCGGCCAACAAGGAACCCGCGTCCAATATGGACACTTCCGAGACTCCCGGTAGCGACGAAGAGGCCGAATCGAAAATCAAGGATCCCTTGCAAGGAGTCGACCAGAACACGAGCGACGCCGAGACGAGCGAGAACGATAACTCCTTGCAGGAGGAGCCTCCGTTGAGATACGAGTCGGATTCCAGCAGCGAGCGTTCCGACGCCGAAGTCCCCGAAGACGACGTTCACACGATCTTGCAGGAGAGCTCGGGTATCAATGGTACGTCCAAGGCTCCGATGCTGACGACCATCCAGAGACTCGTTGCTCAGTTGAAGCAAGGCCCGAAGCCTATAGGCGGGGCCAACGACGCCAAGTCGGACAATGTTGCCGATTCCGGGTCCGAGAAGCAACCAGAGACGGAGGAAAAGACCGATACCGTTGAAACGACGAAAGACAAGGCCGAGTCTGGCGAGAGCTCCGATCCGAACGAGCCAAGTACACCTGCACAGGTGGTTAAAGGCGCAGACCACGTGATACCGAAACCTCCCGACTTGGTGCCGATTTCTAGTATAAGGAAAATCGTTGAGAAGGGAGTCGCGGGTGCAGCGTCTGAGAGTAACGCTACTCCTGGAGCGGAGTCCTCCGAGGACTCGAATCCGCCGAAGAATTTTATCAGGTTGCGTCGCTTGAGTGGAGATAAGCTCTCCAGTGGTGGAATGCAAGAACCGGATGCGATCGTTTCCGTGGCGGTTTCCGGAAACCAGGAGACTAATAACCTGAAGAATACGAGTCCCAAGTCTTCGCTGAGCGATACCGTTAAGGATGTGACTCCCACCAAGAGTCAGGAACCGATACTTTCTACTAGCACAGGTTCGTGGCCCTTTGTGGCACTGTCGTTTGAGGTCATGTTGGAGAGATCGATGGGCGACGTGACGTTGCAAGCGATGTTTTATGAGGATTTGTATAAACAATGTACTTCATGTATTGGGATGAAATTTTGGAACTGGGTGGATCCGCTGAACTTCATTCGTGTAAATTACTGCAGAGCTCTACCATGACAAAACCCTGGGAATTTCGTTGAGCGAGTTTCTAAAATAATTTTCACTAGGTGGAAAGAAAATCTCTGTTGCGAAATTATTAAAATTTACTTATTTAAACAATATCATTCTTCGCTTTAAAAGATTTTCTCTTTAATTTTGCTGTTGAAATTTAACTACTGGTTCCAAAAAATACTAGAGTATAGAAAAATTCGAATTTTTATTGATAGGAAGTGAATTCTTGACTCTACTCCATTTAGAGAAAATTAATTTTTTAATAAAAGAATTAATTGTTTTACTGAAAAATTTGAAAAGAAATTTTAATAAAATTTTCATTTTGTCACATAAATTCTATTTTGTTATACTTAGAGCCAAGACTTAAGGATCGAAAAATTTAGTCATACCGTGTACATTGTTTATACAAATCTCGTAATTTAAAAAATCATAATTAGTACTAATCGAAAAAAATAGTCGAATACCTCAATTCTAAGTCAATTTATTTTATTATAATTTTTTTCTACAAACAGCAGAGAGCTCAACGACAGTAGGCGCGGATATACAAACGAACCCTGACGAGGAATGTTCCTTCTTAAAAATCTCCAGTGTCATAAGTCTCGCACCGAATGCTGAGAATAACACTACGGATAGTCCAATTGTAAGTGAACTTTTTAATCATCTTGTTACTCGAGCCTTTTAAAATATAACCACTATGCTAAATATTCTAAATTTTTTATTGTTGCCGAATTTCAAAAATGATCATTTTCAATTTTCACCTTTCTTCAATATAAGTCCAAATTATAAAAATTTTTTTGCTATTTAAAAAGTGTAAAAATAAATTTAAATTTCTGTACATTTTGTACCATTTCTTATACGTCATTAAAAAAAATTTAAAAAAAAAAACAAATGTAGAAAAATTCCAAAAATTTCAAATTCACACGTTTCTTTTCCAGATCAGCGACATAAGGAAAGCCGTGGAAACGTCCCCAGTTGTCCCAAAGTCAATCTCTTTACTGAAGAAATCCAATCCCATAATATTGAAACGCTTGAGCGGATTTACCATCTCACCCAGCACGACTTCCTCGGAAACGCTGCAAATAATTCCCGTAAAAGGTATAACAACAACTTCGGCGGGACCCAATAACTTCATCGTGACCAATCCCAAAGGGACCACCACGTTCGTGGACCAGAGCAACTTGGGATTTCCCGTGACCATCAACAAAACGACAAACGCCGTCACTCCGATAACCCCCAGGCCGATAACCGTCAGAAGCGGATCGTCACTTCCGCAGAACATGAATTACAAGATCGTGAAAGTCGTCAGATCGTCGAATATCATCAAACAAAAGGACTTGGTCGGCTTCACGTGGGCGGCTAAGATCAAGACGCCTGAAATTTATGCGTCTATGCTGCAACCGACGAAATTGGCGCAGACTTACAAATGCATGGCGAGAAATTGCGCTTTCACGACCAGCAACATCGACTCCTTTTCGCAACATTACGAGAAACACGCGAACGACGTGGAATCCAAGTCCTGCAAACCGCCATTCGATTACAAAAGGTGTGCCTACTGCCACGCAGTTCCAAATAATTGGGCAGAAATGAAGAAACACTTGCAAGAGTTGCACGAATATTGCCTTTATCAGTGCAGCTACTGCTTCTATAGAGCTGCTAGTCCGTCTTACGTCGAATACCATCAGGTGGGTATTTTATATTGGAATTTTTCGGTAATATTTATGAATTTTGAAATTTATCGATTTTTCAATTATATTTAATTCATAAATAAAAAAATTTCATTTTTGCATTTTCTATTTTTGAATTTGGCTACATATTTATCTTCCAGACTACATTCCATGGAGAAAAACCCGTGGCAGTCCTTCTAGGCAATGCAACAGGGAATTTCCCAAGTTACAAAAATATCAATCGTCGTGATTTTGTCAAACCATTTGTTTGTCATCATGGTAAGTTTTGAAGACAGCTTTGCTGAAATTCTTTATACGAGAGATATCTCATCAAAATAATAACGAACTTCATTTCCAGAGTGTGGTAAATTTTTCTACGTCCCCGAGGCCTTTATATCACACTTGAAGACGAAACATAAATCAGTCCTGTCGATATTCAAGTGCCACATGTGCCCAGTCACTTATTTAAAACCAGAACGACTAGTTTCTGTAAGTATTTTTTTGTTGAATTCATATTTTTTTTTATTTAGGGCAATTTTCTTTCCGATTCTTTATTCTATTGCCAAAAGCACGAATTTCTATTAACAAATTTTTTGTTCGTTTCTCTCTACCTACAGCATTACAAGATCCACAGTATATGCAAATACCAATGCTTATTCTGCGTCTTCGGGTCTGACAACACTCATGTTTTGCACAACCATCTAAGTGTCCATCATTACAACCGTTTACCTGTTGTACTCTTGCGAGTGTTGCCTTTGAAGGTAAGCGTGATTCAAATTCAGCAATTTCAGTATTTCTGTATTTTTTTTTATTCAATTGCTCTGAAATTAATCATCAAAGTTTCTCAGAGAAAAAAAAATTGATTTTGAAAAATGTTTCTTCTAATAAACAAAAAATTATTTTTCAGAATTTTTTTTTCTAAAAATCTTTGAATTTTTTTAACTTTTTCGAAAATAATTTCTTTGAAAATACCCGAAATCCTTATACAATTTTTTGAGAAGTTCCGAAAAAAATTTTCACCAGTGTGTAAATTTATTTTTAACCAAACATTTATTTTCAGGCGACGAGAGACAAAGACGTCGTGGACCAATTAGTTTTACAGAAACTGGACCGAAACTACAAAACTAGTAAACTTATTCTACCATCGGCTTCGAGTACCACCGCAACTGCAACAGCGACAGTAACAGCAACTGCAACTGCAACTGGAGAAACACCCAAAAACGACGCTATAAATCCCGACAATAATGGCCAACTCATAGAGCTCCAATCTATAAAACCAATAGAAGACAGTTCCCAGTTCCTGCAGAACGAAACCACGAAAAGCCTCTTAACCAGTCCGATTTTATCCAACGACAGCTCATCGATTTTAAGTAGCCCCAAGCAGTCCTCTTCCGTATCACCAAGCGCTTCTCCCAAAAGTGCAAGTTTGACTCTTGCACCTGAAAATATCGGCGTGACGCAAAACACCGATTTATCGAACGCAACAAAAGATTCGGCTTTGGAGGAGCTGGAAATGGTGCAGGAACGCGTGGACGACGGCGAGAAAGATCCCCTGGATCTGTCCAACGACGAGTACGTGAGCATCAATTTGCTGGACAATCCCGAATTCCTGAAAACCATTAATCACGAGGCGACAGACGAGAAAGAAACGGAAGCTGCTTCCGCAAAAATTTCCAGTCCCAAGAGATCCATGGAGGGTAACAACACTGACGACAGCGATATAGAAATTCTGGAAACTATCGAAAAGAAGAAGAGCAAACTGGATGAAGGGAATAACGAGAAAGAGGAGGAAGAGCCGCAGGATGATTTGTTGAACGACAGCTCGAACCAGCAAGAAGACAGCAACTTGTCCATGATTTACAGCACCGAGAATTCCAACACCTCGACCGACGCTAATTTCCCGAAGGGCGAAGGGCTCATGAAGAATCCCCTGACTTTGGAGGACATCAAGGATACGGGATATACCGGCTCGGATTTGTATAAATGCGGAAACATGAACTGCGAGTTCCGGGCCCCGTTGCAGGGAATTCTGAGAGCCCACATCAAGGAATGCGGCAAGGCAGCTGACACGCTCTCGCACTGCGCTCACTGCAAGAAGCGTTTCGTGAAAATCGGGTTCCTGATGGAACACCTGAAAACGCATGGATTGAAACGATTTGGCTGCGCTTTGTGTTCCATTCGATACTCCATAGCGTATCAGGCTAATTCTCATATGAAGAACACGCATAAGTTCCCACATTATAAAATGGTACCCGCGGACCCGAAAAATCCGTCACCCGATGGGCTTTTCGTAGTTCATCCAGTGGTGAGTTGCGTTATTTTGGATTCGATAGATCCAAAATTGCTCTTTTGATTGTTAACACTTTACCGATCGCTAGCGATTCAAGAGCATTCGCGCGTCCGACCGGCCGCTCGATGATATTAATGCTAAATTATATTTATTAACCCACTCGAGACCGATTGCACACCGTGTGTGCAATTAAATTTCCGAGGTGTGCGATAGCCCTGCCAAGAAAAATAAATAAAATTTCGCCCTTGAGGATCGTGCTCGAAAAAAAAAATCGCCGTCTCGATTGGGTTAAGCGTTGGTGACAAAAAGCCGATTAATAGGCCAGCGGTCGGTAAAGTGTTAAAAGTAGTAAAAAAATATATATATTAGAAAGAGAAACAAAGATAAAAAAGTTTGTGTACTAAGAAGAAAGCTTTATTTAAAATTGCAGCAAGGGAGTCCAGAGAAAATGAAAAGCAAGAAAGCGAAGCTCTCCAAAAATCAGAGCGACGAAAAATTGTTCGACAAAGGAGACTGCGAAAGGACAACTTTTGGACCAGACGATATTGAACAATTACCGAGACAAGCCATTTACAATCGCGGTGTTCAATGCGCAGTTTGTCCATATACCACTAAAGTGAGGACCAATATTATAAGACACCTCCAGCTTCATGCCAAAGATGAAACTGTTCCCGAATCGGGACCCGTTAACCCCGTGCCTTGTTTGGATAAGAAGGAGAAAATGTTCGATAAGATGGTCAATCTGGCTTTAAGTTCGCATCAGAACGGTCGCATGGGTGCGAAACCCGCTAAAGAGTCTCCTGGAGAATCCGAGGAAGACTTTCTGCCAAAATTCGTGCCCGAGAATAAGAGGTGAGGTTTCAGATTTGAGATTTGAAATTATACTATTTTTGAAAATTGTAAAATTGTTGAGAAAAATTTATTTTTTTCCATATAATTATTTATTTTGATATTTTTTTGTTAGATATGCATGCGGAGCTCCGGAATGCACCTACATCTCCGTGGACGAAGCAATGCTACGGTACCATTTGAAGGCATTGCATTCCGAGGAAATATACTTCCGGTGCCCGCATTGCCCGAAACCGGTGCCCGGTCAGGAGCAACAAAACGTTCCTATTGAGAAAATGGGTGTCCACTTAAAAATGCACGACACGAAACTTTATAAATGTTCACACTGCAATCATCACCATCATCACAGGTTGGTAGAAAAATTTTCCACAGCCAAGTGCAACAAGGTCAAAATTTAATTTTCCAAATAATTAAAAAAACCAATCACCAGTAGTAAAATTTGAAGCATTGGAACAGTCACGATAATTGAATAGGTCACCTCAAAAACGTAGTGAGGTACAAATTGCAAATTGTTCAAAAACCCGCGATAATGAAAAAGTAACCGGATGAATTTTTTTTACCAACCATTCATTTTAAAACCCATCCATTTTTAAAAAATCCATCAGGTTATTTTTTTTCATTTCCGGGGTTTTTTGAACAATTTGCAATTTGTACCTTACAATGTTTTTAAGGTGACTCATTGAATTTTCTTCTTAAAATACAAATCTTTTATCAATAAATCTGAAACATCTGGCGAAGGTAAAATAATTAAATGCAAGATTTTAAATCGATCAACAAATTTGTGACTTTCACTTTCTAATACAATTTTTGAATTTTCCTGAAAAGTCAGTTTTCAAAATTTCCAAAATTTTGTCAGATGTTTCAAAAGTGTCACACAGAAACGTGAATCCCATTTCTACGTTGACTGATCAGAGACGAATTGTTCTGCAGGCACGTCGTGGAGAGGCATTTGTCGGATAAGCACCCGGAAAAGCGTCCTTTCGTGAAAGTCATTCGCGAATTGGACACGACGGAAACCACCCAAGCGTCGCCACCGGAAGAAACGGAGGAACAGGCCTCCGATCGCGAGGGCAACCACTGGAGATGCAACATTTGCGAGTACAGATGCGCCTACAAAGCCGATATGGTCACCCACGTGTCCAATGAACACAACGAGAGGTGCCAGTTCAAATGCACCCTGTGTTCGTACAAAACCAACGGGAAGCTGACGTTCGACCAGCACGCGGCTTCGAAGCACTTGATAGACAATAACGTCGAGTACTCGATGGTTTACGAGAAGATCAAGGGCGCTTTGAAAAAAGGTGCCGACGGGACCTACGAGCAAGGTCAAGACGAGCCTTTCGACACCACGCCTTTGTGGAGAAGGGACATGCCGAGGGTTCGACACATCCGGGGGATCCTCCTGGAGGAGGAGGATAACCCGTCGGCTCTCGAGACCCCCTTGCGAACTTACGGCAAACGCAAGAGCGACACCGACTTGAATCCAGGCACGGCTAAAGTGAGATCCTCCAAGTTGTTGTCGCTCGATGAGACCAAGAAACCCGAAACGGTCACCAAACAACAACAACCACAACAACAACAACAACAACAAAAACAACAATCACCACCTCCGGTGGTTGAGAAACCCGCTGTCGTAGAGAGCGTTCCCGATAAGGAGCCCGTCGTGAAAGCGGAAGTTACGGAAGAAGTTCAAGTGGCCACCGATGATATCGGTGTTTTTGGACCTTTTGGGAAACCTCAGGGGAACTCGTACGTTTGCACTCTCTGCACTCAGTATACGAGTAAATACAAGCAGGATATCAGGGATCACCTTTACAGGGAGTTGAAATACGTGAAGTAAGTTTCCCCAGGGTTTATTATTATTATTATTATTATTGTTACTGTTACTGTTAAAATTAATAACTAGTCGATAATATTATTATAATATTTTTTTCCGCTTTTCAGGTTTCATTGCAGAACATGTGGCTTCTTAGCGGTAAATCGCAATTCTTTGACGAAACATTTTAACCGTTCGTCCTGCGGAACTTTGTGCGATTTTGAAACCCTTCCGGTGGATGCCGAAATCGAGGATTGGGTATGTCGTTGATAAACTTCTAATTGCTTTTACCAAAAACATGTATTTTCTCAACCCTTCGGCCAAAACGTAGATGGAAATATAATTTTCAATTGTTAAAATTATATTTCCAATCAAAATTGTAAAATTTTAATTTTATTTTACACAGCCTAACAAAAATTAAATTTTCATAATTTGATTTCAGGTGAAAACTCTGCTGGAACGACAGCACAACATCATGAGAGCTTCGGGTCAGAGAGGAGACGGCACGGTCATGAGTCAATCGGAACTCGACGCCCCGATGATCTACTCGAGCGTGGGCAAAAGGGGACAAAAATCCACGGATTCGGTTACGAAGCTGGAGGAAGACCGAGTCTCGAACGACCCTCTGGAGGAAACGGGTGCCGAGTACGAGGATAGCGGAGATAACGAGCTCGTTATCGACATCAAAGACGACGAGATAAACGAAAAAGAAACCGAGGCCGAGGCCGTTCAGGATGAGGAAATCTGTGAGTATTCAGAAAACTTGAATTTTCAGTTTTATATTTTATATTTCAATTTTATACCAATCTAAAACCAACGAAATTACACTTGCAATTTTATTTTTGGTCCTAAAAATTCAGCAAATTTTGATCTCTTGCATTTTTGCAGCTTCCGAGAAGGACGAAGGCGACACGAAACCACTGGTTTGCAAGCACTGCGGCAAGAAACTCGCGGGCTGGCGTGGATTCAAGTTGCACGTGCAACTGACGCACCTGCAGCGCCTGGGATTCCTGTGCCCTTACTGCGACAGCAGCACGAACTCCGAGCAAAGGATGCACCAACACATACGCTCCAAGCACCCGGACAAGCCCGAGAAGATGATTCCCAACCCTGCCGCCGGTGGACCCGAATTATCCGACGACTTCTGGAGAACCGAGTACGGCCTGATCATACCCCAGCGGAAGAAGAGGATCCGCAAGCGCAAGATATTCGAAACCGCGACGTCGTCCGAGACTCCGACGACTTCCATAAAAGAGGAGAGCGAGCCTTTGGAGAAACGATCCAAGGACAATTGCTGCAATATCTGCGATTTCGATACGGCCACCGGCCAAGAGACTCTAGAGAGTCATCTGAAGACTCACATTCCCGACAAACTCAACAAATGCGGCTACTGTCGATTCACCTCCACCGACAGGATCGACGTCTACCAACATTGGATCAAGGAACACCCGAAGTCGACCTTCAAGATCAACTCGGAGGGTCCAGTTTCGGAGACGAAAGCTCCTCCGCAGAATACCAAGCCTCCGGCTGCCGGGAATTCCGGGAAAAAGCTCTTTTACAATTGTTTCTACTGTTCCTTGAGGAGCAGGACCATCGATACCGTGAGGAAACACTGGATCGTGGCTCACAAGAACCCGAACCCCGCGGGAACCAAGAAAGTCAAAACGGGAGTCCCGTTCAGATACAAGGAGATTCTGGTGGCGCCCCCGCCTCCGCAGAAGATGTTCAAGTGCGCCTATTGCCCGAAAACCGGGTCCGAGTCCATGCTGCGCTCGCACATTTACCAGAAACACAAGAACCTGCACGTGCAGTTCATCGACATCCCCGAGCACGCGGTGAAGGACGAGCCGAAGTCCTCCAGCACCGGCTGGATGTGCGGCTGGTGCTACGATCTGTGCGAGAACGAGCTGGAGATGAACGAGCATCATCGGCAGTTCCATTCGCACCTGGCCCTGAAGTTCCTGGTACAGAGCAATGCCGGGGACAAGACGCTGGCGTGCCCCGAGTGCCAGTTTACGACCACTGTGATCGGCACCATGAGGGCCCACATCTCGAAGCACATCGACCACCTGAAATGCAAATACTGCGAGCACACGTTCGGCAACGCGAGTTTGGCGGCCACTCATAGCGAGCAGATGCATCCCGAGCTGGAGCCGAAGACCGAGAACGTGGCCAACGTCTCGGAGTTGGTGGAGAAGCTGATGAACAAGGTCCTGGGTACGACCAGGAACCAGAGCGTCGCGAAGAAGTCGACGAGCAAACCGAGGCAGCAGCAGGTCCGGGCGAAGAACGTGGCCAGGAAGTCGACCAATCCCTTGCCGAAGTACCCACCCGGGACGAAGTTCGGCCTTTTCGAGGTGGAAGATATGGAAGCGAGTTCCTCGAAGAGGAAGGCGCCCGCGAACGAGGGGATCTCGTATTACAAAGTCCCCAGGGAACCGATAAACTTGTCGAATATCAATACTTGTATCGTCGTGGCCGGGCAGAAGATGAAGTTGAGCTGCATCGCTTTCTCGCAGCTGCTGAATATTAATCCCAGAGTGGTTCTGAAGGATTTGAAGCAGGACGTGAAACATTTTGCCCCGGGTTCCAAGCGATAGTAGAAGGTGTAAATTAACCCTTTGCGCTCGAGAGTCCATTTCGTGTCTCGAGTGTAAAGGATGACACTAGATTTTCGAAATTAATGTAATGGAAAAAATTGGGAAATAATGGAAAGTGATGCCCGAAAATCTAGTGTTAGACTTCGACGGAACAAAAAATGCGCCAATGCTGGAGTAAATTCCATTAGAATTTTTCGATCTTCATTTTAATTTGTAAATAGGGAAAGGGGTTGTAATAATTCAGGTTTATTCATTTATGAAGCCGAAGAGCAGTAGTTTTACTTGGAATTGCAGCTGGATTGGAGTTGAAGGAATTTGTTTATATTTTTGGTCCGCATTAATGTAATTCCAAAATGCATTTCGTAGGATAAAGGAGGAATTTAGAATTTTCATGTCGTACTGAATTACTAAAAGTGGTGGTACACTGGATCCGAATTTCGGAGCTGTGATAAAGATCATTTCTTTCTTTTTTCTGTAAAAGCTGATAATGAGAATATCAGTCCATCGGCTTTATAAACGAATAATGAGTATTCGAATTTTTTTTTCTTACAGAAAGAACAGAAGTTCTAGTTGGATTCACTCTACAGCGTTTATCATATTTGTACAGAACTCTTTTTTATTATTATAATAGAATAAAGTTGCGATTAGGAAAGGGACGAAATCCCATTTTGTCAAATTTAAAAAAATGCGTATAATAATTGTAGGGAGAGGAAACCAAGTAATTCATTGACCGAATTTTCTTTCGACGTAGCATTTGAAAAAAACAAAACATAAAAAAATAAAAGTTTGATTTTTTGAGAATTTATTGTTGATTTTTATTGTATAATAAATATATTATATATTCTAGAATATAATATATTTCTTTTACAACTAAACGAAGCCAATCAAAATCGAGAATTGAAATTTTTGCAATTTTCATTTTTTTCGTTCAGTCGCAAAAATGTATAGAAATTACTTGGTACCATTGTCCCCCTGTAGATACATAAGAACTAATTTATATTGTTGAGGTACGTTGTCGTCCGAATGTACAGTTGTCCATAATATTGATAAGAAACACATTTTTAATTTAAGATAAAAATTATTCGAATAAAAAAAAGCAGGAATTTTCCTTCAATTAATTAGTGGAGATTCTTTGAAAACAAAAATCATTAAAATCGGTAACAATTTTGTTAATCCTTAATGGAATAATGATTACTATGGATTGAACAATTGATCAGTCGGATAAAGAATTGTTTATTTATTTAAGAACATTTTTCGGCTCTTAGTCACGGCTTACGTATTGATAATTAAGAAATCTACCGATAATCAGATAATTCATTGATTGCCAATTATTGAATCGTTGATTAACGAGATAAGAAATTTGTGAATAAATTATATTTTTTGATTCTAAGGAATTGTATAAAAATTTTCGATGCTATTTTCAAAATTTCAATTACAAGTTCTTAAAAAATCAGGATTTTTAATTATGTTTTTTTTCTTTGATTAAAAAATTATTTATCTACCTAAATTACTAATTGACAGTTCATTCATGAACTTAATAATGAAATAAATGTGTAATGAAATAACGAATTCATTTTTAAAGGACGGAAGGAGAAATTCATTACATTTTTCAGTTTTAAGGGATTTTTCGTTAAATTTTTCCGGAATTTTGAGTTTCGAAATTTTTAATCCTCTTTAATACACACATTTTTTTCGCTGGTATTATGAACTGAAAACTTAATTTATTCTTTTCTTTTGAATATGAAAAGTGAAGTGTTTTTTTTTATAACAGATACTTGCACTACTGCTCAAATACCAGACACATAAAATTTCCCCTGGATTTATTACCCATAGAAAATAATCATTGATTTTGTATTTTCAATTTCTATGTCATAGAATTAATTGTACACGTGGAAGTGCTTAATTCGCTTAGGTCAGCGTCTGTCGAAATTATTTTGTACTTGAGAAAAGCAAAAAATATGTTGTTGAAAAAATTTTGTTTCGAAAAAGGGGGTTCATTAATTATGTACTTTATTATACTAAAAAAAAATGTATAACCCGGCGATAACTATGCTTTTCAGTATATTTCTACGTCAAACAAATTATTTTGTTAATTTAAATATAAAAATTATAATTTAAGTTGAAAAGAATATATAATCTTAAATCTCAATTCTATTTTTGAATTTAAAATTAAATATAAATTTAAATTAACAAAATAATTTGTTTGTCGTAGAAATTATTTTCTTGATTTAAATTTAAGTTGACAAAAATAATGAAATAAAATAAAGCAAAGAAAAGAGAAACCAGATAAGACTGAGATGCTGCTTGCTATTTTTACTTTTAAGGGAAATAGTTTTTAACGGCAATGTAAATAATACTGTACGATAAGAACAATGCTAATAAATGTTTTTAAATTTTTAGCTCCTTGAGTTTCATTTTTAAATATTTGACGCAGTATTATAATATTACAAAAGAAATGTTACTTCAAGAAATCCTTGAATTTTTGGACCGATTCGTTCAGTTAGAAAGGATTTATTAATTCTTTGAAGATCGCAAATTACAACGAAAATCGCATAGTGAGAACATGTAAAATGTATGAAAAAGTGCGGAAATATTACCTTCCGAAATAAGCAATTGTATTGGTAAAATTAAATTAAGCTTCCGTGAGTAATACGATTTACCATCCACTTCCACCTCAACCCTTCAACGAGGATAACCCAGCTCTCATGATTTCGTCGACCAAGAGGATGTTGCTCGCGATCACGGTGCTGCAAAAATACGAAATTTTTTATATTTCTTTTCCAAGCAATTTACAAACATAATTTAAAAATTGTTCTCACAAGTAATTCAAAAAGTTTGCTAGGACAAGGAAATTTCTGTTATTGCCCCAGGATTTAAAAAAATATTTATTATTTAAATAAGGACTCTCTTGAACAATATAATAAACAAAAACAATTTCACTTTTATAATTATTGTTATATCAACCCCTAATATATTGTATTTAAAAAAGTAAATGGAAAAAAAAATAGATATGTTTTTAACATTTTCCTTACCAAGAATTAATCATTTGTTTCTTGACAACGTAATTATCCAGAATTCCAGCATCATTGGGTTTCAGCGCTTCGCCAGTCGATAGGTCCAATCCAACAGCTTCGCCCAAAGTGTTGCTCTCCTCCAATAATTTGACGATACTGTCTTGTGCGTCAAACCCGCTGTTTACAGCTGGAAGGAAAATTCCGAAATTATTTTCTACATTTTATGGAATTAACTTTCTGACGACGTATATCTACGCCCTCTAGAGCGAAAAAATTGAAAAAGCAAAATTTTATCAATTTTTACCAAGCGTTTTCGGTATAACAAGAAGGGCTTCCGCGTATGCTTGTACACCCAAACGTTGTTTTCCTTTGACTTCCTCCTTATAACGATGCAAGTACTTGCTAGCCGCCACTTCGAAGGCGCCAGCTCCGGGAACGACGGCACGATCGTCGATGGCGTTTTTAATGGCTCTCAAACCGTCACGGACGGCATCCTTGAGTTGAATTAACGTGTATTTGTTCGGTCCCTGAAAGACAAACCCGTATGATGTGAAATAATAATATATAATATATAAATAATATTCAAATTCTCAACTCAAATAATAATATATAAATAATAATATAATAATGAAATGATAATTCCCATATGATACGAAATTCATATTAAAATTCCATAAAATTGTAAATTTGGTTATTACTTTCTTAAAATATTATTTAAAAAAGTAATTTTTGGAATTTAATTTCAGTAATCGAAAAAAATTATGCAAGAATTGACTCACCTTCAGTAAGATAGTCACGGAATTCGGTTTCTTGCATTCTTCGACGAAAGTGTATTTATTTTCACCCTGAAAAAAATTTAACAACAATATCAGCCGATCTAATTCTGTAATTTTTTTGATAAAAGTAAACATGAAAATTTACCAAAACATGTTCGTAAACGACACCCGCCCATCCAAGATGTTCCTCTTGCAAGTCGTCGACGGAATTCATAGCGGAACCTCCACAAGCCAGTGCCAAGCGTTCCATGTTCCTTCTTTTGGCTCGACGAAGAGCGACGATATTCTCCTTGGCCAGCATGTCCAAGGAAGGCGGGTCGATACCTTTTTGATTGATCACGACAAAGTTCTTGTCGGTTCCATCGCAAAGTTTCTTCTTCAATTGGATGATTTTTTTAACACGATTATCTATGAACTCGCGTTCAGCTGCTACTAACTTCTCCCGTTCTTCGGCAGTTTTGTAGAAGAACCCACTGTTCACCTGAAAATTCGAATATACATTTTCTTTATTCGTGTAATTTTTCTGAATATCCACTTTTTTTTTATTCGTACTTAAGCAAATTTTTACATCACTAAAATAATATAAATTAAAATGGAAATATTTTGTATGCGCTTACTTCGCTCTTCTCGTACTCCAAACTAACGTTGCAAGTTAGAATATAAGCATTTTCAACTCGTTTTGGCATATCCGGATGTCTCGCACCATGATCCATCACGATACCACGTATGAGGGTACTATCCGCAGCAGTTCTGTGCTGCATTTCCATTAACTCGACCATATGCAAATCTATAGCGCCTTCTCCTTGCCTGATAGCCAAAACCGCGTCGACACAAACTTCGGTCAACTTGTCGGCGACGGATGCATGGATCTTTGTCCTCAAAGAAGTTTTAGCCACGTCCAGAAGAGCGTCCCTAGTCGGTTCGATTGGGATTTTCAAAGTCTCTAAGATTTCCAATGTTTTCGCTCTCGCCAGATCGAACCCTTCAGTGAGCACTCTGGGATGCAAGCCCTCGGTGATGTAAAGATCGGCTTGTTTCAATAATTCGCCGATGAGTAAGACAGTACTTGTGGTACCGTCTCCCGTCATGTCATCTTGAGCGGTCGAAGCTCTCGCTATTAACGATGCGGTTGGGTGTTGAATTTGCATTTCGTGTAGAAGTACGTTTCCATCTTTTGTGATTTTTATGTCTCCTGCTCCTGACACCAGCCTACCGAGCACATTTTTTTGTAAGTTTTTATACAAATTGAATGAGAATCTTATTGGGATTGGATGATTTTCATATTAGATGCTATGTTCAAAATGGGTACACAAAAGAATCGTGCTATCGTCGCCAATGTCTACCGAACGACAGTCTATTAATTGGTTTTTTGTAGCCAACGCATAACCCAACCAAGATGGCAATTTTTTTCAAACACGGTGCCCTAGAGTGAAATGTTTTTTTCTTGGGGGGGCTATAAGACCAGTTGCACGCCTGGTGTCACGCCTCGGAAATCAATTGCACACACGGTGTGCAATCGGTCTCGAATGGATTAATACATATAATTTAGTATTAATATCAAAGAGAGGCCGGTTGGATGCACTGTTGAATTGCTAGCAGCCGGTAAAGTGTTAATCTAAATAATTTTGTAACAATTTTCAGGTAGACACAATTGAAAATCTATAAAACTCAATATTTAATAAAATAAAATATAATAAATTCGAATATATGCAGCATAATATTGTAATTAACTAAAACTTGTCAGAAATTATTTTCAAAGTCAGTAAAAGAAGTTGATGTGCTAAACGTTTTGAGGATGTGACCATATAAGGACAAAATGAATTTCATTCTGAAATGTGTGGTTCTTAGCATCAAATCCTACATCGAAAATCATGGTTGAGAAAGTTCGCAGCTAAATCTATAAACAAGAAACGCTCGAATCTTCAAAAAATAGAGGAACAAAATAATAAGACTAACAAAATCTGGAAAAAAAATTATACATATATATATGCATACTCACATTTTCATGGTTCCCTTGGGTCCCAAATTGGTCTTCATTACATCTTGAATTCCTTTAGCCGCTGAGATATTGACAGCTAAGGCTTGAGCGGCTCTCGCCGACTCGGCTTTGGGATTCAACAGACTAATTGCCGACATTTTAATTGAATTGTAATACTATTTTAACGATATAATAGTTATCAATTTATTACAAAATCGGCGTTGAATAGTAGTGTGTCACTCGTGCACGCTAGTTCCCAGAAACAATTGTTCGATAGTGCTGCCACCATGCGAACCTTGCGGATCGAGGTGAAGTTTTCCATGTATATTCCTGAACACACTGAAAAAAAAAGACAGAAGATGTAGAAAAACACTAGGTGGCGCTGTCGGAGACCGTTTTTCGACGTCTCTTTTTCGTTGTCGTTATATTAAAGAAAACCTGCTTTATAATTCAGCTATATCAAATTTACGCACATATTTAATGTAGAACTACAATGTTAAGAACTCCTTGGTCCGAATCCAGCTTTTCAGCGCAAGAATTTCCATATGGCGTCATCTGTACTTAACCATCGTTATCAGATACACAATAATATATCCCAATGGCGCTATTCATAAACGAATTTGAGAAGGAAGAGAAAGATAGATAGAAACAGGAATTTTCGAGAACGAGAAAGACAAAAACAAGGAATGAAAGTACACCTACAGTTCAAAATTTCAACTATGGATGTGGATGAAAAAGTAACTAGACCCGTAATCCCGCGCTAAACTTCCACCCTCTGCAGCGAGGTGATGGAAAAACAAGAATCGACCCCAACCGCGATACCTAGAATTCCCCTGATACCCTGCCCATCGAGTTTCTGCGGCTACTAATTACCGAAATTGCAATAATTCATTACCCAGAAGAAACCAAAATTTCGAGATTGTTCAAGAAATTCTTGGAAACTGCCGATCGAAATTTCGAGAAAGGCCGTAAACACGCTCGTGGCAGCGCCACCTGGGCTGGCTTGTATCGTAAACACGTACCAAAACTCGTCACGTGGTGTCGCGCGAAGGGGAACGAATGGGAGCGCGCCGTGTACCGCGGGTGGCGCATGCGCGGTGGGTGTGATCGTATGGTTGAAGATTGGTCATAAGAAGCGTACAGCTGTTTCATCGTAGAATCGAGACGGCAGTGGGAAACAACGTTAGAAGTGGGGATCGTCGTGCGCCATTTTCTATTTTTGCATAGCAGTGAAACTAGTATTATATGTGTACAATTTTTGTGTGATAACTCAAAACCATTTATTAAATATTATTAAACGTACGGGACAGGTTGGAGTCGGTGAATTATAACAAGAGAGTTCGTTGCGCGCTTTGAATGTCGTGCATTCGCGTTACCATCACCAACACACATCGTCCGCCGCGTTACGGAGTGTAAACTCGTTCTTCTCCGATCGCACGTAAACACTTTTTCGTCATTTCTTTCTTTTTTTTTGTATCGAGAGAGAGAGAGAGAGTGAGAGTAAGAGTGAGTCGCTGGACAGCTAGAGGGAGATAAGAGAGAGAGAGAGAGAGAGAAAAGCTTCATCGGTACCTTCGGTCACTCGCGAATCGTTTATATTTCACCAATATAACAGAAAACAATTTCAATCTATTTACCTACGATCGGAAAACGAGACGGAAATTGATTCGGGGTCGCCTTTTTCCCTCGCTCGGACGGACGAGAGTCAAGAAGAAGAAGAAGAAGAAAAGAATTTAGTGAATTAACAAAAAAAAAACGAGTCTGTGATACTAAACAGTACTAAGGTATATAGATAGTTAGGTGTAAACTCTGTACAATAAGAATATAGTATCCGTGTGTATGGCGTAGATCGTGTATAAAAAAGAGGATCTAGAAGGGATATAATTATATATATCTGTACACACTAGTAGTATATACATATATACACGCGAAACGGGACAAAAAGAAAAAACTGTAATTGTGGGTTCCTTTTTTCGATAACGTTAACGTCCAAGAGAAAAAAAGAAAGAAGAAGAAGAAGAATAAAAAAAAGGAGGACTATGTCCGTGGAATCTGTGTCGAGTGACAGGCCGGAATTGCCAGATTCGAAGGAGGAAGGTACGTAGTATTTTTGTCCTACTAGTGGAACGGGGACTTTTTTTTCTTCGTTTGACACCCTCCCGTGTAATAATTGTGCCCCGTGCGAAATAGGCAACGAAGGGACTTTCATGGAACTTTTGATGTTATTGCCAAGAGCATGCGCCCTCTTTTGACATCATTCCACGACCGTTGGTTCCGCGTTTCTAGTCCTTCTCGGATAAACATTTTTTTCGCTAATTTTCACCCTCTGCAGGAACCAACACTCTTTTTTGCACAAATGGATGTTCGTATATTGACGTTCAATAGGTTTCAGGTGATAACAAAGGAAGGGGAAATGGGAGAATTTGTAATGTCGAGATTCACAAATACAAAGCATCTTGGGAGGAGGAGGACATTTTTCCCCCTTTCTATGTCACTTTTGAAAGTTCTCCAAATGGGAGTGAAAATCTTTCGGTTTCTAGAATTTTTTCTTGACATAAGTCTTTGATGTCAGCATCGAAGTTATCAAAAAGTGGATTTTATGTATATATCGCACTTCAATGACACGAGACCAATGCTTCTTTGGTCTTTTATAAAACAATTTTTTTGTTCGATTTTAAACAGAAAGTTCATGACTGAAAATGACCATTTATTGGTACTGGAATTATTCGAGAGGGAATTGTTGGGATATATCTTTTACTTTTGTTGGGTTTCGTATCGACACATTGGGAGATGTAGGATTTATGAACAATTTGGTTACTCCTAATATATTTACATTATAGTTGCAGTGGTAGAATGGAAAAAATAGTATCTGAAAATTTTGGGAATTTATGTTCGTACCTTAACACTTTACCAACCCCTAGCGATTTGAAAGTATTCGCACATCCAACCGGCCGCTCGATGATATTAACGCTAAATTATATTTATTAACCCATTCGAGACGGATTGCACACCGTGTGTGCAATTAAATTACCGAGGTGTGCAATAGCCCCGCCAAGAAAAATTAAAAAATGTCGCTCTTGGGGACAGTGTTCGCAAAAAAATCACCATCTCGAATGCGTTAAGCATTAGCGAGAAAAAACCGATTAATAGGCTATCGGTCGGTAGACGTTGGTGACAAAAAACCGATTAATAGACTAACGGTCGGTTAATAACTATTTAAAAAGTACTAGCACAGAGTCAATTTCATTATTAGTAGATAGAAAGAAAATGATATTATTCCCTTATTCAAAGTTCCACTTTGCAGGAACGCTCGTAAAGCGAAATGCAAATTTCCTGGTGTGATGATTATTCAATGGGAATAATTTTGATGCTAAACATGTGGACTTTAGATCGCCCAAGTCTTGTTCGCGTTATGCCTGAAAGTCACGTCGACGGACTTTCAATAAAGATTATTATAAATCAAATATAAATGGAAGTTGGAGGGAAACATGGAAGGATATTTTAAAAGATATTTAATAAAATGGAATCACCGAGAGCACAGGCTATTCTATGTGATAATTGCAAAATTCGTCAATGAGAAAAAGCTTAGTCTTTGTCTCGTTGCCAAATTTTGCAATTATTTCATCAGAGTAGAGCGATAGCAAATGAGGATAAATTGAAAGATAGGAAAAGAGGTTTCAATTAAAAGCATCGAAGAATTAGAAGAATCCAGATTTCCTTCAATATCATAGGATTTCGATGTAATTTGCTAATTTCGTAACGAATTCAAGTTTTTTGCATTTCAATACTATTTATAAAAAAATAGAAAATTTTATTGGGAGAAATAAAAAACTTTATTTAATTTCAAAGGGTATTTATTTAAGGTCTTGGCTTGGTGCATAATTAACGATGGTTATTTCGGTGGTGCAAAGTAATTGCCGTTAATTATGCACCAGTTGGACCATAAAGCACGAATTTTCTATATTTTTAGAAATCGTTAAGTTTCTTAATCCATTTATAAGAGTCACATAATACGCTACGTTGGGTAAATCTATGAGATAATTCTAGATTTTACCTGAGATTTCGCGAAATATCTAGAAAAGCGATAGTCAACGATACAATCCGATAACTTTGCGATACAATTGTCAAATTGATCGAAACCTTTTTTTAGTTTATTTCTAAAAATTGAAAGGAAGCTCTTTGCAATCGATCTACGACTTTTGAGAATAAATATAATTTTTTTTATTTAGCTCCGGAAACAATACAGGGACAGTTTTATGTCGTCATTATTATTAGAAACAGCTTCAAAATTTATTCCTTTCCACCGGATTCCTATAAAAACATATTTTTCGTTCCAAAACTCAAAGTTCACATTTGTTCCAGAAATTGGTCGTTCCTGTGATCGTTTTTTCAAGCAAAATCTAAATCGACAGATTTTTTAAATTCTTGAGTGACTATTTAATGTTGATAGGGGAACATTTGTATAACGAAACTTTATAGCTATTACTAATATGAAGTGTAGGTACTATACGTCCATCAATCGACATGGAGTTCCATGAAAAACGATTTTAGGATTTACTCTCCCTCTACATACACCCCGAGGATTAAATGCTTCTCACAGATACCTGTATAGACAGTATTTTATTGCAGGTAACGCTTACAAAAAGTACTGAAGGGACTACTAAGCGTCTCGATTCAAGTAATTGAAACAATAACCCTCCATGTGAACCTACACTTTATCCAGGGTTGTTTTATACACACACATGCATGTACATACATATGTCCTTACCTGTATGTAAAGATTTGCCGATTTACTACCTCCTTTAGCTCCTACTGTGTACGGCTTAGCATTGTTTAATACATCCTTGACTTTATAGTATTGGAATATAGCCTAAGTAGCCAGCGTTTGGACTATTTGAAAAATCAGAATAGAACACAGGCTCTGCCTTGTAACGGTACAATATGATTATTGTATATACATGTTAATCTTTATCTTCAGGTTTAGAGGCGTAATAGGTACAATTTAGAGCTTTTGTGTAGGAAGAAAATTATGTTGCTGAAATTCTTGCAGATTATAATTAGACGACTGAGAAACTGAAATCCCTTTCAGGGGAAATTCTAAAGGATCTATTTTGGAAAATTCTAAATTTTCATGTACAAAGCTTTAACGTTAAGTAAAACTTCACCTTCTAACCGGTGACGTTAGTATCATTGAGATAAAATTAATACTTGGAATAATTAGGTTTTATTTTTGCAAAGTTGGATTTATTTTTTCGATAGATATTCTTCTCCTTATATGAGTGTCATTATTTTTTATAATAGTGCAATTTTTTTAATAAAAAAATAACGACTCCAGTAATTAATTTATCAACTTATTACAAATTTAGTACACCAACAATTAGTACATATTTAAACACTTTTTTTAATATAATTTTTTTTTACTGAGAGGTCGAACGAGCAAACATTTACTAGCGAAATTGGAAAGTCGAAGAAAGCATCGATTTTCAGGAGACTGAAATTTAAATCAATTTTATGAAAATTTATAATAGATTTCAAGAAATGTTTTAAATTAATATTCCAAATTTTTATACAAAATATTTTTATATAGAAATTTTATATTTTAACACAGTCGACACAGATTACAAATTTTTGTTTAGCGAATAGTTTTTCATCCTTCGGTTCAATCTTTTTATCGCAATATTAAATTAGAACTTAAGTTGACTTACATGTATCATTTATTGAAACCACATTGACAAATATTGTTTGCGAGCGAAATAGGTTAACGCAATTTAATGAATAATATAAATATTAGAAAACGTTCCTGTGTGTGTGTGTATGTGTGAAATCTTTGAGATTTAATATCGCATGCCAGCAAATCCTACATTTAGACATGCGAGTTTTATGGCGACAGGGTAGCTAAAATATATTAGTCAATTTTTCCTCGTTGCTGTTATCATGAAAGACGTGAGGTTGCCTCTGGAATTTACAGAACCAAAGAGAATCTGTTTTGAAAGACAGGCAAGTGTTGGGTGCTATAACATGAGATGAAATTTCTAAAATTGACGGATATTTATGACTTGCTCAAGTTTCTGCGACAATATGCAGCCAGATTCAATATTTTTGCTTTAAAATTTCAAAAAGGAAACCAAAAATAGATTTTTATAAATTATCTTTGATTCGGAATCCTCATTGGACAGGTTCGATCGAAGAGAATCGGTCAGTATCTGGAGAAATTCAATTCTAAATTGGAGAAATGCATTTTTATTCCGAAATTCTTCTTTATTCGTTGCATATCAAGAAAACGTAGCAAACTTCATCCGCAATGCGACTGTCACCTGTTTTTTTTTCTTTCACGTGCAGTTAAAGCGTCTATATTTTTATCCTAAATTCATATTTATGGCCATCTTTAGAGTGACTCGAATTATTTCCAAAAATTTCTTTGGTTTTTACGATTTTAGCTCTTTTTCAACGAATATTATCTCGTTCGTGATAGTTATTCAAAAACGGCACTTTTCTGTGCAAACAAATGAGCATTTTGGATTGGTTTTCTACAAGGAAAAGGTTTATGGCACTAAATTATATCGTTTCTGTTCAGAAACAGGAACAAATTGGCACTTTTTCCCACATCCTTCACCCGCAAGATTGTAACTATTGAGTGACAGATAAATTCCTTGCCATATTTTCTGCTTGCTACACTTAATAATTGCTGTAATACCACAGTCTTTAGCTGCTAGAACTACAATTTTTATTTATGACTCAAGTAACTAATTTATAGACTTACCTCGAATTCGACAAAAGGTAGTATTTCGACAAAAAGATTTTTTTTGAGTTACAAATTTTTTTCAAAGGGATTGTGAGATTAAATAACATCTATTATCGAAATTGGAAAGCCAAAGAAAAATGTTTCAGGAGATTAAAATTTAGTTTCATTTTACAAAACCCTAACAATTAACTCTCAATTGGTCTACGGGGTCTGAGTCGCCCCAGCTTTATTCACTTCCAATTTAAATATTTTTATTATAAGAAAATTCGATAATTTTATTTTATATTATACTAAATATTATATATTTATAAAATAATCCATTTTGTTGGTAAAAATAACATTAAATGATTATCATACAATTATTTTAATTTGAAAAGAAAAAATCAATAGCTTCCATGCAATTCAAATTTTTATCCCCGAGGTCTGAAAAGCCCCAGTGTGCCAATTATGTTATTTTCATGAAGTGGATCAGCTAAGGGTTCAATTTAAATTTAAACTTGAAATTCATTGAAATATAAATTTATTCTTATTCTCATTCCTTCTTATCTAATAAAATATTATCTGATATAAATATTTATAGTATAAAAAACAAAATTTAAAATTACTGGGCCAATTTTTGTAGTAAAATTTGCTTATGCATTACAAAAATTGCTAGAAAATTAAAAAATCTACTGTAAACTGTAAAAATATGTTAAAAATCATGAGAGAAAGACGTTTCTTTTCTTTTGGTTTCACCTTATGTATATTTTGTCGATTTCATGATATTTGAAATAACCGTAGGATTGTAAGGTGATATAAACACGAAAATTCCAGTAAGAAATTCGAGGGTCATGCTAGCGTCTAGCTTTTATTCCATTGTTATTGTTTAGTTCCGAGAAAAAGGAGTTATAAATTTCAGTTTAGTTTCAAATTCGTAATCAAATATTATCCACTAAATCGCCCTTTGTATGTAAGAAATCATTTCATTGGTTTATTCGTATTACAAACGATAGCTCCCAGCTTATACCGAGTACCAAAAGATCGGTTATCAGTATTGTACCGGTGCTACTCACTCACTGTCGCGTTTCACAGTCGTTATTCAGTTTCTAGTATCCATCATTTTAATTGTTAATGAACGCTATCGATATTTTAGCACTTTTCTGTCAGAACCAAGGAAAAAAAGGGAATTTCCCTCTACTTTTTAGTGACTTTAAATAACGAGAAAGTACCAAAAATTCGAAATCGTTAAAAAAAAATCGTCGTACAATTTGTAAATTTTTTTGGATCATCGCCTCTGAGTCGAAAGAGGAAAAAAAAGACTAATTTGTTATTAATTTTATAAATATTCGGTTTAAGGTATAAAAAGTTGATTCTCCTTCCAAGAACTCCAATTCTAAATTGTACCTTCTTGTGGGGATTTTTTTTTGCCCGGGCTTCTCTCCTTGACGAGTATAAACATACTTTGAGTTCAAAACTTGAAAGATCGTAAACGGTTGACCGGCAACTTTAGCGGCCAACTTTCCTTCCCTGGAAAATCGAAATTCGAGTCCCGGTAGATTAGCTTGAGTTTCGGTGAATTAGGCCCTACCGTAGTCACCCGATCCAGCAAAGATGAAATTACAAAACAGTGCAAATGCAATTAATAGTCTTTATCGGTATCGACGTCCACGACGACGTCCGCTGGTCGGACCTACAGGTTCTCCGTATTTGGATTCCACGCTTGTTATGCAAACCAAGGCTTGCCGTTGGTTTCATAAAAATAATCCGCTGAAAAGAGTTACTTTCCGTGAGTATGCCATTGTCCAAGGGGAATTGTCGAGATTTTTCTTGAGCCGCAATTTCACCCCCACCATTAACTGCGGATTTTAGCTTGAATGTTTGGAAGAATTTGAAAAAGAAGAAAAATTGTAGAAATTCGAATTTAATTGGGATTTTCGAGTAGGACCTCTATCTTTTCAATGTTCAATTTATTGTACTCTTCAATTTTTTATACACAATTGTTTCCTTACCTTGTAGATTTTTTATGTTTTTTTTTCCAGATATTTTTTTAAACGGCTTGAATTTTAATTATAGATTGATCAGGAAATAATTCTGGAGATATTTGAATTCTTTAGAAAGTTTCACATTTTTATTAAATGGGCGCTTATATGGAAATTTTACAAAACATAAAATATTATATAATGTCAAAATATTTAACATAATAATGTATTAGGGTGTCCCATAAGTTTCTTCCGCGCTACGCTATGTACGACCTCGAGCTAGAAAGGAAGAAACTTATGGGACACCCTAATATAATAATATAAATTATAAAACATACAGTATAATATAATATAAAACATAAAAATAAAATTGTACCAAGCATTAAATATTAAGAATTTTTTATTTTATAAAAAAATTGGTTACGAAAAAAAATGCCGTGACCACATTAATTGTCAAAACATTGATTAATTAATTATTTCGTCATTTGTCGGTTCTATCGCAGCCCCCCAATTAATTCGTCGTTCTGATTAATTGATTATTGTCGTTTGATTTCAGGTGATGAAGCAATTATATCAATGTCTGTGGCCGGGGAAGTGACCGACACCTCTATTGTTGAAGTTGGACGTTCCAGGCCTCAATTCCAGTACTCACGGGTTGGTGTTCAAATGCTGGTTAAATATTATATCTGCAACAGTAATACTGTTACATTCATTCCCTTTATTTTTTGCATATAAATGCAAATAATGCAGTAGAAAAAGCGACGCTGGTATCCTTTGGTATTCACATAATCATCCTGTTCACCTTTTGTTGAAGACGATTCTAACATTTTGTTATTGATGACATTTTCTATTTATTATTTTGATTCCAAAGCAATTCCGAGCTTAGTTTTCTTGTGATATCATTTAAACTCACTCTTTTAAGACTAACAAAAATTGACAGTAACGAATATTATGTATTTTTTTACAATTTTTCTTGAAAACGATTTGAAAATGTTTGGAAACGAAATTTCTAAATTAATTTTTTAGGAATCCTTAAGCAATTCTGAGCTTCATTAATTTGTGATTTAATTTAAACTCAGTCTTTTAAGCGGATAAGGAAAATTAACAGAAACGTATATTATGTATTTTTTTTTTACAATTTTTCTTGATAACGACTTGAAAATGTCTGGAAACGACATTTCTAAATTCATTTTTGAGGAATAAATTAAACTTCAATAATTATAATTATAAAATTAATTTTGGGTAAAAAATTATAAATTACAAATTTAAAAAAGTACGCATGTAAATTGAGAAAATAAATTCTCTCTACATAATAAAAGTACCTTAGATTGAATTTTCAAGTACAAAAAATAATAATAAAAAGATTTAATTTGGATATATATTTTTTCAGGAGGAATTGATGATTATCAAGAGTCTACCTTTATCGAAACGCCGTCCTGACTGTTTGGATACTGCTTACAATACGTAAGTTTCTCAAATATTTTAACAATACGTATAATTTCCAACCTCGTATGCTAAATTACAAATTTTCATAATTCCATTAAAGGAAATTCTAAATTAAAAAAATTATATAAAAATCAATTAAAATCAATTAAAAATTAATAAAAATTCTAAATTAAACTTTTCTCATTTTGAATTCAGTTCTCGTGGAGTGTGGGATCCTGAACGCTGGCTTTTGGATAGAAAAAGAAGCGAAACACCACCGGAAGAGGAACGGACTGGTAGGAGCGACCAGTCTACCGAAAACCATGGAAAACGTCGCAGCGGGGACCCCCGTGAACGGATTCGAAAAGAACAGGATGGAATCGTTCTGAGTCCTCAACGGCGAAGCTTCAATTCGGGTTGTTTTGTCAACGTTAATCAGCCTCAGCCAAGACGTCCCGAAAGTCCTATCGGGAAAGCTGAGGTACCTTTGCTCGTAAAAGTCGTTTTATGACCCCGTAAAGTTCAACCAAGAACTCGCTCCAAACGCTCTTTCGGAGATTTGCATATTCCAGTTTTCCATTCTTTCGTAGCCTTTAAAATGCCCTCCCCAGATTCATAACGATTTTCAAACTTTTAGGTGAGCCACCGCGAACCGGCACGTCGAATTGGGAGTGGCCGAATTTTGACGCGAGACATCTGGGACTTCAGGTCTGAAAATGAGAAACTCGAGTCC
This sequence comes from Gasteruption jaculator, assembly GCA_949825005.1. Lineage (NCBI taxonomy): Eukaryota > Metazoa > Arthropoda > Insecta > Hymenoptera > Gasteruptiidae > Gasteruption > Gasteruption jaculator. Next base: position 11,928,780 of record OX463763.1, read on the forward strand.
GAACGTACCGAGTTTAACTTCCGGTCGGGTTCCAATACGACCGGGCCGTTGAGAGACCGCGAAAATAGAGAGGCAGGACGAGAACGAGGCGAAGCGCTGAGAGATCGTGAACGGGACAATTTGCGCGACAGAGACGATCGTTATGAGCGTCGTTCGTTTAGTCGTGACTTTGGTGACCGCGCTATCGAGAGGAGCGATCGCAACCATCAATCGGAGCGCGATAAGGATCGCTGGAGAGACAGGAAATCGTCCAACAACGATCGTAGAAGAACGTACAGCGACAATCGCGATTTGGACGAACCGGAATGGTTCATTTCGGGTCCGACTTCGCAACACGACACCATTGAATTGCGCGGGTTCGAGGATATTCCTGAAGAAAAGGCTTGCTCCAACTCCAGCAAGAGTAAGAAGCAGTCACCGGCTCAGAAGAAACGCGGCAAGAAGAATTCGACCGAAAAGGATGAAAAACAGAGCGAGAGTAACAGCGCTGGTCCCAAGGGTCGAAGTACACCTACCACCATGGACCAGCCAATCACCGTCGTTGCCGCACCACATTCACCTATTTCCGAACAGAACGAAGAGCAGTCGCCGATTCCCAAGGAAAAGCCGCACATAGATCATAGCGTGTCCGAACCGAATTCGGAATCGATCGAATCCTCCTCGAACGCATGCAAAAATCAAGACAACAGTCATCCTGATTTTAATTTGGACGATTTCTTAAAGTCTGACACTTTTCCCGGAGTTCCTGGTCTTCTCACGGTACGCAATATTTGAGTTAAGAATTTTAGAAAATTGAAGTAAATTGTAGGCACCGATTGCGGCGAAAAAATTCGATAAAAATGGGATTCTGATAATTAATTCAATTTCATCTTTTTTCTCACTCTTAAGCGGCTATACAAAATTAACTGAAACGAATATTATGTATTTTTTTACAATTTTTCTTGAAAACGATTTGCCAATGTCTGGAAACGAAATTTCTAAATTAATTTTTCCGAAATAAATCAAATTTCTGTGTTTGAAATCTTCCGCTGTCATTTTTTGGTTAGAAAAATACTTTGCAATTTTTTATATCGGATATTAATTAGAATATATAGGAAATTAATTTATAAAATCAATATTCTGGGTAAAAAAAAGTATCTACATGGATACTCATATTTTATTTTTTGGTCTTTGTTGTGAACAGAATGGAGTTGGTTCAAGTGATGCTGGCGGTTCGCGGTTCAGTCAATGGTTCAAACGAGACAGTCCAGTACAGCAGGCCGATAGTCGTCGGACTTCCATCCAAGACGAATTATTGAATAATCTTTTGAATGACATCACCGAGCCAAATATTCAAATTCCATCAGTAACCGAGTCAAATGCATACTTCGCGCCCATTTCGCCGGCTAATACAACTAATCACAATGCGTCCGCTCCGACAACTGGTGTGAAGCTTCTGGAAATGTTGCAACGTGGTAATAAAGCTAATGAAAACGGCCAAGGCGATTCTGCCAGTACTGTAGTTCCTCTCATGAAAAATTCGTCTATCAAAGATATGGGTACGTTCCAATCTTAAAGCAAGCTATTCTTATTTTTAATTTCATATTATATTTTATTATTATATTCAGAGTTATATTTATATTTAATTTCATTTTAATTTCATGTTATTTTTTTTAAGGAAGTGCTGTATTGTTATAACTTCAATTTTTACAGAAACTTTGCTTACAATTTTATTTTATTTTTTTAAATAAACAGTAGTTGAAATTTTAATTCATGAAATAAAATGAACCGTTTCACTAAGGAAATTCCTTGTTTACAGAAGTAAGCGGAAAGGTCGTGCATAGTCTGGAAGAACTTGAAGCTCGAATGCGTGGTGGAGTCCATCCACAACCGCCGACTGAACATCAAAGTGTTAAGAAAAATGCCGAAGATTTGTCTGCTTTCAAAAAATTGGTAAGAAAGTATATTTTCTTCTCCGGCAAATTTTGTATATTTTTTTGCCAAAAAATCTATTTCTTTTGTTTCTTATTTTTCAGCTTGCTCAAGTTACCGGCGGACAGGCAGTTCCAGCTTCAAATGGACCAGTGCATCAAAAGCAGCAACAACCCATTACTTTGATGCAGGTAAAAATAGCCTCGCGACTCGCTCTGATGTAACAAAGAATTAGTTGGGATTTTTACTAATTTTTCTTTTTCGTTTATTATTTGCAAACAGCTCCTTAACACGCAATTAAAGAGTCAGCAGCAAGTTCCACAACAACCGCAAGTTCCGGAGGCATTGCACGCTCCATTCAATCAAGTAGGTTCGCTTGGTCCAGCGCAGCATACTCATCAGCCACAAATGCAGCATGAAAATCTGATGAAGGTGTTGCAAATTCAACAGGTTTGTATATACCTTCTTTGTTTGCTTCAACGTCATTGTTTATTCATGCAACTTCTACCCTGGTTCTATTCTAAAAATTTTCAATTTCTGAGATCTCTTGAATATCTCGGTAAAACAATTCCTTTCACTTGAAGGAAACACGACGTGTGATATCAAGATGTATCTAAATTTGTTTTTCTTGTAAATATTCTAGCAGCAACAAAAGCAGCAACAGCAGCAGCAACAACAACAACAACAGCAGTCCGACATGTTATCCATGATGATGGGCGGGCAAAGGATGCTGGGTGTCAGTCCAATTCCAGCAGACATGCAGATGATGATGAATAATGGTCCTACGAGTCGCGAACTTTTGCAGAGACCAGAAGCTCAAGCCATCATTCAAGGACTGCAGCAAGGAGAAATTACCAGACAACATCTCATGCAACAGTTACAGGTATTTTTATAAAATTTTGTTTATAAATTTATTGTATAAATTTATAAATATTTATAACATTACAATTTATTGTATAAATTTTTATTTATAGAATTTTTTTCCTAAAAATTGAAATTAAGTTAGGTTGCATTTAATTTGTCTGTATTTTTTTTGCTTTTTGTACCACAAGACTTTCAATAACAATATTTTGTAGAATCCTGCTTTGCAACATCGTCACCGGGAGGTTTTGGTTAATATTCTAAAAATGTACGGTGGTACTACTCCACGTACCGTGAGTCCACATACCGCTGCACCCACGCCACAAGAGCACATCTTGCAACAGATGTTGTATCAACAACAGCAGCAACACCAGCAACAACACCAACAGCAACAACAGAGGAATCCGTCGCCAATGAATAATGGTGAGTACAAATATTTCTTTTTCTTTTTTTACAATTCTAATGTCTTTATTTTTATTAAATACGAGATTTATCGATTTTCCTATTATTTTAATTATAATTTTTAATTTTAAATAGCTTCTCTGGTTTTCATAAACGCAAGTCTCGAATTCACATGATAAATCTATTTTTCTTTCAATTCATTACTCCACAAATATTTACTGGTAAATTGTTTGGTCTCTAACCGAAGACCGAAGGGTATTGTATAATAATCATCCTTGTTAATTTGCGTATGCCTGAATTTTGAAATCTCGCCATTCAATTGTAGTTGAATTCACGCTAATTATTAATCGCGATAGAAAAAGACGAGATATAATGCCTCTTTTCATTCTATGGAGTGCAGCTTATTGCCCAGCTCCGATAATACCATCGAATTTGGCAAATAATCCAAGTGCTTTAGCTGTACAACACCCAGGTAATGTATTCCTAATGGACGGGAATCCGATAAAACACAGCCAGTACCAGAAGTTCAATGATGTTATGACGCAAATAAAATCCGAATCGATTGAAAATCCATCTGCAACTAGCTTCCAAGACCGGAAGCTAGCTGCGTGAAAATATTCATTCAGCTTATCTATATTAATACCGAACGCTTGACAATCAACAATCATAATTAATCAACAATTCCTATAAGCGACGAGATACCTATCATTTATCGACTAGCTTCGGGATGCTAATGATACCAATTACATACTATTTCGAAATTAATGTGATACAATATCAGAGTGACATTAATTAGTATGATTAGTCTGACATTAGTTGGATTGCCCTGATTGAAACCGAAATCGATTTAGATTGAAGTAATTGTTTTCATTAAAAGTAGCGATTGTATTAGCGTTTAAAAATGTCATGATTCTTATTCTTGATTTGTTTTCTTTTTCAAACAGTGTTGCCGCACAGAGTCCCATCTTCGCGCGAGATTGTTATTCGCACGCAATCCATAATGCAGAATGCATTGATCAAGAAGAAATTGGAAGAACAACGTGAGAATTTCCGTAAGAGGCAAGAGCAACAGCAGCAACAGCAACAACCACCTCAAGCAGGACCGGGACCGAGAAATTCGAGTCCAGTTCACTCGCCTGCCAAGCAAACACTAAGTCCAACGCCACTTGCTTTCACTCCAACTTCGGTGCTTCGTAAAATGACTGCTGAGAAGGAACCCGAGGGTGCGAATCATTTAAATCAACAAACTATTATCTCTATTGCCTCCAATTCTATTAATGCACAAATTAATAGCTGCTCTCCAATGCTTTTCAATCAGTCTAATAAGCACTCCCCCAGAAATGTCAACGCTAAGTTTTCTATCGATATCAGTTCCACGAAGCTCACAGCATCACAATTTACGGCTACAATTTCCGCCATTGCCTCCGCTTCCAACTCCTCTGCCTCCTTTTCCGGTGACATGAACAATAACAGCAGTCCCGAAGCCGACGAACCCGCCTTGAAGTCAAAATATTCGCGTCCGGTTATGAAAAAACGTATTTTCGATATCGATAAGCCAGATTCTGGAAAGGACATCTCTGATAAGAAAAACGATGAAAATATTTCGAGTGATGACAAGGAGATTCTTAATAATAACGTTCCAATTGTTGATTCGAGAGTAGCGACCGTTGATGCAAAGTTCTCCAAAGTTGAAAACGACGATCAAGGAACGCCGAATCCCATCGTTGTGGAACAAGACAAATGTTAAGGGATAACAAAAAAAAAATGCTGTTCCTCCAATTGACTCGATTTTTTTCCAGTAACAAAAAAGACTCGAGAATCGAAGCAAAGAAATCTATATTTCGTCATACGAATTCTATGACCAAGACTTTACCAATTATTAATTGTAGGGCGTAAAATTGTGATGATTGAGAACGTGATGCTTTTTTTCTTACACTTTTTTCTTTATTTTTCCCCTGAACATATAAAAGCTACTTATTTTCTTTTCTTTTCTGTCTCTCGCATTTTAGTAACCCTCAACAACCCTTAATCACACGCAACATTCGAATTGACTGTCCCGAGGACACCATGCGCATAATTAAGGGTCGATGTTGTGTGCGAAGTTTGCATTTTTCGTTGTTAAAAAAAAATCACGTTTTTATCATTTCTTCGATGCAACGGACGCACCTTAACGCCTTTCGCGCCGGCTAAACGTCCAAACCCCGGCCCGATTTGCTTGTCTTTGAACAATTCCGCAATATCGCGGGGGTGGCGATGAAGCGATGGACTCAGAAAAATCGCGGAGCCGGCGCGCAATGTGTCAATTTGTTGTCGGAAAGCATCTGAATTTTACTCCATTTTTTTTAAAGCAAAAATTAAGAACGCAAATTTCCTTCCGAAAATTTTGAAAAATATTCGAAAAATAAAAAATTTCGAAAATTTTTTATTTTCGAATTCTTGCTCAACTCTTGATACAATTTTTTATGGTAAAAAAAGTCATTTTTGTAACAAAGTCATGATTTATTTCGGTAGAAGGTTGATTAGAAAAGCTACATCATTATTTTCTTGAAGTTTGCATATCGGGTATTGGAGATGTCAGACGCTTCTTTTTCCCTCCTTACTTTCTCTTTTAAATTGACTCCCAATCGCCTTATTGCAAATTTTGTTCTATCTTTACTTTACTCAGTATGTTTGATATCAGTTTTTATAATAAAACGGCTTCATCAATATATTTCTTTCTGCTTTGAATCTATCCTCTTTTTCTCTCCCTTTTGTTTCTTCTATGTTTGCATTATTTATGCGTGCTGTCATTTTTCTTACTTTCCTCTGCTCCGCTTTCCTTTGCCTTGCTTGCTCGCTCGCTTGTTTGGTGTGTTAATTTTCCGTTTTTCAAACTCATGAATTATTGTAGCCATGTGAATTTTAATCACAGGGAATTTATGATACAGTCGGCAGCAAGATGCAATTTTTGAGAAGGCGTTGCATTAAAAATTTGCGAGGTAGAAAGTCGATACGCATTTTTACGTCCCAATTAGCTTTTCGTAAGGGGATCTGGAGTACGAAGTGAAAAAGGTGAACGAGGAAAAGTGACGAAGGCGAGGGAAGAAATTTACGCCATTAGTTTTGCCAAAACGAACTAAAAATGTGCAAACTAAATAAATACTTTCAACTATTGATTCCTCGGGAATAATTCAATGCTTCCATGTCGGGGATAAGAACGGGGAAAAGTTTTCGAACAAATTTTCACAACTGCGAGTGTGGCTGTTTGCTGACATGCTAAAAGTTATCCAATAAAAAAGTCGAAACTTCAAACGTCTACTTAGTGGGCAAAGAAGCAAAGCTGTTTTGAATTTCCCATGTTTTCACCTGTTCTGCCTTGAGAAAAGTGGACAGTGTGAATTTATATCCGAACGATAGTTGATAGTATTTCGTCAACTTGTATAATTTTATTTTCATAAGTTGTGAATTTGTTTATATAATTTATCCCCAGGAGGAAATTCAATGGCGTAATATTTTTTCCTGATTTTCTCCATTTTTCCTCGTTTTTCTTTCCATTCATTTTTTTAGACTCACTCATAGTTTATGTATCAAATTCTGAGATTTAACTACAGATTGTGATCTGAAATATTATCAATTTTCTTTTAAAAAATTGTATGGATTTTTTCCTTACTAATATTCGAAAAATGATGTCGATCTGTTTTGTAAAAAAAATCGAGGACCAGTTTAATTTTCTTAAATTCTCAGTTTTAATGAGATTACCTTCAATTTTAGGAACAAGTATAATTGGGAAAAAAATAGGTGTCCTTGTCTCGGTTTAAACAAAATTTTGCTAATTGTTGTTAAATTCATGAAATTTTTAGGTGAGTATCAAAATATATTTGCAATGGGAAATGCGAAATTATTTACATTTTTTGACGTTGGAGTTGAGAATTGGAGGAGGTCTCCTAAAATAGGCAAATTTTATTGAAAATTAATTTTCTTGTTCTACAAATATATGAAAACAATTTAAATTTTCATTTCTCGGTAAAATCTCATAATCAGAGCGTCAGTTACTTTCTGAAAAAATTGATTTACCTGAACAAAGCCCTAAATAATGTGATCTTGCAAGAAGAACAATTGCAATTAGCTTAATTATGTACGAATAGTGCCAAGTTCCTGCAAAGTACGCTTCTAAATTTATGAAACAATATATATGTCGGAATGAATATAACATTTGGACCGGATTTTCATGCGTTGTTTGCTGCAACGGCATGTGATAACAGCCAATATTGTAACCACATACCTGCAATTAGCGTCGAGTTGAGAAAATTCACAGGGATGTCCAAATTCTATGCAATTATTGTCGAACGTGGCAATTTCTATGTGGATTTCCGTTGGAATTCAGTCTGGGACGGTAGCCGCATGCACGTCGAATTAATATGCACATGCACTTGTAGTTGAAGACACATGAAACGCCAAACATGAAAATCTGGGCTAAGAGCGTGACGATTTTTCTGCTATTGCTTGAAACTGCCAGACCATATCGCATGTTAATAAAGCGAAGATTAATAACGAGTGTGATTAATAAATATAGGTAACAGCGAAGCGTCAAAACTAGCTGCTCAGAGTCAAGTATCTCAAATGCAACAAATGCAGTCAGCTGTACAAATTCTTACGCAAGGAGTTCTCGCACGACATAATCCTCTTCGATCTCAACCCGCTCAACCTTCTTGGCCCAATCCAAATGTCAAACAACATCCTGGTACGCAGAGCTTATAATGAGTTTAATAATAATTTAGAGATTTATTATTATTCCTTGGTTTCGCGAAATTAATGGATCCCTATTGAATTTCTAATTATTATTGTTGTTTGATTGTAATAATAATAATAATAATAATAATAATAATAATAATAATAATAATAATAACTCTTCGTTGTTGTAGTAGATTTGCAAGAAATATTTTTCCTTCAAGGATTTCGCTATTTTGATCTTTAAGAATTTTTTTGGAAAATTCGGAAGCTCGCATTTTTCAAATTTGTGAGTTCCACATTTTTGGTTCTTTCACTTTGAATGTTGGGATTGGAAGGAAAGAAATGAAATGTAAAAAAAGAAAATGAATATTTATGGAACAACAATTCGGAGAAGTTTCTTGAAAGCACTGTTTGTATTTTGCAGGACGACCCATTGTTAAAGGCGGCGCAAACAGTGGAAACCAGTACCAGTATAGTGCAAATATGGATTTCCAGCAACAGCAACAGCAACAACAACAGCAGCAACATCAAAGGCCACCCACAGCCTCGACAGCCGGAGTTTATGGTAATCCAGCACGTTCTAAACATACCATGCCTTCATCGTCAATGCAACATCCGAGCATTTCACAATTCAATGTCGTTCAAAATTCCACAATGAGTCAAAGATCGAATCCCATTAATAATCAAATGAAACCACAAGTTCAACATCTTCCAAATATGCAACATCCACAACAACAAATATCGTCACAACAACAGCAGCAACAAAGGACCGTTAATACTCCAGGACAGCTCGTACTCAATCAGAATTATAACCCAGCCTCAGCTGGTAAGAAACATTCTCGTACACTTCAATTACGAAATTGGACATTTGCGCCCCTATTGAAAATTTTGGAAATTTTTGTTCAGTAAAAATTAGGGTTTCGGGATACTTAAAAAAATAGTGGTAATTTTTTAGCTACTCTAGAATATGTTTTATTATTTTATTGGGGAAAGTACCAATTATTTTCGAGATTCCATTTTATTTTGAAAAATCGCAAAGTAATAATATTTAATTTATTGGTGTTTTTGTTTTATAAAATTCAATTTGAGGGTTTTTGTTACAATTTCGATTATTTCTTTCATTTTTGTTTTACAGGCAACAGTGCTACTATTCTCCCAACTCAAATTACTTGCAATGGTGTCCCAAAAAATTGATCGAACCTTCTTCCCGTTTTCCTTTACAATCCACACATATTTTCCTGCTCTGACGTTGGATTTTACCAAGTAATGATACACCCATAATTATATAATTAATATTTTTTTCTATAATTGAACCTTCTTTATTTTTTAATTGTTATTATTTCTGTCCATTTTCCTCTTTATCAAAACTCATTTTCAAAAATACAAAATAGGTCCTTGGACTATAAATATTTCATACCATAACAATCTTTTGGAATGAAATTTTTAAAAGTTCAAAACTTCAATTATTAAAACTTTCCTCTCATTTGTTAAAATTAATTGTTTTAATTATTAAATATTTCATGAAAGGACGTCTCTTTCTTTCCTTATTTTCGCCTTCCTCATGCACTGAAACGCCTGATTTTCATTTTCGACCCCACTTTTTCAAAACATTTATTTCCACAACAGTTGTATCTAATTTATAAGTTTTATTTTTCTCTAAAATCGACATCTTAGCGAAAGACTAATTCTTAAAAGAAACAGCACCGGTGTTGTCAATATTTTATCGGAAGCACTGTACCTCCAGAAGCTTGTCAGTGTTGTGTTAGTCGAGGATTTACGATTTAAAAAGAATAGTATTAAGCGTCTGAGGTAACATCTGCCGCCGCTATAAAACACTAACCGTGTATTTTTCTTCGTTCCATCCAAAGCAGACGGACGTGTTATGCGGCCACAACAATTGAACGTAGCAGTAGGACGTCAACCTTCACCAGGACTTGGATTTATAGGCAGTAACGGTAGAGATCTATCACCAACGTCCAATCAATTGGCACGATGGTTTAGTCCGGAACTTCTCGCACAAGCTCGTGCTGGTAAATTACCGGAGCTTGGCCAAACGAATGTTTTGTCATTAGAAGAATTAGAGAGACTTCAACATGCCTCAACGATAGTACACAATTAAGCGGACAACGGCGGAGAGAAGAACGAAAATCTTAAAACCGAAGAGTGAACAAATTACGAACATGAATTTTTCCATCATCGCGACTAAAATTCTTTAAGGGTCCCTTCTTCCATTCGAGAGAAACGAGAGAGAAAGAGGAAAATGGGGTTGTCGTTGTCAAGATCTAGCGAGAAAAAAAAATTCATATAATCTCCTTTTAAACCAACAATCTTTCAAAACGAGGAAACACGCGAGTAAGAAAAAAACATACGATATTGTAGTTTTAGCTTTCATGAAAATTCTATAACGAATAACGAAGAGAATGGGAATTTCAAAGGGAGCGGAACCTTGCGGGAAACAAGGTGCAAAAGGAGAAGATGGACGAAGATTTTTTTTTTCTTTGAAGATTATGTAAATGGCGCAATGTGATGATTACGAGGAAAAGTAACTTACTCTTGGTAGTTTTTGAAATAGTGAGTTTCGAAGAGGACGAGGCAGTATTTGATTTTTCGAAAGCTCCGGTTGGTTGATGTTTTCCAATTACAATTTCTTGAAGTTTCTTTGACACGTGCGAAGAAGTTCTTTGGCATTCCCCCGCGAACGAGAGTAACAAAGGAAGAAAGAAATTCCGATCAGCGGAGATGTAACGCGACAATGTCAAAATGCCGAGTAGAGAGAAAGCGAAGAGAAATAGTCGGATAGGACGTAAGGAAAAAAAAAAAGAACAAACAAACGTATGTATGGAATACAAAGGGAAAAAGTCTAAAAAAAAGGAGTGCGTGAGAGAGGAGAGACAGAGAAAGTGAGAGTGAATAATAATGAGAGGCGAGAGAATTTTGCATAGATCATGATATAACTTACTATGGAGAAAACAATCCTCCATAAGACTGAAGTATTTAAAAAAAAAGCTGTAATTCTTTTTTTCTTGTTTTTGTATTTTCATTTTGGCTGATGATGACACGTAAATATAGCACGGAATAATAAAAGAAACAAACGAAACATTGATTCGAGAGGCAGCGTTATTCAGATATTATTTGCCTAAATAAATACGTGACGAAAAACGAAAATCGTAATAGAAGGTTCCTTTTTTTTCTTTTTCTTTATCAAGATGAAAATCATTCGAACAAAAAAACTTATCTAATTAACGAGAAGATTTCGAGAAGAAAATATGAAGAAGAAGAAGAAGAAAGGAGTATTGAAATATCAAATATAAGTTCATTATTATGATTACTATTATTATGGTTGCGAATTATTACGATTATTATTATCATTATAGTAAGAGGTAGTTGTTCATGATAGGTATTTTACCATTGTGTAACTATCTAATGGTTTATTCATTGTTACTGTGCGCCAAAACACGTCTCCTTTTTATTCCAGTTTATCGATATTTAGTATTGTACTGTAATAAAATGAAGTACAATATACAACGTATCTTTGTTCTCGAAACTAAGCTAAAGAAACTATAGAAAAAGAAGAACCTTTTGATTTGCTTTTTTTATAAAAGAAAAAAAGATCGTAAAGTTCAAGTGTCAGCGTTTTTTTTTGCTGGAAGTAGAGAAATAGAGAAAGTTCGGGTAATTCCCTTTACTTGTATCCAGCGAAATTTCGAAAACTCGAATCACGATGTACTTCGAAGTTGTAGTCACCAACCAAGGGAATTTCTGAAGTTTTGTCTATTGTTAAAACCAACCCCTCGGGGACAGAAATCGTAGAAATATGCGAACTTCTACTTTCTGCTTTTGGATAAAAGGCAATCGTTCGTAAATTTTGCTAAACAAAAAACAACCCTTTTTTTTTATCAATTCCCATAGATTCTTATTTTCTTTTTTTTTCAGTGAATATATATATTTATTATTTTTTTTTTTGGAAAACGTTGAAATATTTTCCATTTTTTTACGCTTTTTGATTCTGTTTAAAGGAATTAAAATAATAGCAGCTTTTTATAGTATTTTTTTTCTCCAGCGATTGCTGATTAAATACTTACAAAAAAGGAGATGGACCGAGAGAATTATTCCGGAAATTTAGATAAGAAGAAACTGCAACCGAAGCTGCAGGTATTATTTTCAAAGGATTTCGAATTTAGGACGAATTTAATTTGAAGCCAGCGTTTTATTTTGTTTACTGTTTCCGAGGAGATTTGGATCCGCGATTGCGAAATGAGAGGAAAACTGGAGGTAAGATTGCATCGTGTTTGTCGTAGCATTTCTGTAATTACTTTTGAGATTTACTCCACTTCCCTTTTATTTCTCCTCCGAAAAACTTCGATGAGAAAGAAAAATAGTCGCAAAGTGAATTTAATGTATTTTCAAGAATGCACTATTATTTTTTAACATTTACGATTATTTATAGAAGACTTTAAAAATTTTTTGTAGCTGTATTTCAAGAAATCCGTATTATTTATTTATGTTATCGAAGTATAGATAAATATTTTCTATCGACAAAATTTGGTAATTGGTTACTTCAAAAAATTCCAGATTCAGGAAAAGGGACCGGCGAAGATTGTACAATTTTGAAGCTAATTGAAAACATTTTTTTCTTATTTTTGGACAATCGAAGAGATCCACGTAAAAGTTTTTGTTTCACAATTTTTTTATGGTACATTTTAATTTTTTTAAGTCCCCAAAATCGAAGTTTTTTTTTTCTGAAAATCCCCAATTGCCAAAAAATATCAAATATTATTTATTCCAACTACAAAATTAGAATATTAATAATGCAATTATTAAAAATCGCTATTATATAAATTAGAAAATTCAAAATATGGAAAACTAACATTGATTTTATGAATTTCATGAATTTTCCATTGAATAAAAATTGGATTAAATTATGGAACCAAAACTCGTATTTTCAAAAATAGTATTTGGGAACAGATAATTCAAATAAAGAATGGAATTAGATATTTTTCATTTTTATTTAAAATAAATAATCAATGTATTTCATAACTTCGATATTTCAAAAAATCCATGCAATTGGACTGAATATGTAGGGAAGGACGAAATATAAAATTCAGCGAAAAATTAAAATTCAATCATTTTTTTATTAATTGACAAAGCGTTCATAATAAATACCGATGTTTTTTGTGTTTTTTTTTGTATGTAAACGCATGTACGTACAAATTCTTTGCAAATGAAAATTACTTGTAGGTACATCGCGCCTTATTATTATTTTATAATACGTTGACACACGCATTGTCTTTTTGGTGTGTACGGTTTTCCCTTTTTTTTCCTTGTAATTATATATAATTAATGAATTTCTCCTTTTTTTATTTTCTTGCTGTCGTTTGTCTTTGTATGTAGTAACAAATATATACACAGGTAGATTTAACAAACTAGTGATACAGGATCTGAGAACGAATGGAAAGATTTCTTTACTTTTTCGTATTTTATTCTTTTCTTTATTTTTATAGTAATCTTCTAAAACGTTTTTTGTAAGTTTTATAATCAATCTCTCCTTCATTCTTTTTTTTTTCTTTCTTTCGTTTGCTATATAATTATATTTTTTTCTGTTTTGTTAAAGAAATTCATGAGATATTTACAATGGATCGTTTTATTCCTTCTTTTTTTCTTCAAAACTTGATATTTGGTTTTATCACTAAACTATCATCCCATCCTTCCCGGTTTTTTTTTCTTATTTTTCATTATTATGGAAATTCATACATTCGTTTATACATTCCCTTAATAAGCATACGGACAAGCAAGTTTACAGACAATTTTTTTTTTTCATACAATCGAGGGATTTACAGGCGGACAAACATGATTATTTACAGGGTTGACCAAATTTTAAAAGACTCTTGGTAAAACTTCAGAATAAAACACATTTAGTTCACCTAATTTTAAGAAAATGTTGTTTCTTTAAAATCAGCATTGTTTTATTTTTGAGAATCACTCAATCCGTTATTAGTAGGACCCACTTCGACAACAGAATCCTTAATTAGTTCAGGTATAGGATAAAAAGTTGGAAAACTTAATTTTTTAGTTTTGTAGATTTTCGGCTTTTTTCACTTATTTAGTAGATTTCAGTATTTTGGCAGCTTCGAATTCTTATATGGAAGAAAATTTGTATTTTCAAAATAAAATAGCAGCATTTGAATTACAAATTAAAATTTCTCTTCCCCAAAAATAAAGGATCTCTATCTCCTTTAATACAAAATTAGGATTCCAAAAACAAAATTATTCCTGTGGTTCCAAATTAAAATATTTGTTTAAAAAAAAAATTGTTTTTTACTTGAAACTTTGTACCAAAATTATTATATATTTTATTTTTGAATAATTTAAGAATTAGGGAATCAATATAAAATGTATCTCCCAAAAAATTTTTTAGTACTCATCAATGGGATTTTAAATCAAAATCTTGGGCCCAAAAAATCCATTAACGCTTAGATATAAATTTAAAAATTCGCAGTTTGAGCTTTGACTTTTTAGCAAAGTGTCCTGTAAAAAGATCGCCGTTGAAAAGTGTAAATTTGCCATTATTTATTTTTACAGGATGGAGTCAGGGAAAAAGTTAGAAAAATCACTCGGATTCAAGGATTTCCACTCGGAAATATCTCCTAATGGAATTTTAATGGTTAAGGAAGACTCGTGAGTTGTTTTTTTGTTGTTGTTTAAATAAATAAATTCGTGTTGAAAGTATCGAGGGCTAAAGCAGATATCTGGCTGCTTAAAATTATTAATTAAAAAATTCATCGCGAGAAAAGTTTCTATGAAAAAAAATTGGGATTGTCAAAATTTCATGATAACAAAAATTGTAAACTAAAAGAAATTCAAGACTCGAGAAATTTGTAAATTCATGACTGAAAAAAATGATAAGAAAAAAAATTGATAAACAAAAAATGTAAGAATTCAAATACTTGATAATTAAATATATTGATGACTAAAAAAATTGCTAATTGTGAATTTCATGATTAGAACATTTATGAAAGAAAAAAAAATTGTCAACCAAGAAAATCGGGAACTGAACATTGGAAAAAAATTAATTGATGAAAAATATTGATATAGAAAAAATTCAGAATTAAAAATTCCTGAGAATTGATTGAAAGAATATAAGAGAAATTCACAGTAATTAAAGTCTTTCTTAATTATCCTCTTACTTGGAATAAATGCTATCTGAAGTTTGCAGATCAGCCGCAAGATTAAAGAAAAAGAAAGAGTAGACGAAATTGCATTCTAGGCGCATCGAAGATGCAACTTGCTAAAATCGTTACTGTACTGCCACTGCTGCAGTGGCTGGAGAATACCGCAGCAGCAACAGCAAATGTTGCACTACAATCCCCCTTTTTTTTATTTTTTGGTAGAAATCGATTTTAGTGTCATGCATTTTTTTTTTCGTATAGTAGTTCAGGGGATGAAGGCTTAAAACAATAGTTCACGCTATTAAGTGCAAAGATAAGGCTTCCTGGTACTCGGCTACCTCGCAGTGCTTGATAACAGGGTCGCTTATCTTGGTTTGATCTTTAGCCCTCGATACAGGTTCTACTGAATTCCTCTTTGGCAACGTTAAACAGGCCAATGTTTAGAAAAACGTGGCTGTCTTTGTTCAAGGGTGTGGATATTTGAGAAACCTAATTAATTTTTTTTTTATTACATTTTTAGAAAATATGAATCTCTAAGAATGTGTAGAAAAATTGTAGTAGCAGTATTTTTAGTATATAATTATGGAATTTATTATGAGCTGGTGAACTAAATTTCATTTTGTAAATTAAAAATTTCCTTTTTCACGAACCAAAGGTACAACAAAAAAATTATATACTTATGATTTTAATAATTGCTAATTTACAAATTATTTTTTAATTTTATTTATTTGTTAATTTTTAGAATTCGTTTAAATTTATTTTTGCAAATTCGAAATTCTCTTTTCTTTTGTAAAACAATTGCGTAAGATAGAAAACACAATAATTGTCATACCTGCAATTGGAAAATCTGCTGTTTTCTAAAATTGGGGGTTCCAAAAATAATTTGAAGATTCTTAGACTGGATAATTTTTTTTTCACATACTGAAGAACTAGTTGCAAAAGTAGAATTTTGTAAAAAAATTCTTACAATTATTTATATTCCTTGGGGTGCTTGGAAAATTGAAATATTCATTCACGTAAAATTGAACAAACCCCGAAAAAGTTATGGTTAGTTCCATCTGAAAAAATTCCACATAGAAATAACAAAAAAAATCAAAATATGTATTTTAAACCCTGCTACCATGATTTTTCATTATATCATTGAAGACTGGTACTTTGAAAAAATGCAAGAAAAAAAAGTCATTTTTAAAATAACGTTCATCTGACAATCAAAGTTGAAAGCTGGGTTTTGATTAAAGCCATTTGTGTCACTGATAAGGATTCAGTCTCAATATTTTTTTCGTAGAACTTTTTTCAATCTTCACTGCGATTTTCCTTTTTTTTTTGTTAAAACCGATACCAGCCGATCCTAAAATACAGCGATTGGTTGCATTACTAGGGGACCCTTGCACTGACTTTATCAGGGGTACCTCGAGACCCCGGGGATTATTCTTGGGGAAAATCGCGATGCAGACGAAAAACAGTAACCGTGGAAGCGTAGAAGTCTTAGTAGTTTACAGTCTTTACAAAAGTATAAAAATGGAAGAACAGAGTTATTAATATTAATAATCGTCTTAGGCGTTCTATGCTACAGTCTTAGATCGTAGAAGAAACGAATCTTAGGTTCGCAAAGAATCTTAGGGGTGGGTACAGTTCGTGTACGGTTCAAATTAGCCGTATCAAAAATTCCGGGGGAAAGTCCATTAATTTTTACTAAATATCCTGACGATAAGTTTCGGTTTGGAAATTCATCATGGTCCGAAGGATAATTAATAGGCGGGCCAGTACTGGTCCAGTCTTGTGGTTGCAAGTTTGTTCCATTAACGTATTAATAAAATTCTGGATTAATACTGATGCAAATTTTGACTCCAATATTAAAATTTTCATTTATTTTCGTTAGGTCTACTAACGAACAAATATAATTCTGGGCCGGAACTGGTCCAGAAGTTTATTGTTTCCCTTGAACCAACGAATTAGATGAGATTCTGGGCCAATATTGATCCGTAATTTTACTACCAATCTTGCTCCAACGAGTTATTCAAATTCTGGTTCAATATTGGTCCAGATTTTTATTACCAATCTTGATTAAAAAAATGACGTAGGATTTTGGACCAATACTGGGCCTAATTAATTAATAACGAAATACTGGGCCAATACTGGCTCTGGACCTCGCCACTAAAATTGCCAGAAAATACTTGCCGTGGTAGCCTTTAATCCGGGAGTTGATGGACGCAAAAGATTCGTCATATTTCCAATCCCGCGACTGCCACCCCCTTGTTGTTATAAACTATCGACCCACCAAACACATTATTTAAATGCAGCGCATTTTTCGTGGATGGAAAGTCGACGGTATATCATTCTTTTTGCTCGGGATGTCAAAACCATTTGTTTCCTTTTATTCATCGTTTAAAGCCATTGACGACATCATTTCTCAAAATCATTAGTTCCATCGATTGCACTCCATCAACTTCCAGCGGTACCCTTTTTTTTTCTTCACAAGGGGATGGAACGAAACGTGATCGCAAATAAATAGATAAGCTTCGGGCAAGGAATTAATCGAGGGCCCGGGTATCCGAGGGAGCTCATGAAAATATCGAAGGGCCATCGAGAACCGTCCCCGAACTCCCCGATTGGAAAAAATCGTTCGCGCGATCGGTGACTGAGAAATTTCGTCAACCCTGAAATCTCATATAACTCTATTTGTTTCTCTCTTTTTTACAATTACTGATGACGAGAAGAAGGGGTTCCCGGGGTCTTAGAGCGAAACGAACTCGTGCGGCGGCTGGATCACCCTCGGCGGCGGGGGTGGCGACAATCTGAGGTCCACGTCCGTTAACGAGAAGGTCGAGCTACCGGTAGCGGTGACCCGCGGGCCCATGTTGTCGTAGGGCGAGTTCAGGTCGTTGTGCGACGGACGCAGGATGGTGCTGGTGTTGGTCGAAGCGTTGGCGGTGGCCACCGCGCCTCCGGGGTTCGCCCTTCGCGGCAGGGTGGCGAAATTCGACACCTGACTCGCCGTCACGATCGGCAGGCCGCTCATCGACGGGGTCACGATCAAGTTCTTGTCGATGATGCTGCCGTGAACGGGAATGTCCAGCAAATCCGGGTAACACCTGTCCGAAGACGCCGAGTCTTGCGGCAGCGACACCGAGATGAAGATGTTCCCGAAGATCCCGGTCGGCAGGATCCCGGTGGTGAATTCCGGCGGGGGCGGCGGGAACACCGTGGCCGTGCAAGGCAGCGTGCGAATGCCGCCGCTGTTCAGGATCTCGGGTCTCAGCCTCTCCACGGTCACGTTGGCGGCCCCTGCGGCGGCGCTGGCCGTCACCGGGGTGACCGTGATCGTGCCGATGGCGTCGCTGATCGACAGACGCTCGTTCAGCTCCAGGTCGTTGGGCGTGCAAATGGCCTCCACCAGGCTCCCGTGGCCGCTGTTCCTGTCGGCGCTGTTCGCGGTGTTCGTGGTGGTCACCGACAGGTCCAGCAGCTTCTTCTCCTGGTCCCCGAAGCTGGTGCTGCCCTGGAGCTTCACCTTCTCCCTCCGGCTCCTCCTCCTGGAGCCGCCGCAGAGGTAGAGCGAGAGCAAGATGCCCAGGATGGAGCTGCACAGCGCTATCGCGCCCCCGCCCGCGAGGCTGACCCACAGGAGCCAGTTGTCGCTCTGCGAGAGCGTGGGGGCCGTGAACACCCGGGGAATGGCCACGTTGATGCTGTCCTTGGTGGTGCCGGCGATGTTCCTGGCGGAGCAGACGTACTCCCCGGCGTCGCTCTCGCTGGCGTTGTAGATCGTGAGGTTGCTCCAGCCGGACATGGAGCCGGGCTCCGTCGACGCGGAAACGTAGGTCCCGAAGGCCTGTTGCTCGCCGGGGGAGACCGTCTTCGTGTAGTTCAGGGGCCCGCCGTTGAGCTGCCACCAGATCTCCGGCTGCGGGTCCCCGGTGGCCATGCAGGATATGCTGAAGTTGCCGTTCACCTCCTCCTGGATGCTGTTGGCCGAGAGCACCACCCGCGGCTCGCAGGCGAAGTCCACGGGTTTCACGTCCTCCCAGCGCCGGCCCTGCAGCCTCTGCGGCCCGCTGCACATCTGCGGCACGGAGTAGAGCTTGCTCGCGGGCTTGTCCACGGGCACCAGCCAATCCCGGAAGCTCCGGAGCTTGCAGTCGCACCTCCAGCGGTTGCCGTCCAACGTCAAAGTCTTCAACCGAGCGAGGCTGGAGATCACCTTGGCGTCCAGGTGCTCCAGGAGATTGTTGTCCAGCTTCAGCGACTCCAGCGTCGTCAGCTTGACGAGCGCCTCGGGGTGGACGTCGCTCAAGGAGCACCGCTGCAGCTCCAGGTTGCGCAGGTGCTGCAGCGAGGGGAACTGGTGGCGCTTCAGGGCCCCCAGAGGGTTGCCGCTGAGGATGAGGATACGCAGTCTCTCGTTCCCGAAGAAGGTGTCGGTCTCCAGGTTGGCGATGTGGTTGTCCGACAGGTCGATCTCCACGAGGATGCGCATGTCCTTGAAGGAGTCCACGTGGATATCGCGGATGCCGGCGTTCCTGAGGAAGACTCTCTGCAGGTTCAGCAGCCCGGCGATTTTGAACATCTCGGACTGCAGCTCCGGGATGTTGTTGCCCGACAGGTCGAGCACCTGCATGTCCGGGTCCAGCGACGCCGGGAGCGTCGTGAGCCCGGCGTCGGGGCACAGGGCCGATTTCTTACCGGACGTCCACTTGCAGCTGCATACCGCCGGGCAGTCGGTCCAGTCGGGGAAGGCCGCCGCCTTCGATAACAGCGTGAACGTGGAAATCAGCAGGAAGAGGGCCAAGAGTATTCGCCCTCTTAGAGGGTGCGTCCCCGTAACTAACATACCACCTGGCTTTTTTGATTCCAATTTTTTTTTTCTATTTCGTGGATTCGAGTCTCTTCTTATGCTTCTTCTTCTTCTTCTTCTTCTTGGGTCTCGTCCGTTTCTTAGCACGAGTAACGCCGACAGCCCGCTCGGTTCAGCTTTGGTCGCGCGGTTGCCTCATCACTTAGGGTCTTTTCCGGGCTACCCGTGACCTGCAAACAGATATAAGTGTTTTATTAAGCAAATGAATTGATACTTATATTTAATCCGCCAGACGTTGCTCATACTTAGGGCCGCCGTTCTTTTGAATGCAAACTTACTCGGCGAATCGTAAAAAGGAGGATGAGCGGGGCTCGCTCGAGGAGAAATGGGATGCGTTATTTTAGAGTTTATTTATAGAGGGATTCTACCGCATTTTTATGACACGGAAATCTTTCGAAAAAGTCTGCCTTCCGTGCCCGAATCGCCGCTACACCTGATGCTGGGGCTTGGAAGGGAATTTTATTTATTATTAGGGTGAGCCAAAGTTGCAAATTTGCCAACTAAGAAAATTACTAGCTAAGAAAATCGGTTGAAAGTAAAATTTATTAATGAAAAATGGTAGATTAAAAATACTTTATGAGAAAAATAATCAACGAAAAATAATTTGAGAAATTATTTCTCGTTGAATTAATAAAAAAATTGATAACTCAGAAAATTGATAATCCAAAAATCGATAGGTAATAAAATAGATGAGTCTAAAATTTGAAAATTAAAATAGTCACTAGCCAAAATTGGTTAGAAATGAATAAAAGCGTGGAAACAAAAAATCTTTTATATGATCAAAGTTAAAAAAAATTTTTTAGAGATTTTTTAATCACAAAAGTATCATAAAAAAATAGTGTATGGTTCCAAAAGTCCTTCGCTTGCAGGATAAACTGCAACTCAAAGATTCTTCTGAAATAGAAAATTCGACAAAATTCAAAATTTCCATTTTCACAATAAATCCCCGTTTTAGAAAGAAATTTACAAAATCCTGGAACGTCAAATTTTAGGCATCACAATTTTTTTCTCATAAATTCATACTTTCCCTTTGTAAAAACAAAAAATGTTCAACAAAGAAATTTCCTTTCAGCCTTTGCGGTAGCCAATGTCGCACAAAAGAGCGTCAAAGGAAAAAAAACCGAAAAGAAAAAAGCAATCGAACTTTGTTGACAAAAAAAAATGGTTTTCCTCGGAAATTGTTATGCCTATGAAGTGCTCCCTCGCAGCTTCCACTTTTTCTGTCGTTTACTTGGGAAGGGATTTCTCGGGTGAGATTTTAATATCACACTGTTTCCTTAGCAAAGTGTATTTAAATTCTTCGATACGAAACTTCCTTCCTATGAAATGTTTATGCATATAAATATTAATGCCACATTCTAGCCACTGAATATGTAATAGTAACACCAACACCTCCAGCGATTTTATTTGCTTTTGAGAGGACTTAACTACATAATTAAGCAGATGGAATAATTAACCGCAAACCACTTGGAGTCGTTAAATGCGCGAATTATCAAAAACCAGATTGAGGAGAGAAAGGGTCCATTAATTTCCCCCGTTTCTCCCAATTTCTTTTTTCTCATTTTCTAGCCACTTTTCGAAACCTCCTTATTTTTTTCTTTCATGGGGTAACTTTTAATCGGTAGGGGCCTTTTGGTCCTTTTTACAAAAAATATCATTTTATAATTTCTTTTTTTTGCATTTCCTCGAATATAAAAATTCAGAAACTGAAATTTTTGCCATTCAATGAATTCAGCAAATAAGTGGGGATGGGGTATTTCGAGGATTCCTAATTCATGGGAATAAATTTGATCCCATAAAAAAATTCCTATTTTATAATATATTTTTTTTGCATTTCCTCGAATATAAAAATTGAGAAACTTAAATTATTGCCATTCAATTAATTCTGCAAATAGGTGGGGATGGGGTATTTCGAGGATTCCTAATTCATGGGAATAAATTTGATCTCATAAAAAAAATCCTATTTTATAATATATATATTTTTTCATTTCCTCGAATATAAAAATTGAGAAACTTCAAATATTGCCATTCAATTAATTCAGCAAATAAGTGGGGATGGGGTATTTCGAGGATTCCTAATTTATGGGAATAAATTTGGTCCCATAAAAAAAAATCCTTTTTCATAATTCCTTTCACGTGGTTCCTGGGGTATAAAAATTAAGAATCTTCAATTTTAGCCATTCAATTAATTCAGTAAGTAAAGGGTTAAACGAGGAATGGGGTATTTTGAGGATTCCTAATTTATGGAAATAAATTCCATTTGTAGTCTAGGGTGTCTCGCATACCCTTGAAAATTGGCAAGACGAGAGGCAGCCCGGGAAACTCGATTGCCTTTCTTCCCCGTAAGTGCATTAAAAGAAGGGAGGAAACTTCAAAGCAACATGCAGTTGTTGGGCATTATTGATCGCAAATACAGTTATTGGTGTGACTTAATATACACACACAGTCTATATACACGCGTGTAATACGTGACACGATTTTCGAACGGTACCTTAACGCAACATTACAACAATAACACGTCGGGCTTGCGGAGATGAATTTAGGATGGCTTAACGAAACACTACGTGACGCGCTTCGGCTCGATTTATGACCGATATCGTTTTTCGCAACAACTTAATGGCCCCTTGGTCCGCGGGAACCTCCATTTTCCTTCAGAAAATGGCACCGATCGATCTCCCATAACGTCCGTAATTTTTTGTTTCTTCCCCATCCGATTCGAGAACCGGCAGGGTTTGTCGTAGGAATTAATAGGGTACATCCGAGTGCAGTTGCACGGCATGACGGGGAGTTTTTGTTTTTTAATATCCACGTATTGTGGCTTTCAACCGCGAATTCATTTGTTCCTCCATCGCAAATCGACTTCGTTTGAGGAGATTAAAACTTCCTCCTTCCGTTCTCCCGGCAAATGTTTGTTTTGTATCCGCCCGGTGTTTGTTCCCATCCCGCTATCGGTGGATACTCGAAAATGAAATTGGAGCCGGTGCAGATATCATGCCGCTGTTTGCATTAATGCACCGGAGATACCTCCGAAATCAATTACTTTGGGAACTTCGCCCAGGCGTGATTACCGAAACCCCGGGTCTGTTCTTCTTTTTTTTTTCAGAATTTCGTGGTTCTCCAATTTCAAGAATTTCTTACCGATTTTTCTTTCCATGAATTATTTATATTGGGCCCAATAAGAAAATGTAGAATTTTATGGTGATTTTCGAATTTTCAGAAAATCCCACGAAATTGGTCGAAATTGGTAAACCCGGGCATTTCGATTTTTTTTTCTTTTCAATGATTTGTGGGTATATTTTGGGTAGAATAAGAAAGTGTGGGTGAATTTCTTTTCGAATTTTTAGTTTTAAAAAAATACATATTTATGGTGATTTTCGTATTTTCAAAAATTTGTTTTCCAATGATTCCAAAAATAGAGTTTTTTTACAAATCATTAAGAAAATTAAAAAAAGAACGGTTTTGCTAGGTTGTAAAATGACAATTATTTATTCCCGTGTTAATTAACACCACTCGAGTTAATGTTATTGTTACTCAATGCGAGATTATTTTACTTTTAAGTTATTATTTTTTTTTATTCGCTTTTCCTTGAGATTTTTATTTTCAGTTTATCAGAAAATGGTATTTTTTTTCATTCAAATAAAAAATTGGACCGAATTCGAAAGAGAACAAAAAATTAATCGAATTTCTCTATTTTTCATTAATATTAGAGCAGATGTTAAAAAAATTTTTTTTTCCCCCTTCTTTAGTTTGAGGCGTGCCAGAATTTATAGGATCCTCATCATACGTGTCAAACCCCATTGAACTTTGACATGGACCCTGTTCGTGGACCTTTTCTTCAAAGTGTCAAAATTTTAATAGATTCATTTGGGATTGGTGACCTATAAAAAGGAGGCTTCCCATATACATAGACGTCGATTTATGTGTTGGGTGACTAACATACAGGAATTGGGTGTATAATACCTGCTACGTCTTGACATAAATAATCAATCAGGATTAACAGCTTACAGTAGAGTGGAGGAAGGAAACCACGAGTCTCACTTGTGTAGGTAACAGATAATAACCGACTAATCATTTTTTTTAAATTTTAATTAAAACTCGAATGAGCACGTGACTCGCCTGGAGGAAGAGAATCATTGTTTTTCTTCTCGGAAATCGAGACTTCGATTGATTAAAAAACGCGGTGCGAATTTTAATTTGGAGATTTCAGATTATTTTTGTAAAAACCAAGTTTTAAAACCGCGTGTTTCGGGAAATAAATTTAGTAAATTTTATTCTTTTTTTTTACTAGGAGGTTTCGATTTTGGAAATTTCATAATTTTGCGAGGAAAAAAATTGTTTTCGTTCGAAATCGAGACATCGTTTTTATTTTTGCAAAAATCGATTTTGAAAATCGCGCATTTTGGGGAATAAAATTAATAATCTCGTTCCTTTTTTTAATAGAAAATATCGATTCTCAAAATGTAATAATTTGGCGAGAGAAAAAAAATTGTTCTCGTTGGAAACCGAGACTTCGATTCAATTTTTTCCAAAATCGGTATTCAAGTCGCGTATTTCGGGAAATAAAATCACTAGCATAGTTTCTTTTTTCCATTAATGGGGACATTTCCATGTTGAAAATCCGACCAATTGGGAGGAAAAAAAAATTCCAAAGTTCTCGGAATCACTTCTTTAAGTCGGTAAACTTGAAATTCACATAAGAACGCTCCTTTTCTCGTTATGAAATTGTTCCTTTCCCTCGACTATTGAAACTTTAAAAGAATTCCTCTAGCAGCTCGGTATGAAATTACTCGAAAGTTTCGGTTAAACTTCAAGTTTTCCTGTTACTACAATTTTCTCGGTCTTCTACAACATTTCAATTTTTCCCAAGTTCCATCCCAACGAGAGGTTTGAACCATCGCTGTTTTTAATGAAATTCAAGAACGCTATGAAAATCCTAATTAAATATCCAGAAACAATACGTTTTAGACTTAGCGGTTAGCGTAGCACTCGTACAGTTTCCCCGTGCAAAGCTGAGGAACAATGGGTATAACATGTTTCAAGTCAGAAGTGAGCAATGTGAAAAGGTTTCATCTGTCTGGGCGGTCTAATTGCTTTAGTGATTAATCTAGCGGGGCTAATATATAAGGGAAATGCTACGTATATATATAGGCGGAAGGAAAGAAAAGGCGGCTGATAAGAAATGAATCAAAATGTACAGGGTGAGTCATCGAACTCGAACGCCTCCAAGCTGTTTGTTACCCCGGAAACTGTTTCAAACAAAAGTTCAATAAATCCTGGAACACTTTCAATTAGGTGGCCTTTATAATATAGATAATAATTCATTGCATGCGTTTTTGCTTCTTTCCTTAGAATCAAATGTAATCTTGTTATAATTACTCTAGAATATTAATGTTACCATTTATTCTTGATGTAAATACTAGTAAAATAATGTTACAATTTTTATAATAGGATTGGACGATTATTATATAGTTTGAAAATATTAATTTACAATTACAATTATTTACTGTTGTTACTTTTTTTTGGCTAATTATATTTTTATTCCTATTTTACCACTCTAATATTTTTATATTTTAGTATTTTATATGAGTGCGTTTCTGATTTTATTTTGTTATTCTACAAGTTCTGCATTCTTATTTTAATGTAACACCTATTTATTAATATATAATTTTCGCATTTAGGGAATTTGTCCTAGAGTGTTTAAACAAAGGATTCTTGTTATTATTATTATTATTATTATTGGGATTTGGTCTAGTTATTTTAATTAAATAGAAAAATTACAATACAATGACAAACTAATTAAATTTTATAATTGCAATAAATTTCATTATAAAAGCCAACTAAGTATTTTAAAATGAAAAATAACAATTGTAACAAGATTAAACCTTTAGTCTAAAGAAAAATTCAAGAACAATAAATTACAATAACTTATTTTTCTTTCTCAATCATTTTTTTTCATCCAGGTCATTTGGAATTTTCCCAAAGGATTTTGTTTTATTTAATCCCACAATCGAACAATCTAAAAATTATTAATTCCCGATTCCACGAATTATTAAATATTTATAATTTTCTATTTCGCGTTGATTTTAATTCCAAATTCAAAAAAAGGGGTTAAACTCTATTTCAATAAAAAAAAGGAAAATAAAGGTGAAAGAAATATCACCGAGGAAGATAAAATTATAAGTAAACAATCGGCCAAGTTGGTAATTTCAAGCGATCGCGTTACAAAAAATCGGAAAAATTTATTCACGCGGTACCTTTTTTTTTACATGCAAATTACGTACATTCGCGTACAGACCAATGAGAATTTTGCTTACTCGAGCATTTTTCTCCAACGAAGGGCGATTTGCATTCCCTCAAAAAGATCCCTCGGTCCACCGGAGCTGCTCAAAATCCGTCATCACATTTCCGGGCATATTATCGCACGGAACAATTCCGATCCCTCGAAATCCTGCCTCATTTCGAAATGGTTCCCGGTTCGGGCACGTTTTTTGCACGGCGAAATCCCCTTTTCCCTGCTCCGCTAGTTATCGCAACTCGATGGAACCGTGGCGAGGGTATAATTCTGAAATATACAGGAAATTGCATCAGTGCCACATTGCCACAAACACGCAACCCTATGTATTATGAATTCACGTACATATATACCGATAAATGAATGTCTGTGTAAGCGAATTACAGGTGTTGTATATCTCCGAGCCTTTACGCATTCAGTTCAGTTCGGTTCAGTTGTAACTGAATAAGCTGTTTAACAGATACATGTACTTTGCGTATACATTTTGCGGATAGTGTCAGTTACCCTGTACGTGGTATGATTAAGAGGCATATGTATAAGGGAAGTGAAATCAAATTAGCCGGGGAAATATATGTTCGAGGTGGCAACAGGAAAGGATTCCGGGTAAACTCCACTTTCTAGGCTTTCACGCGTTTCACGGTATCAATCATTATTTTCTTTGTTTTATTAATTTTTAATATTCCTGGAAATGAATTTTTTCACAAATAGTACGGATACATTTTCGAAAATAATTAAATTTAAATTCGAATAATCAAATTACTGGTTTCCAAAAATAAATTACGCTATTTTCAGGCGTAACATGGTATTCGTATTAATTAAAATTAAATTCTTGGCTCCTGATTTATTGAATTTAAGAGAAAATTGAAATTTCACGGGTTTGGAGTTCAATTAAAAACCGAAACGCCACTTTGCCGGAACCCCCGCAAAATTTGCCAGTCTTGCAAAACGCGCAAATAAAAGTATGGCGCAAGTCTGGAAGCTGTATTTCGATGACTGACTGTTTTCGCAATTTTTCCGTGCCAAAGTTGACAACAAAGTGCCAAAATATCCGCTACAATCCCGTTAATCGCCATTCAACCGAACCCGGATGAATTTGTTGGCGAATGCGTCGTAGAATTTCAACCCCCGTATCTGGGAATTTGCCTTCCTGGCTCCTGTCGTGGTCCCTATAGAAGTTCAAAGTTACACAGAGCATTAAGGGGGCAAGAAAAAAAGTCATGTGATTTCTCTAAGGAGCTATCGATTTATGTAACCGTTGACCAGTCGAGAGGAAACCATAAATCATACTTTGATGTTAGAAGGGATGGAAAAAGGTGCTTACATACTCATCGACCCTTAGGGTGTACATACATTTTATTTATATACTAGGTATATGTACAAACGACGGGAGAGATCTTTCTTTTGTAGTTATTGAAATGTGAAAATTATTAGCACACAACTAAATAATATCCCTCTTTTTCGAACGTTAAACGTTTATTATTTAATCCTCGCCGGATCATTGCCATTATTATTATTATTATTATTATTATTATTATTATTACCAAATGCGACGTTATGAATATTTTAGCGCCCCTTCATTTATTTACTCACTTTTCCTCGGTACTTTTCGATTTTCATTCATGAAAACCTGGATCTTTTGTATTTTTTGAAAATCATGAAAATTTCATTTTTATTTTCAATAAGTACAAATTTCCAAGTTTATTAAAAATAAAAATTGAATTTTATTCATATTTTATTGCGATTCTACCTGATATTGGGAATTTCGAAGTATTTTATATCGGGAATTATAGAAATTACAGAAATATCGGGGTTAAATGTGGAAAATACAAAAAATCCAAGAAAATTAGAATTATAAAAAATAAATGGAAAATTTAATATTTATTTTCAATCAGTTTATTAAAAATAAAAATAATATTTTCCTTATTTTATAAAAAAAAAAGAGAGGTTAATTGAATTTTGCAGCTTTTCATTAATGCCAGAGCAGATGGTAAAGGTTTAATTTTTTTCCTCCCCTGGATGGCAAAAAAGATCCGTTCTTTTACTTGCTCTAATAATAACGAAACCCAGAAAAACTGAATTATCCTTTTTTTTCGATACGAGCAGAAGTTGTTTTTATAATCTCCTTTGTCGACGGGATGATCCAACTTCTCACGGAATTTCGAAAAAAGGAAGAAGCTGGAAGCGTTGTTTCCACTAATTTGAAAATAAATAACGGGGTAACCCCTTTAATAACGAAGAGTACTTATCATCCATCCCCATTATCGGAGAGACTATTATCCAGTATCATATTGACAGGAGAATAGCACAGGACATAGTTGAGTCATGAATTAATGAGCCTTTGATACATCAAAGAGGTCCAATTGTCGCTAGAATTCTGCTGAATTAAACCATATGGTGTGTTTAGCCAAGGCATTAAATTTCTCTGTTATTAGTGCACTATTGATTTTCAGAGTTATATTGATTCTAGTCAGGCCAATGGTATAACGCGATATTATAATACCCGATACGTTAACATTCCAAAACCTAATTAACAAATACACATTTTTTTTTCTCTATTTGCGAGTATCGTCTATACTAGACTCTTTTTTTATGGAATTGGAAGTTATGGGGTTTCCATGGAAATAGAATTGAAAAAAAATATGTAACAATAGTCATTTACCCTAGCAATAGTCATTTATAGTAATATTTAATAATTTCCAATTACGTTTCTTGTTATTTTAACTATTTTCAGCCTTAAGTTAACTGGATATTAGACAATTCGTGGTTTAATTTTTTTCAGTGCATTTCCTTAAACATTGGTTAGACTGCTGTGGGGTCTGAAATGCCCCAGTCTAGTTTAGCTACAATTTGAGTATTTTTATGGTGAGAAAATGGTACTTTTGGCACTCTATTAATTATTTGGCAATCGCTTAATTGTTCACTAGTAATCACTAGTAATTTAGTTGATTCAACTAAACAATTCTGTTTTTTTTTAAATTCCAAGTGAAGACCCCGCGGAACGCTCCACGATAATATCGCACTTTAAACATCCGAATTATCTCCTTTTTAAATTTGAAGAGAACAAAGGCTTCTCCAGGCTGAGGAAGCAAAGCACCAAGCAGATATTCTTAAGCATCTAACCCATTGAAATTATTATGAAGCCTTTTCATGAGGTAAAACAGCATTAAACAAAGGATCGCGCAGGCCAAAGGGGTGTTTAATCGGAAGAAGGGCACTATTGTGTCAAAAAGTGTAAACTCGAGTATCAGAAAAAGCCTGGTAAAAATGTTAACTGCTTCCACCGGATACTCAACTTCCCAAACGGAACAACGTCGACGAGAA
Source organism: Gasteruption jaculator (assembly GCA_949825005.1). Lineage (NCBI taxonomy): Eukaryota > Metazoa > Arthropoda > Insecta > Hymenoptera > Gasteruptiidae > Gasteruption > Gasteruption jaculator. Next base: position 11,958,298 of record OX463763.1, read on the forward strand.
ATGTCTTCCTAAACATATGTATGTGTGTTATATATGTAGGAAAGGGCGACTTTTTTAATTAATTAGTTTGTTGCATTTCGCTAGGGTTATTTAAAATAATAATAATAATAATGTAATAATAGAAATATAATAATATATAATTTATTATAATAACATTATTTACTAGGATAACAAATAAATAATGATATAACAAATTAATATATTTATAATTATAATTACCAAGTTATTAACTTGAAATGTAATTATTTAAAAAAATTATTTTCTTCTTTTAATAATGATTTATTGAAATTTTTATATGTTCCAAATTTAAACCCTGATCTTTCTGTAATTTCTATAATTTTGAATATAAGATATTTCGAAATTCCCAATTTCAAACAAAATCGTAAAATTAGCGGCAAAAATGGCCCCGAATTTTCAACAATAACCTTCTGCTCCTTGTCGCGAAAAATAATTTACTAAAATTGTTTAACATGGGACAATATTTCCACTCCAAATAATTGGCACAAAACCAAGGATTCTAAGCTAACAACCTCGAAAAGAAAAAAATGGCAGATAATAAAAAAGAATTTCCTGATTAAAAAATTGCCTCACGAAATGAGGGACAACCCTTCCCAAGGTTCTTGGAAGGCGAATTTAATTAGCTTCCAGTCACCAAAGGTACTTTTTAAGGGCAGAAGCCACTCGAAGTTGACCCAGAAATAGTCCTGAATTAATTAGGCGTACTGGAATTCCGCGCGCAAATTCCAAACTGCTCGGATCAAGCGGCAACAATGGCAGCCTCGAAATTCGAGACATCGATCTTCCGTGTCTCCCGAAGGGAGGGTCGGTTTTCCGGTGTCTGTACGAATGTTTGTTCGCTCGAAGTATCGGAGTTTATGCACTTTTGCAATTTCCCGAAGTATCATTGAAAATAGTTTACCGACGAAATCGTTGTTTCGAAACGTACGGGAAAATAAAAAGGATTTATGGAATTCGTTATTGAAATAACAAAGATACGCTCGCGATGAATAATAGTAAAATTAGATACAAGAATAATAAAAGTTACGGGAAAATTTCGAAATTTCAAGAATTTTGTTTTTTCCAAAAATCGATTTTTTTGGGCATACCTTTTCCCCTTCCCCCCAAAATGGGGTAAAAATTAAAGTTTTAAAAATGGGGTTGGACAAGTCATTTCTGGCGGTAAGTTTTCTCGTAGAATCGATTCCAAAGGTTAAATTTGATGAAACCCCAGCGGAAGGTGGAAAAAAGTAGGTTTTTTGAGGAAAATTCATAGCTCCCGTTGGATTTTGGGATTTTTGACAATGAAAATGGATTCCTCAGAAAAGAATACATCGGATACGGGTCTCCCTGAAGTTCCCAAAACAAATTACCAAAAATCGATTTTTTTGGGCATAGCTTCGAATTCAATTCAATAAAATAATAAACGCTAACATTTGCCATAAAATTAGCGTTAATCATTAACTTTCTACAGGTATCCATACGCTCGTCATAAACAACAATATTTCACTCATATACAAAAATAATAAAACTGACGTAAAAAATTTCGAAATGTCCAAAACCTTTTTCGAAAAATAACACACAAAACAAAAAAAACACTTACATTCACCATAAACGTCCAATCAATTGTTAGCTTTCTACAAATATCCACTATTTTTCTGGTAACTTTCGTTACTCTACGTCACAGGTATACGTTTATCATTATTTTCCGTAATTTTCATTATTTCGACGACTCTTATTTTTTTCTTCTCAGTGCACACGACGCCGCGTCACTCGCAACCGGGTACACATGGAGTTCGGCAGCTGTTACGATGCACAAAGAAGACTCGGTGGCGCACTTTTCCACGAAAATTGCCAGGCACTCGATGTTGGACTTATTCCCCGGAATCGGTAAGTACCATAAAAATGCACACACGTCGAGATCCTTTTTCTCGCTTTGCGCGAAACGTATAAATATCTGTAGATAATAACTTTAGTGCTTTACCTTTCCGTTGTACTCTTTAGTGGTCTACTTTCTAAGAAACACTATAGTCGCTAAAGAGAAAGAAAAAGCCGCAGGGCTCCGAGATGCATATAACGAAAGATGTACACATAAAAGGGGGGTATATAGCATAAACTGCATTGTATACGCTACACTGGAAAAGAGTCCATTGTATGAAACTTCTTCTTCATACAATACCCCTGCAAGAAAAACTAATACAGCTATAAGGATTTTCAAAACAAGGAAAAGCTATACAAAAATATAATATGAAACAGTCTTTCCAAACAAAATTAGGAGAATTTCTACCTCCGCGTACGTGTATTGATATATATTATGGAAGTTAGCGAAAGAAAAGCGTTTTTCCCGACCAACAATTCTCCAGCCACGGATTCAATCAAAACAAATGCCTTTTCATTAGCGAGCCAGGAATTATGGCATTATTTTTCCCCGTGTACCCGTCTCCCGAGATCTTCAGAAAAACGGTACACTCGGAATCTGATAAGCGATTTCTTTTTTTTTTGTTTTTTGAGAAAATGAAGAAAAGTTGGTTCAGTCCCTCGGAGATAGAGTTAGTCCGTAATAATAATTTGATTGTAACTTTTACTATAGTATAGTTGCGTATGCTATAAATTTTGTTGCGTTGAAATTATAAAAGTTTCGTTTGTTCTGGAATAGTTTATTTTAGCGCATTTCTCATTTTTTTGGTATATAATCGGAAATCGAAGAATATTTAGTATTTAATTATAACAAAATTAGCGAAGTATGAAAAAATATATTTGTAATTAACAAGCATTTAAAAACCGGAATCAAGAATTTTTAAATTCGTTTTAGAATAACTTTTGATTTAATATTTTTTTTCAAAATCCCGATTTTCAAAGGGGATTTTGAAAAAAAATGTATTAAACCAAAATATAATAATTTGCGTTATTGCAAAACGAATTTAAATTATTATCGTTTGGTTAAATATTTTTTTTTCAAAATCCCTATTTTTACTACTTATATTATCGTGTATTGAAAATAGAGATTTGAGAAAAAAATCCGTATTAAATTCGTTTTAGAATAACTTTTGATTTGATATTTTTTTTTTGAAAATCCCTATTTTCAAAGGGGATTTTGGAAAAAATATATCAAACCAAAATATAATAATTTGCGTTATTGCAAAACGAATTTAAATTATTATCGTTTGGTTAAATATATTTTTTTTCAAAATCCCTATTGTTACTATTTATATTATCGTGTATCGAAAATAGAGATTTGAGAAAAAAATCCCTATTGAATTTTCAAAATTCCTATTTTGAATTTGAAATTTTAAAAAGAAAAAAATATACAAGATAATAATTTACATTATTGTAAAACGAATTTAACTTTTTACCGTTCGGTTTAATATATTTTTTTTCAAATTCTCAATTTTCGCTTTGGGGTCTAATCATTCGGGAAGTGCATTTTCAAGCTTCGAACCCGAATCCATTACTGCGGCATCCGAATCGCGTAAAAAATCTTCCGCATAAAAATCACAACTGCATCCTTTCTTTCGGCCAAAGAAGCTGCACGAATCTCTCGTTTCCGATGCGCTCGGGTATCGCTCCTACAAACCCTGGATCCGTTTCGCTGCTAATTTGGAGTAAATAAAAGCTTTAAGCGCTAAAGTTCCGCACAAGTGCATCTAGGCAAGTACGTCACTTATTGCGGGAAGCTGCACGGTATGAATACAGGTGCATCTGCATTATGTGATGCACACACATGTTATACTATACAATTCCCACTCAGGGCACGGCGTTCGAGTGGTTCGAAGGTATAATAGGTAGTATATGCATAGAGAGACAAGAAGACGAAAAGGAGGGTGGTTTTTAAAAAGTTTCGCTATACCTATAGAGGGTGAGGGAAGAGGGTTCAACGAAATCTGCTTGCCATACGAGCCATCGAAAGGGGCACGGATGCACGAGAGCGCGGTATGGGTGCATGCATATTGGTGCACTGCGGATAGGGGTGGTCGTGAGACTCTCAAGTGTCTAATAGGCAGGTAGCAACAAACCTGAATTCTAAAGAGTCGATATACCCAGCGTCATCCCTTACTTTCTACCCTACACGGGGCATCCCTCTTCTTGCAACACTTCTCGTGTCACCAACCCGCCTATCATCTTCCATATTTTCTCGTCTCATTATTTCCAGTATCTAAAGCGGAACGAATGCACGTATATCATATAATACCGATACGCTATATTTAGACGACTCTCTGTATGCAGCTGCGTGCATCCACCCGGAGCCAGAGGGCCACGTACCCACGTGGCGGGGGGGCTAAGGGTGACTCCCACAGCTTTTGATTTTATCACCTCGCCCCTACGTGTCGTCCTTCCCCGGTTTTTTTATTCAATAATTACGCGTTTCTCGTGCCTCCTTTTTCTTCGTTAAGGGCACAAAGGCTCATTCTTGTAATCAACTTTGAGACCGCGCGGAAAGGAAGGGAAACGTACTTGTATCGCTAGGGATAGAAAAAAAAAAGAAAAAAAAACTGGCACGGTGTTGAATTGCATTTTATAATAATCTCAATTGTGCTTACAGCTACTGTAATTATTCCGGAATGAAGTCGCTGCTGTTTTTGCGAGGGTCGTAATTAAAAGCTGCTTTGTGATGACGCTTCCTTCCGGTGCATAAAGCAAAATCCGATTTCTAACCCTACCCAGCCGACGACGAGTAGGTCATGTGCGTTCAGAGAGCAGCTTCTGCGTTAAACTAAGTACCCGCTTTGTTTTCAGGTGACAAACTTTGGAAATTAGTATTTATTAGGTTGTCCCATAAGTTTTTTCCGCCCCACGCTATGAACGACCTCGAGCCGGAGAGGAAGGAACTTATGGGACAGCCTCATATTTTTTTCTCGTCTTCGAAAAAAGAAATTTGGAAAATTCTCGAGCAAGTGGGCGAACATTAGGAATTTATGTATTTCTTGTTTCCTGTTTTTTCTATGGTCCACATATATTGGGTTCCCATGGAAAAAAATAAGGAGGTTCCACCGTGGAATTTAAATAGCAAAAAAGGATATGATATCTACAGGATATCGGATATTTCTTTTTGCCATTGTGCCGTTTTGTGTATTTTATTACCATTCCATTAGGATATACGATACTTCTGCGAGATTCAAAAGCGACATTTCCAAGCAAACGTGTACTAAAGATGTGAGATCGATACGCACATATTCGCACGAATGTAGTATGTGTTAAAAAAAATCTGAAGAGATCAAAGAGATGAAGGATTTCTCCAGCGACGGGTCCTGAAAAGGACCATTTTTACTCCATTTTCAGAAAATATTCTGAAACTGGAATTCTAATTTTCTACAACTTAATTTATATCAATTTATATAAATTATGATTATTAACGTTATTCCAAATATTCCAAATTCTAATATTTGTCGATATGATATACACAAAAATACCAAATATAATACCCTTCCGTTTACAATATTAATTCTATTAGTATTATAAATTAATATCACTAATATCATTAATATTAATTCCAGGTTTCAAACCTGGAATCTTGAAGCTCAGAATCACACTTCCATATTTTTCTTTTATCTCCATTTATTTTGCATGATCACCTATTATTTTATCTTCTAATTCCATCCCTTAAATTCGCAAAAATTGTGATATAGATTGTTTTATGGGGTCCTTTGTAACCCGTTGGAGCAATTTCGCAAAACACCACAACTAATTAGCAAACCAAAACTACCGTATGCGTATACCATCATATATTCAGTCAAAAGCATCAAACCTAATCTGTCCATTTAGCCCAGGGCGGGCCGTTAAACCCCGGGTATCCTCGGTTTGACCAGATTTTCCACCCTTGCAGGAAAGAAAAAAAATATGCCCGGAGCTTGCATAGCGATTCTTCTCTTTGAGCATCGCGCTGTATTAAAATAGAATATATAATATAATACAGAATATATCCAGGTCGGGGTGAAATACGTTACAGTTGACACCTTATGGGGTTGCTCCTACGTTCGCGAGTAAAAACGGACATCCGCTTGGTATCGGATCTATGGTGTATCGAAAGTACTCGATACCGGTCTCATTTCATGCATCAGCAAGTATCGTGCATCGGATGCCAGTCTTATGGTGCGCGAAATGGGACTTTCAAGTGTCTTCGATCAAGCTGCAATCTGTGCCAGATCTGTCTTAGCGGCGAGAAATTTGTTAGGTCGCGTTAGAGGACCCATTTGTGATTTCCGGGCACTGAATTTCAGAAAAAAACTAAACGGGACCCTACAAATTGGAGAAACAACGCTCAAGAACCATCGCCAGGGTCCAGGAAGAATCTGACACTAATAAAGATCCGAGAGGTACCTGACGCGAACGTCAATTGCGATTCTTATGATTAAGATGCCATTCTTGTCACGAATCGCCTTGTTTGCGCGACTGAAGGAAGCTGGGTATGATTCTGGAATCTGTAATTGAGAATTCCGAGCTGTTATCCTGCAGATAAAAATCCTCGTTGTAAAAGAAAAACAAATAATACCGCGCTGACAAAGGTACGATTATCGCTGATAAAAAAGTCACCGGGTTAAGAGAGCTTATCGATACTAGCAGGCCTATCGGTAATCAATAGTATTACCTACTGTTAGTTTAATTTACTGATGGCTCGGTAGTTTGTTTCCCACTGATAGGAGCAGGATTTATAGCATTCGTTTTAGGTTTAATTACTAGTAGAAGTATTGGTATAAGTATCGAGTATGTAGTAAGGAGGTGTACAGTTTATATTAATTGGAATATTAATTGAAGGAGCGTGATATTAACTTTGGTATTAATTACAAGTGTCCGATATCGGTTCTTGCATTAGTGGTATTTAATTTTTTAATCTCAGTATGAATTAAATAATGTTTAGAATTGATTGTAATATTTGGTGTTAATTGTAGGGTTAATTAAAAATATGGATATTAATTTTATTATCGAATTCTGGTTTGCAGTATTATTATTATTTTAGTATGTATTAGTAGTATTTGATATTAGTTTGATTATTAATTCACTTTGCTAAGATTATTGTTTTCGGTCTAATTAGTTTCATATTAGTTTTAATACCAAGTAACAATATGTAAAAATTATTTTAGTATTATTTAATCGTAACTAAGATTTATTGCAATATAAATTTTTTTTTACATTCAGTATTTATATTATATTCAGAATTGATCGTAATATCAGTAAGTATTTATCAGACTGTATTTTTTAACAATCCTCAGGTGAACTATGGGGTCTGATACGCCCCAGCCTAATTCACTTTCATCTTTATTGTAAAAATGTTCTACAATTTTTGTTATCACCCTAAATATTATATTTTCACAAAAAATTTTTTTATAAAAATATTGTTTACCACAAACAATTAGTAGACTTTTATGAGCGGGGTCTGAGAAGCCCCAGAACACCAAAGCTATTACTTCGGTAAAATCGGGTCCAGTCCAGGTTCGGGGTCGGTTGTAATATTAATTAATAAATTATTCTAGATATTAGAAGTTATTAATTATTAGAAATTTTAAATTAGAAATGATTGGTTACTAGAAATTTCAAGTTAGAAATGATTAATTAATAGAAGTTAGAAATTAATTAGAAAATTAAAAACCAGGATATTAATTTTAGCATCGATTCCATGACGTGGAATTAGTTGTAATATTTAATACTAGCATTATAATTAATTAGTATCTCGATACTAATTATCTGTAACGTTAATTAGGAACATCTGGTATCAATTTTGATATCGATGAGTGCCGCAGAATATTAATTTAGTATTTCCCATTAATTGCATCTACGAATTAACTGTATTCCGTTGGAAATTTCGTGTCGATGAAGTGCCAAGAAGCACGAGTTGGAAACTTCTACAGTGGGATTTCGGTGTAGGAAAAAAGTTTGACAGTCGCCGTCGAAGCTGTTAGCAGTCTTTTCGGGGCTCGTAAAATAAAGTTTTTATTTTACGAGGGCTTAGGATTGTCTATCCCGGCGTATCGGTGTTACGTGTCATTCTGTTCCTTTGCAGTTCGCGTTGGAAATACGTTGTTGCGTTATATAGGGCCAATTCCGTGGAGGAATGGAGCAAAGCCAGCTACGCGTACGCTAAAAAAAATCGTATTTTCCAGTGGATAATAAATGTCGCGATTCGTTTTACTCGAAACTCGAGGAAAGCCAAAATTTTATACGCTCGGGAAGGAAGGAGTCGAGGAGCGCGCGTGAAAAGTAATACAACACCCTTCGCTGTGCGTGGCACGATATGTGCGAGAATAAACCGCAATATGACAAGAATACGTGTCCCTTTTGTATGCGAATGCACATAAGTATTCAATTTCGTTCGACAAGAAGAGCAGAAAGAAAAATGACAAAGAAATCAAAAGAATGGATGATACATTCTTTGTGTTACGATACACAAACAAAGCGAATAAAATTCATAGAACTTTATCGTTGCATCTTCAAAGAGACGAGAAATGGTTTTGAACAAATAGAGGAGGGGTATATTTTTCCTGATGGTGGTGAATTAGTAGGGTTTAGTATATGACAATATAGTATATGGTATTAATTATTTAGTATTGCTTGATATCAATTTTAGTATAAATTATTACCAGTGCCTGGTACATATTTGAGAATTAGTTAGTGATATTTGGGATTAATTTAATACCAACTGGCACTACCTGGTATTAATTACACCAATAATTAATAGTATCTAATATTAATTATCCTCCGCATGAATTAATTGTATTTGCTATTAACCATTACATTTAATTAGTCCCTAGTAGTAATGACCCTTAGTACACCGACAACTTGGTTAATACGTATCTTTCCGTTTGGACGTTCACCTCGGTAGTCATGACTACAGGAAGGGTGCAAAGGGTGCAAACTTCTCGGGATCATGCGCAAGTCTTGAGCAAGGTTTTCTTAAAGGAACCTAGCTAGTGGTTATTCTACAGCAGAGGTGGGTTTCCAAAAGTTTCCAAAAGTCGATTTTTTGGGTTTCCCCTTCCCTCAAAAATGGGGTAAAAATGAAAGTTTTCAAAATGGGGTTGGACAAGTCATTTCCAGGGGTAATTTTTCCCGTAGAATCGACTCCAAATGTCAAATTTGATGAAATCCCAGCGAAAGTCGGAAAAAGGTATGTTTTTTGAGGAAAAATCGTATTTCCCGTGGGATTTCTGGAATTTTAATTACACCATTGGATTCCTCGGAAAAAAATACATCGGATACGGGTCTCCCAAGCTTGTTGAAAAATTTTTTCCAAAAGTCGATTTTTTGGGCACACCCTTCCTCCAAAAATGAGGTAAAAATTAAAGTTTTCAAAATGGGGTTGGACAAGTCATTTTTAGGGTAATTTTTCCCGTAGAATCGATTCCAAAGGTCAAATTTGATGAAATCCCAGCGGAAGGTGGAAAAAAAGTAGGTTTCTTGAGGAAAAAACGTAGTTCCCGTTGGATTTTCGGAATTTTGACAATGAAAATGGATTTTTCGGAAAAAGTACATCGGATATGGGTCTCCCTGAAGTTCCCAAAAAAAATTTTCAAAAGTCGATTTTTTTGGACATACTTTTCCTTTCCCCCTAAAATGGGGTAAAAATTAAAATTTTAAAAATGGGGTTGGACAAGTCATTTTTAGGGGTAATTTTTCCTGTAGAATCGATTCCAAAGGTCAAATTTGACGAAATTCCAGCGGAAGGTGGAAAAAAGTAGGTTTTTTGAGGAAAAATCGTGTTTCCCGTATGAAATCTTGAACTTTGACAATGAAAATGGATTCCTCGGGGAAAAATACATCGGATATGGGTCTCCCGAAAGTGCCAAAAAAATTTTTCCAAAAGTCGATTTTTTTGGGCGATAGCTTTAATTTCAATTCAAAAAGCGTGCGCGTTGTTGTTAGTATAATAGAAAAATCATACGTTTCGAATTTCACACCAAAAGAATTTTTCTTTGGGCGAAATCAATGAAGACCGAAAATCGGATCCAGAATCCGTCCCTGCTTTTACACTAAAAGTCGTCTGGCTCCAGTAGCCGGACGCATGAGAAAGTAACTCGTAATAGAATAACGTACTGCTCTTCAGAGGTACAGGAGTAGCTCCTTTTGCGTCTATGATTAAAAATGAAAGAATATCTCTCAAAAGGGGCATAAGGATTTGGTTAAATATTGCAAAACTCCCTCTTTTTTACGGATTGTATGAAGAATAAAATACTTTCGTTCGTGCGATAGGACCACATTTCCATGCAGAATTCATCTGCCTGGAAAAAAGAGGGTGCATATTGGGTCGACTAACCTTATCGTAAACTTTTCCTACAATATCTTTACATAAATTAATTTACCCTGAATTTAAATAAGCATGTGCCTCGCACAGAGCCGCCGGTAGACAATAAAACACAACGGGGTGAAAGGGAAAGTATTCGAGGGAGGATCTGGATAAAAAGTAACAGGTGTGGCGTATTTGAAAAATATTAATCTTCTTAAAAAGATGAATGCTCCTGTTTGATTACTCCAATTTTCGGAAGTCACGTTTACCCTGGCAGGTGACATTTCATCGGAAATGGATTTTTTCGAAATCGATAGGATTTTTCTTAATTCGCAAAAAAAAGAAAACAACATTTTTAAAAGGAATAATTTAAGAATGCACTCATGGCAAATGATAATAAAGTTGCAAGAAAATTTCGAAAAATTCACGAATTACCCGGAACAATAATAAATTTTAACGCTCAGCGTTAAATTAGAACCAATTAAAAATGATTTCTAAATTAAATTGTATATTTATATAAAGCCAAAATTAACTATTAATATTTATTCATTGTAATATTTAACTATTTCATTTATCGGTAACATTAATTAATCAAATACTAATTTCTATGCAAACAAGGCTTACCACAAATAATCCCAAAATTATACACAAAAATAATAGAAATTTCCAGGAAGTATCGAAATTTCGAAAACTCTTCGGCATAAATAATACACAAAATAACAAACCACGAAATTAAAATTAATTTTCAAGTTTCCACAAAAATCCCCTTTTTTATTATACAATAAATTTAATTATTTTACGTAACGAGCGCACATTTATTATTTCCCGCAATAATTTTCATAATTTTGACGTTTCCCCCTTTTCTCGATGCAATGTAAGAACGAGCTGGGAACGAGCTCATTGGGGATGAGAAATTGCCGAAGAGGGACGTATTGCGTCAAGCGGAAATGGTTACCGCAGAAAACGTCAATATCGCGCGGAAAGAGATATTGGGGGACAGTCGAGAATTAGCAGCAAGGTTCTGCTCTGTTCTGTCAAGAAAGACAGTGCTCCAAATCCCGCAGGAATATCCCGGCATGAACAAGGTCAGCTCTTGAAAGGTGCCGAAAGTTCTTCCGTCAGTTCGGGATGAACAGCGGCTGGGATCATCGTAGGGAGGTTTTATCCCTCTGCGAGGGCTGAGGGTAGGCAGTTATTGAATCCATAGTTACTGGGGATGAAGCTTTGCGTCTGTTCCGCGATCCTGTATCGAAAAGGGAACGGATGGAATGGCGTCGCGTCGTCTAGGCTCACCGAGGCTCAGCAAGAAGGAAACGTGACGCTGTATCGAAAGAGGATCCCGATCAGGATTTTTCGGATTTTTCTTGGAGTTCTGGTTATTGATTAGATCAGTGATAACGGAGTAGCTTTCGTATGTCGATTTTGAAAGATGATTCTGATTCCATATTATTTTTTTTGGGGGGGGGGGGGGTTGGTTAGTATATATATTTTTTGAGTATATATATATTTTTGCGAGTAAGATGAATTTTTTTGAAAATATTTAGTGCCCACTACATATTTAATATAAATATTATTACCGTATATGTAGAAACGATTTATATTTAATTATTTATAAATTGAATATTATAATGGTCTGTTGATGATTATTAATTTTAACAACTTGCTACTCATTTCGTTCTCATTAAATTCAATATATTTGTAATCCGAGAAAAGAAATAGTAATAATAATGATAATAATAATAATAAAATGAGAAATGCTGGTCCTTTTTTTTTAAATTTTCTTTTTATAAATGAGATTATAAGTAGCAGTCATTCATTTATCAAAATTAATTAGCACCAAAAGAATAATAAATTTACAAACTCAACTATAAGGTTTAATTACATTACATTTAATTGTCACTAATTCATAATGAGAATTATAAATTCAAAGACATTAATTTAATTACATTAAATTTATAAATTCCAAGAAAAATCGTTTTTAAACATGATTCCAATTAATTTAGAATTACAATTATACATTCAAGTATATTAATTTAATTACATTAAATTGGGAACCACCAAAAAAAAAAATTCGTTTCGAAATACGCAGTGTTAAAAAAAAAAATTTCATCAATTCAGACTGATTGGCCTGGAAACTTCGGGACCCGATCCCGTAGATCCCTTCTAACTCGAATTTTACACGGACGAAAACTGTAAAGAGCGTGAATCGAGCCAATACCTTCGGCTAATCGTGTAGTGGCTTCTTTCGGATCGAAGTTCCCGGATAATTGGCTGCATGGTGTAAACTTCAGCCACGGCAAATTTGATTACCGTGGATTGTCGGTACGTTTGATTGAAATCGCCAGTGTGAAGCGTTTCGCTTGCTTCCACCTTTGATGTTTAAGTTAGCAGTCTGAAGTGGCCCGACCGATCGACTGACAGGCCGGGGCCACCTGACCAAACGTCGCCAGAGTTTACCCTTTATATTTACATGACACTCGAGATTTGTGAGTTTACCCACGCTCTTTCCCTGCACCGCAGCATCCCCTCGTCGTCTGCCGGCTATTTCTCTCCGTAAAATGAACTGGCAGTCAATCAGCGGTTTGCTAGCTTAGTTATCCGATACCGACCCGATGCTGTATAAAACCTAATATAGATTGATGGTCGTCGAAGATGCAATCGATCTCATTGATCTCCCAGACGCGGGGACCCTTTTGGTGCCATCGAGGGATTACAAATCGGCAATGGCCCCCGTGCAGATGGGGTGCATTCGTATAAAGCACAAACGCGACGTCCTCATGAATGTTTCGACGAGTAACGGGCAGGCCTCCAGCCGGTAGGTTATTATTAGACCCGGGGTTTTAATTAATTAATAATACGTGCCGATCAATAAATAGCAATTGCCTCCTACCACGACGGAAGTTTATCAAAAGTAATTATATTCAGGAGAGTTGAATGTAAATAAATTCCAACGCACAAGCCTCCACCAACTCCGACTCATGTCAATTACGATACGTCTTATAAAGTGAGTGGCTTGGCTGCGCTGACAGATATTTTCTCCGTTCTCCGCGACTTCATGAACGTCCCGGCTTTTCCTCTTTTCACCCTAAAGTTCATTTTAGGCAAAATGGGAGGAAAAGAAATTCCGTGTTTTTGGGGAAAATGAGACACGAGACACTGGGGTATCGAATAATCCTTATTTTTGCGGTGGTCTTCAAAAAGTTTATGAAAAAGACTCTTTTTGTGTTTCCCCCAAAGCTGAAACTCCGGGTACCAAAAATTGGGAGAGAAAAGGGAAATTAAAATGGGGATTCGTGTTGATTCTGAAACAAATAGAAAAAAGATTCATTTTTTAAGGAAATAATAGTTTCCTGAAAATTGGCTGACAATGTGGATTTTAAAAAATCCAAAACTTTTATAAAGGAGAATTTGAAAAATGAATGTAATAAATTTTTATTTCTACCTGAGATTCCAATCGCAGAACCCGGATATTAAAAATATTGCGAAAAAGAACATATTACGAAAAAGAAAATTCAAAATTGGTTTACGTAAATTTCTAATCTACTGGTTTTACAAAGATATTGAAAACATTGCCCTCGGGTGCCATCAAAAACTGTTTACCTCCATTCCAATCCCAAATGCCCGAAACGAGGCGCCCAAAATCAACGGAAAAAAACGGAAATCAAAACGAAAACTCTTGTTTTACCGTAAAAGCATCATAAACAATACTCGTAAAAAAAATAGTTCCCGGTGAAATTTCGTAATTCGTTGGCTGTTAAAAATATAAAAAATAGCCATAAGCGCGAGTTTTGTTTTCAAAAGCTGCAGCAATTAGGAAAATAATCTTTTTACGAGAGCACGAAATCCAATGGATTCCGAAACCAGAAAAGCCGTGTCAAAAAAAAGGGGGTTTCACCCGTCTCGATTGCTGAAAGGATGTATCCAAATTCTATACAATATTATTTTTACGTAGCGGCATTTGTTTCGCGCGAAACAATGAGCGCAAACCCATTGGGAGTTAAACGGACTCTTGTACCGTCTCTGCTGCAATTGAAACACAAACAATGAAATATCGCACCGGGAGAGAGTGCATTGAAATTCCACCTAAAATAATTCATGCACTTTTGTGTCTTGGGCTTCTCGTCGTGTTTTACAATTTTTTTTTCTTTTTTTCGTCATGCACCCAAAAAGATAGCGTTTCCACCGGTCCATCTGGTCTCCGGTGGAACAACCAATGGAATATTTGCTTGTGCAGTCGAACTGTTTGCCTTCGCTTGGAATCGTCACGTCCTGCCACGGATCCTTGCGAGGAGATCAAGGCAAGAGGAATGAAAAATTCTGTATTGGAACTTTTTTCGAATTTCTCAAATTAGAAGAAAATTCTATTTATCGAAAAAAAACCACGAACTCCAATTTTGAATTCTTCCTTCACCAGATTTTCATCCCTCAAATTATAAACTCAAAAATCTCAGACCGCAAAAAATTGTTTTTTATAAATCCGAGAACCACTTTTTTCCAAACCAAGCAATCAAAAATTCCTCTTTTTCTAAAAAAATTTTTTTTTTACAAAATCTATTTTGAAATTTCGCTTTTGATGGTAACCATAAATCCCTATTTCCACCCCCTTTTTTTCTCCAGATTCCCCATACCCGGGTTCCACTTGTATCTGAAATTCTCGAGTAAAGAGCCAAATTTTTCCATACTCATTTTCAGGAACGCCACGAGTGGGTGCAATGGGATTGTCCCTTATCACTTCCGTCGGTTTGGGCTCCCCCTCGAACTGTGGGGCCATCGAGAGATACGCTATGGCCATATAGTGACATAATTCGTTTCATATGCAATTCATGATATCTCCGAGGTCACGCTATCGCTCGATTGTGTCGCGTTTCGTCCCCTTCGGAATATGTAATGTTTACGGTGTCGTTAATAACCTTTTCCCGGCGAGGCCACGTTAGATCCCCGAATATTGGGGGAAAAAAGAGAAGTGGGATCTAGTAATTTTATAGGGCGGAAACATGGACCACCTCGTTTCCGAGAGAACGTCTGCCGCTTTCGGCATTGCGCACTCGAAGCCCATTCTTTGTGTCGACATGTCATGCTCGCGATTATGCGAGTGCCCGGAAGTGTGTCGTTCGATACACGCAAAATGTTGCCCATTTTATTACGTTGCAGTTGTAAACAAACAAAGTACCCCGCTGTCCAAATCAGGCTGCATTATCAATTAAACAACGAAATACTAGCCTCTGATTATTGACATACCTGGGATACCGGACCGCTGCAACTCCACTCGTCATGGAAATTAAATCCTTTGATAAACTTTGTTGTAAATAAGTAGCCCTAATTTCGTTATGTAACAATATTACTACATGTTCATTTCCAAATACCATCTTTTCCAAAAAAAATTCATTATATGCGCCTAATACGTCACAATAATAATTTAGCGTTTCGATGTTATTAATATTTATTTGTTAGGATTAACAATTATTATTAATTTTCAATTGTGGTGAATAAGTAGTTCTAATTTTGTTATGTAACAATATTATTACATGTTGATTTCCAAGTACCATTTTTTCCAAAAAAATTTCATTATATGCGCAATATAATTAGTACGCCACAATAATAATTTAGCGTTTGATTGTTATTAACATTTATTTATTAGGATTAACAATTATTATTAAGTTTCAATTGTGGTAAATAAGCAGTTCTAATTTTGTTATGTAACGACATTATTACATGTTCATTTTCAAGTACCATTTTTGCCAAAAAAAATTTCATTATATGCGCCATATAATTATATTCCCCAATTATAAAATTACCAAATAATAATTGAGTGTTTAATTATTGTTAACTTTTAATTGTTATTAGCAAGAATTCCAGGATTTTGATTTTTTGTTCGAAAGCGGGGCACTTCCTATTGAAAGTGTATCGATCTTTTCGAGTGTCGTTGCTTTCGGTGGGTTTCGGTCGTGACGTGATTCGTGGAATTTTTTCTTGAAAAGCGAAGTACGGGAACGGGAAAGTTTACCATCAAGCTCCTAAAAAAGCTTCATGCATCAAGCTTTTCTTGCAGCAGCGGTAAAAGTCACTAACGTCTGGGGTTTTTTTTTTGCCGAGCTAACGACAAGCGTTTTGTTGTGCCAACGGCCAAAATAATTTCCTTCGATAAACTTTACTGTCAGCTGGACGAAAAAAGGACGAGAAGCCCAAGGAGCAGGATGTTTTTGCGCGACAATGGGCAAAGAGTATTTTGAGAGTAAGTGGGTAGGCGGTAACATTGATTTATAAATTTATCGAATCCCTCGGGAACGATAAAAATGAATTAAATTAAATTAAATTAAATAGGTGTAAAAGTTTAAATATAAAGAAATTGAGGATTAGTATTAATTGAGCTGTTTATTTTTAAAGTGGCCTAAGTCCATTTGTGAATTTTTTGTTGTTAACTCTAATAACATTTGCCACTTGACATTAGCTGTCATAAAAAACATTTTGAGAAATTCATAAAAAATTGGACTTAGACTACTTTCAAAATAATCGGTTAAATTATGAAAAATAACAGAATCTCACAAAAATTATGAAGATTAAAATTGGTGCATAGATACAATATTACATACGCGTTCAATATATTTAAATATTATCGATTATAAATTATTCCTTTTCATAAACAATTATTTCTTTTTTCAATTTCATTATTATTTTTAAGTTTGTGGGAAGAACGTGGATCAACGTGAAGACCGAGGCAGGAAATTTTCCGAAACTTTCCCGTTTCTCACTAATATTTTAGTAGCGTGGGTTTACGTAAAACCACTGCGATAAATTTCGCGTGTCTGTCTAATAAAAAAAAAATAGCAACCTGTATAAAAAAAAATAGTGAGCCGAAAGGCAAATTTCTTAAGTACTGGAAATTTATGTAGCGCAAAGTAGACACTCTAACCTAAGCTATAGTGGAAGTCGTTTTCTTCACGGTGTTTTTCCTCATGGTAAGCATTAATTCCAGAATTTCAACTTAAGAGAGAGGGAGAGAGAGAGAGAGAAAGAGCAATTTTAAACGCAATAACACAAGAAAGTACCGCGTCTGTAATTTTGTGTTCGAATCGGTACAGCAATTGCAGCATCGTTATCAAAGATATGAATTATTAACATGATTCTCGGTATAAAAATAGTACATCCGACTCTCGGAGAACGAAATAAAAATGGGTGTTAAAAAATTGATGCATTCTTTGATAAGAGCCGAGCGCTTTCGCAATGAATATTATCGATAAATAGAGAACATCGGGAACGAGTTTTATTCGAATGCAGTAAAAAGAACGAGGAATTTGCAAAGTCGTGAATTTCAATTTGTTGTTATCATTTATCCTCGATTTCGAAAGAAAAAAATACCAGAGGAAAGTGACTCGATTTTTTGATAAAAATATTTCGAGTGACCAAGAATCGATGATTTTTGTTGAAAATTCGATTTCCAAATTTATCAAATTAATTTTATTTTTATTTTATGTTTTATTGCTCGTCTTCTTTTTGGAAACATATTTTTAAAAAAGGATTTTAAAATGAAATTTCAATTAAAATGAAATTTTGTCTAAATTCCTATAATATGTATTAGTTTTCGTTATGCTAATATTTATATTAACAAAGTGTGTAATTCATATTTACATTATTTTATATTATCATATTAATGTATATTATTATATTTCATATTATATCTGAATTCAGAATAATTGGTGTATAATTGGTATATATTTGGTTTCCAATTAACAAATAATTCAATAATTTTCGTTTCGAATTAATTCACCTACTGCTTTAAATTACAAAAAAACGAAAAACACCAATTTTTCGAAATTTATCCTTAAATTGTTAAATAAAAAATCCTAAATTTGCATGGTGTAGTAAAATCAACTTTTTTTTGCTTTCCCTCAATACGCCTGATAACAACCTGTCGAAAAATACTACATAACACTCGATTGCAGCAAACAACACTCGGTGTTAAAACCGACCACTTCTCGCAGTAAATTCGATTGCAGAGGTGAAATTCTTCAATCGAGTGAAACCTTGTAATAGTCGCTCGTGCGCTCGGGTTTCATCATGGTATCGGGTTTTCACAGTTGGATATTGGCAGGGTTAAATAAATCGAAGCCCTTAACGTACATTACAATGCTTTTGACACCGACTGCTGCGATTCCAATATTTTATTTACCCTGTGGGCTGCTCTGCTAAAAATTGGGTGTTATATTCCGAGCGTATTCGGTGTTATTTAATGTATTCGTTGGTGGGAAATTTCATTTGTTTGCGAGTGGTGTTATTGTTACGGGAAACCTTTCGTTTGGGGTCAAATAACACTGGGCTCCGTTTTTTTTATAATTACTAATTTTCCTTTTTTTTTTAATACTAAATTCTATCGTTATAAAATTCCCGATTGTATTTAACCGAGTGTTAAATTAATCACGTTAAGAATAAAAAACATAACACCGTAAAAAATATAGTACCCTAAAATTTCTAATACAGGAATTTTTAATACAAAAGTGTTACACATTGGCCAAAAGAAAATCGGTTACAAATTTAGATTCTGAATTATTTGGTGTTATTCTTCTATTGGGACCAAGTTTCACTTTAACTGGCGTTATTATCACAGAAAATTATTTTTTTGGGGGTGAAATAACACCGAATTTCTCGTTACAATTTTTAACGATTTTTTTGAGTAAATAAATTCAAATAAATATGAACTCTCGCTTTTTCCCCATCACGTTTCCTACCAAAAACCGTCCAACACCATGAACCCCGTGTACAAGCACTCTTTCTCTTACGGGGTTAAAATCAATGATTATAGAATAATTGTACACATACTTCACCCCTCGCCTTACGCTCTTCTCCGTATCGATACACGTACACCTATGCCATAGAAAAGGGAAAATAATTTGGGAGCTATTTGGCACGTATTGATTCCCGTACGGAGAATAACTCTTCGACGTACCGTGAAATATCGCATACCCCAAAAAGAACCAGGCGATCATTATTCCCCGTGATGCGCCCTCGTATATATTATATTTATATTACCCCCGAAAACCCCGTCCAAGGTCGATACCATTAGTGGGCCACTTAATAAGCAAAAATACTTGGTCCCTTCGATAACCTCCTCCGACACCGGCAATTAACCCCGATCCGCTTTACGTGGCTTTATGTAATTACCTTCACGGAGGTGAGCACGCCGCTGGAGGTCCAGCGAGTCCATGCACATCTTCCTCCACGGGCCGATCGGGTTTCGCCCTCCTGCCTCGTGACCGTGGTTCACCCTTTTCGAATTTTCCTGCTTTCCGGAGACTTTCGAAAATCGCGTTTTCTCGCACCCCCACCTTCCTCTTCCTCTTCCTCTTCTTCTTCTTCTTCTGCCTCTTCTTCGCGGGGTCGTCGAAGATCACTAGCATCGACGAGCGTGGCTCCGCTGGCAGAGAATCAATCCTCCCGTGGTAGAGCCGCCGTCAGCGGACGTGGCGATTTTAAGCGAACCACAAACGCGCGATCCACGGTTTCGATGGTTTTCCCGCGACGGGCGATCGCCCCGGACGCACTTATCATTTTGCGCCCTCGTCGCACTCCACCGCGAGCCGTTCTTCGCCACCCTTATCTTCGTTACCCTAAGTCGAGTCTCGCGGCGTCTGACCACGTCGGGGTTACACTACTGCGGCCGTGTCTCTCCAATTCCCGGCGCTCGCTCGAGGATGGTTCCTCGAGAGCACCCTAATCCTGGCCGGGTGCAGCTTCGGCGGTAACGAGAGTCGCGTTTCCTCGGGGGTTTCCCTCTCGGTTTTCCACGGAATTATCTATCACCTGTACGACACAAAGGAAAGCCCGCAGATTTGCCGCAGCGACACGACGGATCTGTATTTCCCGAGTCTGTCCTTCTCTGCCCCTCTCTCTCTCTCGCTCGCTCTCTTATTCTCTTCTCACCCTTCCTTGCGCGCCGCATAACCGTTTGGTAGCAGCACCGTCGAATTCTGGGGATGGCATAGCGTTCAATGAAATTCACCCCACCAGCGAAAACCTTTCGACCCCTCCATCCCCCGACCTCCGTCTTTTTCCAACTCACCCCCTCTGTCATCCACGCATTCTTCGACGAGCCCTTGCTTCCCTGCCGCTTCTTTGCCTCTTGGGTTTCGTTCTCTGGAATAAAAATGAGCGGAGTAGGAGGGCAGGGGGAAGAGCGAGAGAAAAATCCACCCCCACCCCCCTCTTCTTATTTGTTTCTTATAGGATTTTTTTCCCGGAGATTTAGTCCTCGATGTTTCCTGGGGGTGGCTTTTACGGGTATCGGGGATATAAATGCAAAAGATATGCGAGCAGCACGTGTTTGAACAGTACTCATTTTAGGGGTAGTTGGAGTAGTAACGTCCCTGGAACAGTGATACTAATAGCAGCACTACTGCAGCGGGTTGGGGCGCAGTGGAAATGGAAGTAGTATGGTCGGACCTAATAACTACAACTAGACAGTAATGGTATCATTTATTCAACGACAGAGAGATAAAGTTGGAGGTGTGTAGATATATCTATATGTATGTATGTGTGTATGCATGTGTGTTCGTGCGTGCGGGTGGGTGTGCGTGCGTCGAGACACACGTAGTATGGAAATGTGGTAAACATGTCCATCGCGCCTTGTAGGAGTTTTCTTCGTGATAAATCAGTCATCGTCCGCAGCGAAAGTAGCTTATTGACCCGAATAAGGAGCCTTCGAGGACCCTTATTCGGGCCTTGACGATAAGGACACTGATCCAGAGCCTAATTAAACAAATTACCTTTTTTTTTGCATAGTACAGCGTTTCTGTACTTTCTCTTTTTTGTGCATTTCTATTTATTGCATTTAATTGAGTCGCGTAAATAAATAAGCTACTCTCGAAATTCGTTCGTCGAACAATTAATTCATCGAATATCGATGGATTTTTAGATCACCGGGAAAGAGGAATCGTCAAAATAATGGAAATTGCTGCGAGAAATAATTAATATGCGCTCGCGAAAAATTGAAATCTGTAATTCAACTTCGCGGCTTCGTGGTAGATTGGGGAAAAAATTGGAGTTACGTGTGATGTTAGCGGTAGCGGGCGGGTCCACTTAAACGGACATTATGAATCAAAGGGTTAATAAATAGTAAGTAATGACCTACATTTCCGACTACTTATGTTGCAGGAACGATGGAACTTCACATATACGGGTTTCCTGATTGATTGTATAAAAGAATAAATACCTACTGACCTACATTTTGAACTCCAGCTTTGAAATGCACATGCCTTTCTTTGGGGGAGATTTTTATATGACTCCAAGAAATCTGCTCCGCGAGGGAAAAGAATACATTTTTTAAACGCGATATACTCAAGGAATTCCACTGCGGGGGTGGGTAACCGATCCGAGCACGTTTTTAGGAAAAACAAACGATGCTTCCACTGTTTGTAGGAAAATTCATGCTTCTGAAGGGTTTGAGTTTCAACGGAAGAGGGGAAAAATACGAAAAATATTTGTATCCCTCCTTTCTGCCGATAAACAATTTAAAGAATGACGTATAAATAAATATAGAGCGTTCAATAATATTTTTAAATATTTGTGGATTGTAAATTGCAATAATGGAATTTTTATTGCATAGAATTTAAATTGTTTTTGGCGAAATGCTAAGAATTTATTTATAACAACTCAAAATATAAATATTTAATAACTAAATTCACTGGAAATAAATTGTAGATGAAATCAAAAATTAATTAGGCTACTTTTTAAAAATGGATAATTATTGTAAGTTTCGGAATCAAATTTTTCATTATTGTAACCAATCAAGTTAAACGCAACTCCGTAAATTATCACTTAAAATTCTACAGAATGAACTTTTGGCAGGTAAAATCGCTAGAAATTGTTACCGATAAATTACAAATAAATTCAAGAGCCGATACTTGGATGTCACTCTGTGAGTTAATTATATTTCGAAAAAAGAAAAAACAAATCATATTTTTCGCCTCTCTAAAACAGACTCGTGTCTTTCACAAATATTTGCAGTGACTACGGAAGATGCCAAACGCAAACAAAATCCCATAAAAGCTTCGCTTTGTTGTGGCAATTCTTTTCAATAATGCTCAATAATTATTATCTTCCTCATTCGGAGCACCAGTAGCAGAAATATTAATTACGTAGCTTTCAGTGATAATTAACCGAAGAGTTACTCGTCATTAGAAGCCGATAAATTCTATACATTATCGATAAAGATTTTGCAGAAATTGGAAAAGTTTTTTTTTTCCCTTTCAATAAAAATTGTTTTATTATTTCCATTTAGTGGAAAAACAATATTGGTCTATTATTTTGAAATCAAACCCCTTCCGGTTTTTATAAAGTAACAATTATTTGTAGCGAAATGTGGGTTAAATTTTTCATTGGAAACACAAACTTGGAAAGGGAAGGGTGAGGAAAAAATGGGAGAAAAATAGGAAACCAGGGAAAATGGCTGAAAGCTTCGTGGAAAATCAAATTGGCGAGTTTTGTCTCATTAAATTCCACCTAATAGGCTATTTGCCGGCCTGCGAGTGGAAGTAAATATTTAAAGTCATCAAACTTCTTTCTCATTCGTCAAACTCGCAAAGAGTAACGGTTGCGAAAAATCGCAGCTTTCAATATAGCGCGTCTGTGTACTCTTATACGAGCTCCTTAAGTTCTCGACAAATTCTTAATTAGTCTTCATGCTTTTCGCTTTGAAGTTGCCCTCCACCCCCCGGCGCGATCCGAAAACTTTGCGTTCCTGGTAAACAACATTTAGGAGCGAGTCCGCGTCTGAGTATTTTTTTTTATTTATCGCTCAACAGATTTGCAGTTCCTCGCTAATTGGTACGATAACGTCGGGTGATTATAATATTTCCAAGACCCACCCTCTCTTGTTTTACACGGATTCCAGATGAAATACGAGGTCTTGATTTTGGCAGTAGCAGGTGCCGTTTCGGGGATCATCCCCTTTTCTTACCCTGCATCCCAATAAGTGGAAGCAGGGTGAATAAGAGTGGTTCCGGATACGGAACATTCTCGAAATATTAACTAGAGAGAATGAGTTCAATCGCCCGTAAGTATATCAGAAAACTTATAAGAGGGTAGAAGAGCAATCTGCGCATAGTAGAATTCACTCGATTCTCATTTTCGACAGAAGTGGAATGCGAATTCCACTCGAAAGGGAGGAGAACCTATTTCTTGACACATAATTCCTTCCTCGTAAGGGAGTGCTCGAAATAATTGTTGATTTTAATTAACAAATGCTCCTGGCCGATGTTTCTCGAAATTAATTCAAAACCAATTCAAAACCTGCATGAGGGATGATAGATTTTGTCGGGATTTTAAGTAAGAAATATTCGAATCCAATAATTATTAATATTATTAATAAAAAAATTGGAACTAAATAATTGTTTAGGTGGATTCAATCCAAAAACTAAATTTGATTGGATTTTTTTTTAACAAATATTCATACCGAATAGAGATTTATATTAAATGATAATAATTTTTGTTAGAATTAATTAAAAGGATATCATAATCTGCATTTTTTGTATTTTTCCTTCCTGGATTTTAATTAACCAATTTTTGTAGCCTAGAATCAGCAGTATCACATCAACAAAAATTCCAATGACATAATTATCCAAATTAATTTACAATCAATCGAAAGTCTACATTAGCGATAATATATTATCTCGGAATTTTGCAGAGCCCAGCTCTTGAAAATCCTGTAAAATAGAAGCGCAGAAGAATTCTATTAAAAGAAATTGCAAAATTTAATGAATCAAAAATTCATCCGTCCCTTCAGTGAAAAAATGAAACGCATGAAAAAAAAATTAACCCTTTAGGTACAAAGTCTACGTATGTGTGTGTGTGTATACACTCTCCTATACATGGAGGCGCATTTACAATGGGAGTGTATGTATAAAATCCCTCAGTAAGTTAATATTCATTGTCAGTTAACTCAATTGTTGAACAAAAACCAGTAGAGACTGGAGTTTCGCTTCATGAATTCTATAAATCAAGCCGAAATAGCCGGATGAGCTGAACCGTTTCGCTGAAAGAGGCCGAAATTGCCGCGAATCCACCAGCACGCGAGTATGTATTACAATCTGCCGCGAATTCGTAATGATTCACTATCCAATTTCCTCCTTGCATTCGCGAGAGCGACAAGAAACATCGGATGGGCGATAAAAGCTCGACGTCGTCTACCAGTTGAACGTTTTGTCCCTATCCGTCTCTCCCCTTTCGATGCACCCTGATGATCTGGAAGTAGACAAACGAGTCATATGACACCCGGTTGTCTTAACAAATGTCCTCGTGGGGCACGTTTCCGCCTGTTGCTCTCTTCGAGACTGCCTGAAAACGGAGTTTCTATATGCGATAAGAACCCAGAGAGGGAGAGTCGACTCTCAAGAACCAGAGGGACGCAACTCGAGTGGAAGGATGGCGAAGGGCTGCGTCCTTTTGCCACTTAACTCGATAACTGAAGTAAGGAAGAGAGAGAAAGAGAGTAAAGGGGTTGGAAGGGTTAAAGAGAGAAAGAGAGAGAGAGAGAGAGAAATGCAGTATTTAAATTCAGTAAGTAGATAGATGTCAGATCTGGTCAGACAGGAGGATGAGGTATGATAAATAGGGGATGCATCGCAGAGGAATTCACTTATTTCAAATATTTTGCTTTGTGGTTGTGAGAGAAAGAGGGGGGAGGGGGAAGGAGGGTAGGAGAATGTAAATTTTACTACACTCTGGTAATGTTTACAATGTAGATTTGGGAAAATATTACCATGAACTTAGTAATAATAATAATTTGCATTCCCCCAGTGTACGGGGGTGAAGAATTTGAGGAATTTTTACTTCGTGGTGGGTCGAGGTTAGTTTTATCCACTCCCAGTGAAATTTCTTATGTTTTATATATTTTTTTCCCAATTCGTTATGTTTTGTATATTTTTTTTTGTAATTTCTTATAGGTTTAACATTGCACTTTTGAATAACAATACAATTTTTTTTTCTACTTTGTAACCTTCCAATTCTCAAAAGGGAAAAATTTAGCGGTTAAATCTTTAAAAAAAATGTATATTCAATATTTGTATTTGAGAGAAGAGCGCTTCAGTATTTTTTTAAAATGTACTATATTTATATATACAGTCGAACCTGTACATAGTTAATTTATTATAATTTAAATTTACTATACAATTAATACCTTCCACTTTACCGCTCGCCAAATTTCCAAATTTCCGAAATTTCCAGTTCAAAAAATCCAAATTTCGTCTATTTTATTGTCCCGTATTTTCAAAAAATTGCTAATTACGAATTGATTTTTTTAAAAATAAAAATAAATAGTAGTAAAAAATACTTTACGCAGAATAATTAAAAACTATATGTATTTTAAAGATTTTTTCTACACCCTCGTCTAGTAAAATTTATTATTCTGTTTCTTTTTCCCTTTGAAAAAAAGCTTCCTAACTTTTCCACTTCGCGTTTTCCTATTCCAAATAAATAGTGAATTGCCGCACTTGCGTTGCCGCACTGCACGTAAAAATAAAAGATATTGTTAAACAATAAAAGACCAAATGAAATTCCTTAACGCGAGTTCTCACTGTTTATGTTGCAGCATCGGTTAGAATATATTCCTGATACCAACGGAAGGCAGAAAAATGAAGCATATTTCTTTTACGAGTGCACCCATATACACCCATACAGTTTATCAAGCATTGCCCATTAGCATATGACTACATGAAAGAATAAAGTTTTAACTTGATGGCTTCCATCTCGACATGCACAAAGGAGGCACCGTGAGACAAAACTATACCTAACGAAACGAATTACTGCATGAAAGTTTAAACAATTCTACTTGACGTCCCTCTCCGCGTGCCTTTGTGATACAAAATTATGTATCGCTCCTTTATCACTACTCCCTTTTTTTTTTATATACATTACGTAAATTAAAATACTAAAACTTGAGAGTAATGAGCACTTGCATCGCACTGAAAACGAAGTGGCATGTATAAACAAAGACCGGGGCTTATGGAGAAAAACAACGTCCCTATGGTACCCCGTTAACCCTTGACTCCCGTTATGGTGTTTTTTTTTTATTTACTTTTGAGGGTATTATATTTACTTGGAAATAACTTATAGTGACGGGAAATCGAATTTTGAAAATTCTCTCCGGAAATTATTAGAAAATTCCACTTTTAGGTATTTTTAAAACAATGCAAATTTAAAAAACCCCCTAAAAAAATAATAGTAATTACTTTGATAATTGAAAATATTATTAATCAATAACAATTTATTTTCATTCAATTTTGACATTAGAAGAAAAAAATAAGGATTTTCTCTTTACCCCAGATTTCGATTATTTCCCGGTTTTTTTTCATAAATATTTTTTCAGGATACCAGCAGATTCCTATTTTTTCTATGACCAGTATCAGAAATATATCGACACTTCGGCGCTCAGGGGTTAGAGTCGCCACTGTACATGAAACAGGTTAGGGTTATGGGTAAATTCGAATTTCGATAACGAACAGTTTGCTGAAAAGAAAATTTGCAGCGGTTGAAAATGTAGACGAATAAGGGTAACAGCTGATAAAAGCGTTTCCTGAAGTAGCAATGTATGGTAAAAAACTGAAGTCGTACTCGTACTTGTTTTTGTTGGAGAGATGTAGAGTGCAGTAGTGGCGAATTCGGATTTTGAAAGCGACAGCATATGGAAAATTGTACTAACAACGATTCGCGCGCTGTCTAGTGAGCAATTCTTTGGTAACGAAAAATTATATGGTTTGGGTCGAAACTATGTAACTGGTTTCAAATAGGAGCTTTGGATTAATAACCAATATTGTCACTAGAGGGCAGTTGTAACGTAATAGAGACGACGAAGGTTCCTTTCTGTGTCAGAAGGTTCTATAGCTTCGGTTTTATGACTCAGAGCCATGGACTATGGAGATTTTTTAATTTAGAATAGGATAATAGTTTATTTTAATTTTTTTCTATGTTATTTTCTATATATTCTTTTTTTCTTCACAAAAAGGTAAAGGCAAATTCTTACCGTTAACTTTACTTTTACCTACTAAAGAGTATCAGCGCCATCACTCGGGATTTGATTGAACCCTTCGATACTCTTCTTAAACGAAACTTTTACCTGCGAGTCGAACTGCATTGCTAAGGAATGTGACGTAAATTCCTACATTAACAACAACTCCTCTGACAGAGAAAGCTTCTACCAGTTATCAGCAACATTTTTGCGGATGATTTTAAAATCTTCTATCATTAACAATTATATTACCACAATGGTACAGTTACATTACGTTTAATAAAACCCTTCATTTATTAGCAGGACATTTTATTCCCTTTTACTAAAAATGCCATTACATAATTTATTACTCTCTGAATATTTCTCTCTAGAAAAGAAATTACAAAAATTATAAATTCTTTAATTTTTCGTTGAGTAAGGAATTCAAGGTGTTAAGGATCTTCTAATATCGTAAAGGAACCTGTTACAATAATAATTATCCATATGTTCAATAATATCCATATTAATTCATTCAATCCATGGTAATTACAAGTGTCTTTATCAACAATTTCAATAATAGAATAGAATTATATCTCCGTATATACGACTCGAAGGATCTCGTGTCAAGGGTATTAGCATTTCGAGTGCTATGGACGCATATATATGTCCAGTGAAAACTACTTGGGTGGAGTAGGGACTCATATTCGCGATTAGCGAATGTTTCGAGTTTGCTCTCACGGCTACGGCAATCGCTACCGCAAATTGCGTGCCGTTACGAGAGGGCGTTTAAGTTTGAAGAGCCGCACACTCGAAGGTTCGGAAGGGTATCATAATAGCGTGAAGGAAACGGGCGCGGGTCCATCGCGCGGGCACGCACGCACGTAGCGTGCGCGCGCAAGTTGCCTAATTAGCGGGATAAATGAAAACACGCTGCAGCCTTCGTGTCGGATTTTCAAATCTTTTTATTAGAAAAATATAGTATAAACTTTTGTTTTGTTTCTTCTTCAAATCATTCGTTAGTACGTTTCTTTCATTGCGGCGTAAATTATTTTTTTTTATACATATACATAATCGCATTTCATCCACGCAGGCCACGATAGTCATAGAGCTTATTCATCAAATATGTGTATATACGTGTGTGTACGTGTATGATTGAATGTACGGATGCACATGTGTATTTGTGTATGTGTATGTGTGTACACGAGCGCTGCAAAAAGTTCGGTGCAGTTAACAAAAATCTTGACACGAATGAACCTACACTATTCAACAGTTTTCGGTTTCAAAACCTGCATTCTCACCTGGGCGACCTATTTGCAAACATTTTTTTTTTTTTCGTCAATCTCGGCAGGTGAGAAATCATCCAATCTAGGACCTTGTCAGATTCGAGGTCTTCGCAAACCAGAGAAACTCTGGGAATTC
Organism: Gasteruption jaculator; assembly: GCA_949825005.1. NCBI lineage: Eukaryota > Metazoa > Arthropoda > Insecta > Hymenoptera > Gasteruptiidae > Gasteruption > Gasteruption jaculator. The sequence goes on from OX463763.1 coordinate 11,986,899, forward strand.
ATTTTTTTGTTTTATTGGAAAAATTAATCAAAATCTCTCTTTGTGTCTGTGTCCCTCGATTGGGGCCCATAAGGGCCACCGGGGGTTTTCGAAATAGTTGCTAATTTAGTTACATAACTAATTGTCCCGTTTTCCCAGGACGTGTCCCGCTTTTCGGGGTGTCCTGGATTTTTGCTCCTTTAATTTCCACTTTCAAACCTTTTTTTTTACATATTTTTGTTTATGAAAGACCACACCGCACTTTTTATTTTTATTATTTTTTTTGCGTAAAGCAAGGATAGGTGGAGAAAATTCCGTGACAAAAACGCGAAAAAGTGTCCCGAAATGTCATCGAACGAATTCAAAACGAACAAACGTTGTCGGATTCGGAGTGTCCCATTTAAAGTAACGGATGCTCGGGGATGCTTTCAAAAATTGCATCCCCCATTCGCTGCACCTCGAATGCATTTTGAAAAATAAAAAAAGGGGTAAGAAGCCGGGTTCTTCGTTTTCGGCATGACTTGTACCTGAATGTCTTGTCTGTGAAATCTCTCGATTTGCTTGTTAGTCTGCCTGACGTGTGTGTCGTTACTTCGTTATATCATTAAATATAATTATACGCATTTCTTTGATACGTTTTCTTTATACTTGGAATTTTCTTGTTAAATTTCCTTACTTTTTGGGGCTAATAATAAGTATCCTATAAATGTGTCTGTGTAACTTCTTGTGTCTTTGCTTTTCTTTACTGGAAACATACTTGGCAAATTTCACGTCTAATAGGTTTACAATGAAGCGGTAATTTTTTTTTTTTTTTATTTAATTTGACTTCACGGTCGCGATGCAAATATTAAACCGTGTTTCCCTTTAAGTGTAGTTCTCTTGATGTTTCGTCCCATCTGTCCCTTCGCTCCTCTCTTTTCTACCCTTGCTATTAATTTTTCATCATTTCTTTTTAATATATTTCTCTTATCTCTCTTTTTTTCTTTGTTTAATTATTATAAATACAATCCACGTGACTTTACGTGCGCGCGTGTTGATATGTCAATGGTAGAGAGTTCACAGCATTAGTTCCAGTCGCTTATCCTCATACGAGGGTGAAAACAATCGCTGGAAAGCGTAGCGCTGCGAATTCAATCGAAGCTTCGATTCGTTCCTTTCGCAAATCCTCTGCGTTATTTCCAGCTGTTGGCTGCAAATTAAACAAAAAAATATATTTTAGTCATTTATCCCAATTACAGCTCAAAGGGTAATCTCATTCATAATCATTATTTTTCCTTTTTCTAGATTTTTTGTAGATATTTCTTTAATCGTCCCTTCCCTTCACCCTTGATAGGGAGGGATGCGATAGAAAAACTGACGGATACAGTAGCAAGTGTGTTTTATTTTTTTCGTCGGGACACCGAGGTTTTTTGTAAATTTTCTTCAATCAACGCTCCATCTAAATCAAGAAAAATAACATTCCAGGAAGTCAACAACAATTACACTCAAGGACCAATGATAATACGGCTCTTGCTGTGAGGTGCATTCTTACTACTCAAGGAACACCCTTTAAAAAAAAAAGCAAGTGTGTTTTATTTTTTACTTTATAATTCAAAATTATGGGGAAAATTAATCTTCTATCGTTTTATCTTGGAATTTGAAAAAATAATAATAGTATTTTTTTTCCTCTAGAGTGGGAATTGGTGACATACTAATTTTACAAGATATTTTTTTTCCATCCAATAATAAAATTAATTACACAAAAAAAATTCAAGCACTAATTATTTAATTTGTATTTGACTCAATCACGAAAATCGTTAAAGTAACGATAAATATAGTTAAAATTGCTAGAAATACATTATTGCCAATTATTTAATATTTAATATTTGATATTTAATATTTAATTTTTAATTTTTATATTTAAATTAAATATTTAACTATAGCGATAATTACAATTGCTATACATTTTTTTGTTCAGAGCAACAGACATACAAGGGTGGCGGATCCGAAAAGTCCCTATAATACAGAATTTGCCATAACAATGAATAATGAAGCCGAAATTAATGAGAATGTTTACACCGGAAATGTATTTGATGATACAATACCTGCGGGGTTGAAGTTTAGTTTCCTCTTAGAGTTGTTACAATGAATCATGGATGTAATTAAAATCTGTATTACTGGTCTTATTAGTAATTACTGAAGACCTAATTTTGCAGCGGGGAAATCATTGCCCCGGATATGTTGAAAACAATTAGACAAGACGCTGACGCGTGGGATTTCTCAAAGTAGGTAATTACACCGTTTGCAAATGTTTCATGCTATCGTGGAAAGCGTAACTCATTTTGAATGTGTAATATTGCCCCGTTTTGCCTCTGCCGGTTTGCAATGGCACGTCAACCAAGAATACTCTACTCTCGACATCCAGTGAATTGCCATCACGGGGGAAGAAATCACCCCCATGTGGTAAATTTGAGGGGAGAGTCAACATTTTTATTTATGGTAAGAATCATTTATTGAGTCGCCCCGGGACGGAGTCCTTTAAAGTGCGAATTCTATAAATAAAGAAAACGGACGAAATTGATATAAATCGAGGTACGTCGCCGTGGATTTTTGACAAATAATGCTTAAAATATAAATATTACTAATTTGCACAGTAAATAATAAATTATTGAAAGCTAATACAATAATAAAAATAAAATTAAAAATATCTGTTTAAAATAAAAATATGTGCACAATCAAAATTGAATTATTTTTTAATAGGATAATAATAAAACAATTTTATTAAAAATACAGAAGAAAAAAATAATAAAATTCGAAATTTAAGAGCAAAAAATATTGAATATTGGAATTTTATTATAAATTAAATTGCAACTTCATTTTGGGTCCTTACACAATTTCGAGGAACAGTAAAAAACGTAAAATATTTATTCCCAATTGTAACACAGGGAATTTAATTATTGGGACAATCTTAAAATTCGGGTACCATTTTTTTTCTTTGTTGCAATTAAATCCTATGCATTTCTTGTACAAAATTTCGAGGGTTTTCCAATTTTCTGCAATTTTCTGCAATTCCTAACCTCGATTCTAAGTAATTTACAGTTTTCTGCGGTTTCATGGAACAGAAGTCCTACTCGTGAGCTTCTTTTTTTCCTCTTGTGCCAACCAGAAGCTTTATGAATGACGAAATTGACGTTGGTACAACTCATTGACCTAGACATCAAGTCCAATCAATCGTCCATTGCATGTAACAAGCTTGCAGGATTTAGCTAGTATTGAACCGGGCGTATCCTTTATGTAGGTGTACCTGCACTTCCTATTGTATCCGTCTATTAGAAGTTGACCTGCGAAAAAAATATATTTAACTCACTGACCTACTTACCTTTGTAGTAGATACCTTTGTACATCGTCGGACAATTTTTCGGGCCCTGAAACGATTCAAAAATGCACAAGGAAGGTGATTAATAATGAGCAAAAAAATTTATTTGTAAGAAAATTGTAATAAAATATAATATTTTGTATTGCATATATAAAAAAAATATATGATCCTTTATTTTCCTTAGTTTTTGGTTCAACCTTATATTTGTAATTATTGTTTATTTATACGTCTCGTTGAACCAAAAGCTAAGGAAAATAAAGGATCACATATACAACAACCAACAAAGGAGAAAAAACAATCAAAAAAATATATATATCTTACACGAGTGGAAAGTGGGCCCCCCTTTTTACGAATGGGGAGCCCACTCTAAAATTAATGGGATAATTAAAAAATGAGAAAAAAGAAATAATAGATTTTATTAGAATTTGTATACGATTTTTCAAAATCAACTGCACAATTTTGAAATTTAAATGCATTCGATAGAAGATTTGGAAAAACTGCATTTTTGCAAATCTTTGTCTCAGACCACTTGCATAAGGTGTCCCATGACGCAGAGAGAATTGTTTAGGGCATCTCGTGACGCAGAAGAATGTTGATAGAGCGAGATCAAGATTTTATTTTGTTGCTGCAGTTGCTACAGCAACAAAATACGGTAAATGCAAATTTAGCGATGTCACGAAAAAGTGGATTCCATTATTTTTTGCAACATCCTACAGAAAAGCTTTGCCAACGATTACCTTGGACTCGTGAAATCCCCTATTTATTGTCCTTTCCGTGTACACAAAAAGATCATTAGTTTTATCCCTTATCAGTTTTAATAAAAAAAATTGTAAAATTTGCATCTTATTAACAAATTGTGGAGGTGTTCGTTTCGGTAAAGCACATCCGGCTGTACGAAAAAAGAGGGTCACGCAGAGTTTTCTCACAGTAACCGTGTAACTTATGGAAATATTTTAGATTAAATGCAAAATATTCACATTTCCCTTTAATCTGTATGTTTACACAATTTTGGACTCGACATTGATAACACAAGTCTCGTTAAGTTTTGCATACGATCAAAATACTACCAAAGCGGAATTTCACCAAACGGCATGTTTTTCCCTGCGTAGGAATTTTTTCGAAATTTTATTCAAATTTCAGAGATACCGAAACGTAATTTCTTCCAGGGAGAAAATGGAATTAACCCCTTGCACTATGCTGAAATTCGGAAAAAGCCGTGCCCAACTATGCCTCGAATAGTCGCGAAAAGAGCCGAAGTGGCGAAGCCCGAGTGTCGGAACTCGTGAAATTCAAATGAAGTTGAATAAAAACTTTTAAAAAGTATTTTAGTTATTACATATGATTGCAATAAATTTTAAAAATACCACGTTTTATTTAAAAAGACCACGAGTACGGCTCGTGATATTCAAGTTTGGCCTAAAATTTTCATCACGAGTCAGACTCATGAAAAAAAGTGCAAGGGGTTAAAGGGAAAATAATTTTCGTTTGGGGTTCGAGAAATTACGAGATTATTAATTTTCCACAAAATAAGGGATGGTTTGGAAAATTCCTCTTTCTACAGAAATTACTCGAGACAATATTTTTTAAATTCAACAAAACGTTCTTCCGAGGAAAAAAATTTGTTTTCGAGGATCGATCATTTTTTGTGCATTTCTTTTTCGTACTATATTTCATTTAATAAATATTTTTTATAAAACATTTTAGTATCAGTATATTTTCTTAATACATTTTAGTCGAGATGACATTTTCTTAATTTAAAAATAGATTTCCTTGATCGAACAAAAAATTTTCTTGAGGCCAAAAAATGTATTTCTGGGATCGAAATTTTTTTCGTGGATTTCTTTTTCGTAATATATTTCATTAATAATATATTTTTCATAATATATTTCTCAAGGCAATAACTCTTTAATTTCAGAATACATTCGCTTGATCCGACAAAACGTTTTCTCATATCAAGAAAATGAATTTCCGAGATCGACCAATTTTTGTGAATTTCTTTTTCGTAATTTCCTTTTAATATAATATTTTTTTGCCTATTTTTTTCTCGTAGACGAGACACGACATAAACTTTGTTTCAAAGCGGAATGAATAAAAAAGTTGACGAACCCCATACTCGCACAATTCGGTTTACAGTCATGGGACACTTTTTTATAGAACCATTCGTGTATACATATATATCACATCTATATAACCAAGAGATACGTATATTTATACATACACTGTATCTTTTATGCGCATACGCACATTATAATTCATATGGAAGATGGGGGTGTATACATACATGGACGTTAAAGTCAATATTCGTTCGGACAGGACGATGGTGAAGAGGTTGCGGCGGCCTATAGTTATTTCCAAGGGGAGCTTTTGGATGTCGCATATCTCCCTGCATTAACTTCCGTAGGGAAAACAACTGAAACATGTACGAGTGGATATACACATATATATGTATATAGCATACATATTATAAATATTTAAATGAGCTTCAATTAATGCACGCATAATGCAACGCCCTACACTAAAAAGATATATAATGTCTTTTTGCGTATGTAAATATATTTTTGGGTCGTTTGTAAGGATTAGGAATGGCCGCGTCCGCCCTCGCAGCGTGGACAGTTATTTGTACCACCCCTGTCATTTTTCATCCCCCAAAAGTTCAACCGAATGACGAAAAAAAAAAAAATAAAATAATAAATTCAAATTTGAATCGCGACGGTGCATTCATTAGTCCCGGGGATGACGTCAAATTTGTAATTATTTTTTTTTTCTTTGAAATGACAAACACTAAGGGATGTTAATTGCGTTTACACGATGAATCCACCTTCTAATGAAGAAAAAAAAGCGATACTCGAAGGGTGAGTACGAAAGGGGGTAAAAATAGCCCCGATCGAGGTGCATATTTATACCCTTTCGTTCTATTTCGGGAACGCCTACTTTTCGAAAATGAAAAATATCCGAAATAAATAAACTGTTTTGCGATGAGACCAAAAAGGGTTGCATAATGGATTGGAAAGTATAAAAAGCCAGGATACATGCAGGCAAGCGTGTGACCTTCCTATTTATATTTTATGTGAACTCGCTGCCGCTGGTATTCCATTTAGAAAAAGCCTATAGGTAACTAGAATATTGCGATACATTGCACTCTGAAAAATTGCAGCTCAAACACTGATCGATAGTGCATTTTATCAAAAGTTAAATATCAATCACTTGAAATTTCACTTTTTTAGAGGTCCATTTTCCCTTCATTCTCCCTATTTTTCTCGGTATAATGTGAAATATTAAACTGTCTCATTTTTTCTGCCCCTTTGCATATAATGGACCCTATATTTTATCAACCAAGGAAGAGTCAGGAACAGCGTCCGATGCACTTTTTTTTTCTCCAGGGACAAAGAAATTTTTTTCTTGCGATTCAGCACGAATCCATTTAAAAATTTTGACCGGTCCAGCTGGTGTCCGAAACTGGGCTCGGTACTGAATAGCCTCAATTGGGCCTATTTTTGAAACAGACCTTGAATAAAAAAAAAGGCGTCAACTTCGATAAAAAAAAATGGGAAATAAAATCCTCGTTTGAAAAAAAAGTGGCAGTTTATTATACATATTTGAATGTTTGATGGCGCAATAAAAGCGTTTTTTTTTTCGACCAGTGCCATTTCCTCTATATTTTTTTAACGCGTGTGTTCAAAGTCCCAGCATTTCGAGTGAACGCAATTTGGAGTTTTGTAGCCGAAATAAAATTTTTATACCTAAGTAGCTATTTCGCCTCCTGCGTTCATGTTTTATAAAGAAATTATTCATGGAATGAAATTTATGCGCTCAGCCGGGCTGAAAGGGTTGAAATTGACATTTTTGATTCCTTTAGTACGAATTTTCATCGCGAAAATGGAGTATAATATTTTTAATGGCGTTGCACTAACCCGAAATTTCGTTGAAAGCTTCACACCAGAAATATGACTTCGGTACCAAAGGCGTGGGTTCGATCCCGGATAATTATAGTCAATAAATTATTTTACAAATACTACAAAATTGTAATTTGAGGTGAACTTAATAAAAGTTTACAATAATATTTATATAACAATTTATTATTCAACCAATCAGTACAAATTATTGAATAATAATAAATTGCAAACCTCTGCTTTATTTATACAAAATAATGGTTAAAATAAATTATTCAATAATTTATAGTTTATCCAACTAAATTATATTACTTTTAATTATTTACAGTTAATTAGAATTTACTGCAAATTATTTATTTGCTGTCAATTAATATTTATACTAAACCTGAATATCAACCACGACTTGAAAACTAAAAAATAGGTTCTTTGGTCTTCCACGTTCCAGTTACTGACACCGGAGGCTGTAATGAAACTCTAGACGGTACGTTGCCAGTCTCCGTTGCATTCATAATTTTGGTTTACGACGTAAGTAACCATTTTAAAGTCGCAATAATCATAATTTAATAATAAAGACGAGATACGACGTTGACGTATATCTGCGGCCATGTTCAATTAAGGGTGGTCGACTTTAGCGAAAACTTTTGTTACATTCTTATTTTCGAGTCCATTTAATTCCACGTATTTTTACAATGTGGTGTACAGTGCCAAGAGGAATTGAATTTCATTCAATAGCTCGGAAAGCAAGTTTTTTGGCAGGATTTCAAGGCAGAGATGGGTGCATTATCAGAAAATGCACTGCATAGAAAACATTAAGATGCCTACGTCATGGCTGCTCGTGGGTACCTCCTATTTTGAAATAGGCTTATTGCGATTTATGTCGGTCGACTTCAACAGGTGGACTTAAATTGTAATTTCAATCGCTTGACCTTTTTTTCGATAAAAATCAGCTTTCCTTATTTCAAACATAAGCAGCGAAAAATTTTTTTTTAATACATTAACTCGGAATTTTAAAGAACCAAAGTAAGGTATTTTTGGATTTATAAAATAAAAAATATTTTTTACGAGATAATAATTAAATAAAAAATTCATTATCACGCTTTAAATTTTTTTTATAAAATCTCATTTATTTCAAATTCTTTTATTAACAGAAAAGAAAATTGAAAATTCTATAGAATTGAATTTCAAGTTATGCAATTATTGCTTTTTTTGTAAACGAAAATAGAGTTTTTAATTTTGTATTCTAATAAAATTTGTAAATAATAAAATTACCACTAAAGATAGCAATTTTTCTAAATAAAATTGGTAACTTTTAATTCCCTTCTTTTTTTGTAAAAAGAAATGAAAAATGTTTTCGTGAAAAAAAAGAAAATTTTTGTTGGTTCCAAATTCGTATTTTTAACAAAACAATAATTAAGTAAAAAATTACTTTCCGCCAAAAATTCATTATCACGCTTTTAATCTTCATCCTTAAATCTCCTTTTTACACGAAAAAAAAGTACTTTTCCAATAAAAATTCTAATCGCAATAAAACGCCAGAGTTTCCGAGAAAAATTGAAAGCGATTCCTTTCAGTGATAAATGAAATTGAATTGCCATCGGATCTCGGCGTTACTGGGACTTACCTTGATGTGACTTAATTTGCTTTTCCAACACAAATGCACTCTTTATAATATCCCATTTTCGATGGAAAATACAATACGGGGATAGTTCGATTTGCGCCAACTGCGACTAAAATTATTGGAAATTGAAATTGAATTTACTCGAAAACAAGTATTTATAAAGTTCGGAAGTTGATGCGAAAACGTTTAACCGTTATTGCAGTACACCTCGGTATTATTATACGTATGCTGTATAATCATAGGTAAAATTATTGATTTCGAATTTCATTAGATTCGGAGCAGCGGTAGTTATTCGAATTTTATTAGCATTTCAAAGATGCTTTGAAAGCTTTACAGTGCCGTTAATTAAAGACTGAAATAAGTATCCTAAAAGAATGTAATTACTTTGCAGTTGGTACTCTGATATATATATTTAAAGGTTGTTGGACTTTTTATAACGGCAATACCGTGGAGCGAAACAAAGGCGGAACAACAGTGGAATACATTCCATGATTTTAGCATGGTTTTAATAGTAAGTTTGACACTCGGGGAATGACTTTAGCGTATAATTAGAAGCAAAGAACGGGAAAAAAGGAAGTCCAAGTTTCTTCCCCGTTTTTTGTTAATGAGACAAAAGAGCGAAACGTAAATCGCCAGGCTCGATAATAAAACTTTATAATTTCATTACTTCTCATAACTTTTCTTTTCAAAGCTTAATTTCATTTTCTTACAATTCCATTACGTATACCTACTGACTACTCAAACTTAAGAATTCATTACAAACTTTGAAGGAAAAAGTAGCAGTCGCAGTCTTCTTCCTATCCCCCTACTTTTTTTCTCCTATTATTGTTAGTAATCATTTATAACAAATATATGCAACGCGAAAATAGTACAAAAATAAAGGGTGTCGCGATGCTTCTTGAGACACCCGCGATTTTTATCCCATTTGTCTCTTTCCCCAGTTTTGCAAAATACGGAACAGTCGTCGTTCGTTTCCAGAGCGAAGTGAAATGTTAATTAGATTGCCCTTTAATGGCAAATTTATTCTTTTTCTTCGTTCTTGCAGAGTTTAACGTCGCCTCAATGGAAAGTGTTCAATTAGAAGCACCGAAGAGTTGATACTAAATTGGAGGATTTTAAAGACAGATGCGACAGAAGCTGCCACTCGAGTGAAAGTCTATAGAGTGTTTCATTTTGCCATTCAAAACCAAGAAATTCTTATCTCGAATTTTTGTAATTCAAATAAATTCTGATATTTCGAAATTTATTGTCAAGAAAAATCGTAATTTGGTTGCGTGCAATTCAAAGATTTGCATGAAATAGTTATTTAATAGTATTTTTTAAATCGTTGAATAATTTTTTGTAGTAATTAAAAAATTAGTTAAAAAAATAATATCTTTTACGAATTTTTAATTAATTGAATAACGTACGTATTAAATTGATTCAATAAAAATCGATTCAAAAAATAAAGGCAAATTAATAATAGTGTTTCAGCTAGATTTCGGAAATTTGTTGAAGTAATAATTCAACTCAAGTATTTATTTTTTTATGTAAAAAAAATAAAATAAGGAGCTATTCGAATTTTTTCAAATTTTAAAATGTGTAGTTTCTGGAAAGATCTCAGTTATATCGACGATTAATTTTCAAAATTTATAGGAAAAAGTAATTATCTATAAAATGAAATTCGAGGTTGGAACAAAATACAAACTCGGATGAATTTGATTTACGAAAGGTTCGATAAGCTTCGCAAGAGGATCGATTTGATTTGCAAAAGGGTGAATTCGATTTACAAAAAGTTAAATTCCAAGTGAATTTATTTAATATTTTATATATATTCAATAATTTTTACCCAAAAGCGTCACAAAAGTAAATCCTCCTATTTTATATACTTTCCTATTGTTTTCTTAAAACGCCACAAAAATTTCTATAAAACAATGAAATTCTCTATTTTTTAAATTTCTCGTTTCCAATTTATTATCCAAAATGAACCCAAACAATCGTAGATTTATTACCATTTTCCAGGAAAAAATAAAAAGAAGGTTCCCAGTTTCACTAAAATAATAGGAAAAAAAATGCAGATTTGCATTTCGATGGAAATCAAAGCCCGGAAAAGCTTCTCGCTAATAATGAAAGGGTTAATGAAAATGAAATCCTGGAGACCGGACGTGGGAATGAAGATCCGGGGCAGATTTTACGGCAACGTTATAATGATTCAATTTCAAATATGGAAACTGACTCTTGCCATACTTCCGCTTCCGTGTGGTTTCCCTAAGCGTGTATACGCATATAATTGATCTAGTTTTTCCACGAGAGAAAGGTTTTGAGTTTGTTTTCCTCTTGAAATATGCTACGAAAGTACGGAGGATGGAGAGAAGGTGGAGCGTGGAAGCAGCATTTTTGTCATGCAGAAATATGAGCAATAGAGAAGCTCCATTTCGAGAAATTGAAATGCTATAACATTGAAGGGTACAATTTCAATCGCAGTAATGTAAAATGTTATCCATTGAAATGCTACAATTTCAAGTATTCATATACGTATATTTGAAATGCGATCACTGTTGTGTCAGAGAATACGACAACGTCATTATTTGAAACTGGAAACTATTAATATTTCCGACTGTAAGTATTAAAGAGAACTCGTAATTATACAATGCCTTCCCCCATGTAACTGCAAATGGGGAGTTATCGAATGAGTTTCAGTTACATATTAATAAAGTTACCTGCAAATTGAAAATTAACCATGAATGCAAAATTAAAGCTAACGAGAATGCTATAGTTCCTAGAATCGTTCTCTCTCTTTATTACGAACAAACCTTTTCAATTCGATTTCAAAGGAAACGAGTGGGAAATCGAAACAAAAAATCGGAAACAATATTTTTTTTTTCATTAAGGAAATCATTTCAGTAAGAAAAAATTAGGGAAAACATTTTTCATAAAGGAAATTAAAGGATGAATAAGTAATAATAAATAATAATGATTAAGTAATAATATTAAATAACAATGAATGAAAAAATTTATTGGATCTAAGGAATCGAGATTAAAAGGAAAAAATTTAAATAAAATGAGGACCAAGTCTGGGACCGGATGTAGCAAATTGGACAGAATTTGAGTTTTGTAATTCTGATTTATCAATAATTTAAATTTGTGGAAACAGAAGGTGATTCTGAATCGTTACAAATTTGCGTGTTAAAAACGTAATCAAGTATGTAAATCTGGTTATGCATCCCATATTACATATTAATCAAATCAGCCGCGAATTGGAAATTAATCATGAAATTCGAAATTCGAGATAACAGGAAATACGATAGTCTTCGGGTACAAGAATTTTTCTGTCTCACTCGTATCAAATTATCTCCTAAATTTTTTATTTTCTAACAAAGGGGTAGGTTGAAGAATGAGTTAGTGGTATTTATTTAACACTAATGCAAATCCTCTAGTTATATCGAAATAAACAACAAATAAAAAAAATTAAAAAAATAAAATACTAATTTTGACAATTGAATGCTAATTTAATTTTTTAAATGTTTTCTAAACAATATCGCATTATTTCAAACAAAGGAAAAATCATCCTTGAAAAAAATAACTGAATAAATGACTCGCTTTTTCCCTAGGATTTTTAAAATTCTTGAAGAATTCGTCACAAAAATTACTTACACCTACACATTGTTACTTTATATAGGGCACATTTTTTCTTTGCTTAAAAAAATGTGATATTTTGTTAGAAAAAAACAAAAATTAAATTTGGATTGCTCCAATACTAAATTTCGCTCCAGATTAAATTTCATAGGGACTTTCCCTAGGGAATGTAATCTGGGGCGAGGTTTAAAATTGGAATTTTTTTTTACTTCTTCTAAACAGCATCGCAATTTTTCAACCAACGGGGTAACAATCCCTGTATAAAATAATACCAATTTCGGAAAAACCCTGCATAAATAATTTTTGTGACAAATTCTTCAATTATCTCACAAATCCCCTGGAACGAGGATGAGTGCCCGCGTTTTTCGCAACATGAAAAAAATCCTCTCGGAGCGAGACGATTTTCGAACGATGGTATTCCGTGTTAAAAGCGTAATTAAGTATATAAAGCACTTGATTCTCACCTGCTGCTTCGTTATATATATAGGCTTGTTGAGAATGATCCACGTGGTAGTTTCGTGACAGGCTGGCATCGTTGTAGAACCATCGTACGTCATGTAATGTTTCGTGTCCGGTAGGAGCCCTCGCACTGCGAAACTCTTAATTTCCGTGGCCTCCCCTGTGCAATTCGTTCGTTCGATAACGTCATGCTCGACACGTTGGTACACGAGCGATATTCATCTATATATTTGGCGCCTATAGCTGACCCCTCTATGTACTGTTAAAACTACTGATTGCATTTGACGCGTGCATTCAAAAACATTTGTATGGCAATTAGGACGATTCTGCTGCGATCGGAATCTCCATTGTCGTGACGTCGCAGCGGTAAATTGGGAGGCTAATTTGTTGGCTCGGTTTGGTCACGAATTTCATTTCTAATTATACGACATCATTGCCGAGTCATTCCCAAATTTAGGATTTCTTTTTTTTTGTTTTTTTTTTTTCCCCGAGGAAAAGGGAGCTTCTGGGTTACCGATTTTATATTATAACTTTCTATCGATCGGGGGATAAAAAAATTGTATAATTTCTCCCCGGTGGGGTAATACCGAGCTTTTTCGGAATTCACGGCGACACTTAGTAGTAATTCGTAAGCTTCCGTAGCGTCTAAGGGGGTGTTTTGTTTCTTACCTCCGTATTTGATTTTATCCAGCGGTTCCGTAAATATTCTCAGCTCGGGATTCGAGAGGTCGCCCACCTGAAAGACAATTCAGTATTCTAGAGGTGTAACAAGAAACATATCTTCCATAAAGATCAACCCCTTTTTTGATTGATAGGGGACTTTAGCTGAAACCGAGATTAGACACGCACACGATCGTGATCCAAAACACCCCTTCTATGTCACTCCTTTTCAGCTCTTTGTAACGTTAAATTATAGACTATGGTAATTCGAATCCCCCCCCCCCCCCCACCCTCTCTATTTTTTTTTCCATTTTCCTCCTTCACAGGGTAGCGCAGTACCTAGTGTAGCAATTTCCATTTTATGAGATTTCAATTTCTACGCTTTATTAACCGGCTATACCATCCCCCTGGTCTATCTTGGGATAGGATATTATAACATTTTTGCACCGATATCATTATACACCAATGGCTTTCCCCCTTTTTTTTGTTTTGAAAAATTTGAGATACAGGATTTCCGAATTCGGGGAAAATAAAAAATTATAGAAAACACGGAGAGCTTTTGTTTTTTTTTAGGGGGAGGTTGCGATATAGGGTTTTCGAATTCAGGGGAAAAAATGAAAATTGTAGAAAATAGGTAGAGTTTTTATTTTTTAACAGATTCGAGACGGCGATTTTTTTCGAACACGGTCCCCAAGAGCGACATTTTTTTTTCTTGGCGGTTGCACACCACGTGTGCGACCGAGTTTATTTTTATTGAAAATTGCCATTTTTCAGTTATTCAAATATTTGTATATTAATAGTTTTTCTAATTATCCATTTTTTTTCTTCAGGAAATTTCATAAATAGAAAATTACAATTACTACTAATTATAATAAAATATTCAGAGGAAATAAAAGAAACAGGAAGAAGCTTTTTTCTTAAAATTTTTTTCCAATAAATAATTATAAAGAAAATGCGGTTTTTTTTCTAATGAATTTTTTAATACGCATCATTTATAATCAAGACTGCTTTAGAATGTTGCGATAAAATTCATTGTTGTATAACCATTGGTTGCAGCATCAATGACAGTTATTTCCCTAGATTGTTTCGTTAAATCAATTGAACGGATTTGCATGTACCAAGTTCTGTTCCGTTGAACTAGGAAACACCCCTCAGACTTCTTGAGAGACATTCCATATCCGACATGTCTGTGGACTAAGGGGTGGTCGCCCTAGAATCTGATATGATACAGCTATAAGCTTACCGCAGGAATCTCGATTTCTCCCCTTAGTTTTGATCTCTATGATTGGGGTTTAAAACATCCTCGGTGTTTCGATACCGAAGCACTTGTTTTCCCAATGATACCTTTTAATCTGGATAACCACAACATTTTCCGGTTCTTTCTCGGCAAACATAAACTGCCAGCCAAAGTTTATTTATATAAAGTTCGCATGGAGAAATAAATAAATTGGAAGCTGGGAAATAAATGTATGAAACAAAGGTAATATAAATTCAGTAGCCGGGGCAAAGAAGACGCTGAAAGTTCAGCAACTTCCGTACAACTTTTAAGAGTATACATTGGAAATTTTCCCGGCAAATAAAAATCCTCGTCTCCATTGGCCTCCTCCAAATTCATGTGCATGTATTATTTTTTCAATAAAAAAAATTGCAAGTACGAGATTATTATTTTCATTCGCGAACAGTCCAATATAGTAACGTCTCGGGGTTGTCTCTTTTTTTTATACAACCTTCGCTTATTTTTCTTGGCTTTAAATATTGCTCCTATTGTATTTTTAGCATCCCCGTAACCAATTATTTAATTTATTTTACTAAAATTGCAAGGAAAGGGGTGAAAGAGTGATAGTTGTGTTAATTCAATTACAGGATTTATTAAATAACAAAAAGAAGGAATTAAGGTTAATTAAAAGTGCACATTGAATCTTGTAGCGGGAAAAATTTTCCAATAGATTTCCTGGCTCGCACAATTTCATTTTTTACGTATTAGTTTGTTGAATAATTTCTGTATTTTCATGTAAAATTATTAACCACGAAAGTTCTGGGAAGATATTTATTTAATTGGTGATGCATTGTTCATCAAATCTCCATAATTAAATTCATGAAATTTGATATAAATAAATAAAACGTTCAACAAAATTTGGGGAATCGGTTTAACGATTATTAGGAAATATCGGGAATATTGATAAAAAATATTGGAAAAATTATGC
The DNA here is from genome assembly GCA_949825005.1 of Gasteruption jaculator. Lineage (NCBI taxonomy): Eukaryota > Metazoa > Arthropoda > Insecta > Hymenoptera > Gasteruptiidae > Gasteruption > Gasteruption jaculator. The sequence continues at coordinate 12,002,679 of OX463763.1, forward strand.
AACGACCCAAATTTCGACCCATTCGAGACCGATTGCACACCGTGTGTGCAATTGATTGGCCTGGCCAAGAAAAAAAAAATTTTGCTCTTGGGGATCGTGTTCGAAAAAAATTGCCGCCTCGAATGGGTTACAATTTTTCCATTCCCCAGTATTCAGTCTCTTCGTTCTGTATAAATCTTGGCAGTGTGACGAATCGCGGTAAAAAGTGGTTTTTATATTTATTGGAATTTAAGTATGACAGGGAAACCAAACTACTGTGGTTTTGTGGCAAAAGCGAATAAAGGTTAGCGCTTCATGATTTTTTTAGTCCATAAATTTATGGGAAAAATTCTAGTGGTCGCATGATAGCAGGTTGAACATAATTAAAATATAGCACTCGGAGTCAGTTTATGTTACAAATTGCGCTGGAATATGAGGAAACGTCCCTCAAGGATCATAAATTTTCCCATACTATGTATTTCTAAACGCCTTGTTTCAATTATGTCAACCAAGTTTCGCAATTTTCGTGGGAAACTTTTCTCCGCGTGTGGTAGCAGCGAGAAGAACTGATATAAATTGTGCACTGTCAAAAGCCTTACGAAATTACGAAAAATACTTATGATTACTAAACTGCGTGTCGTCCGAGATTGAGGAAAATAGAAGGGAGCTCTTCTTTGTAGTATCAAAATGAAGGAGCGAGTGCAACCCACCCGAATTTTCCCCTAAAAGAATCTCACCAGATATGTTTTCATTACCTGCAACAGCAACGATACCGCCACTATCCCTTGCGCCCTATGCAGGGCGTCCGAGAAATTGTTGTACAATTGTGAGTTGAATCCAAATATTTGTATCTAAAAAAATTGGGAAAAATTGTATTAGTATTAGTCGAAATATTTGCCAAAAATTGAAATGGAATGGATTGAATGGATTTTATTGCAATTTTAAATAGTTGTTCTATTAATTATTCAAGATCCAATAATTATTAATAATACTACCTACTGTTAGTGTGAATTTTATAATTAATTGATAATTAACTATGATATACAGTTAAAAAGAAAAGTCACTTTTTTAATTATTATTATATAATATTCTATTAATTATCAAAGACCCAATATTTATTAATAATACCACGTAGTGTGAACTTTGTAATTAATCGATAATTAACTATAAATTACAGTTCGTTGAAAAATAAGAGTTAAAATAAGGGAATTTGGAAAATTAATAGCGAATTTTAATAGTCACTTTTTTAATTATAAAATATATAACCTTCTATTAATTAGTAAATATCCAATAATTATTAATAATATTACGTAGTGTGAATTTTATAATTAATTGATAAATAACTATAAATTACAGTTCTTTTATTAAACAAAAGGTTAAAAAAGGAAAATTCCAAAAATAATAATTCTGTTAATTATAATGAATTATAGTCACTTTATAAATTGTGTACTGTTACGTAACTGGTAGAACACCATGAAAACAATTGTTTGCAATAGTTATTCTTTTTTAGGGTGAAACCTAGTTATGAAAATAGTTGAAATTATTCGAACTTTCAGTTGCCGTAATTATATGCTCCCAGACTAGTTGTACAAAATTCATAACAAGGGGAATAGTTGTTCCAGATATTACGCTATAGTTGAAACAACCCTTATTTTCATTCGTATCTAAAACAACTTGAGTTTGGGTAGCTATAACCCAGTCATATAGTTAAGGCAACAACATATTATAACGTCTTATCTCAGCAGGAATTACTGGCCTGTGTGGTAATCCATAAAATGTCTTAATAGTTGAGATAAGTGTGTCGAAATAATTGCCTTTTTACCATGAATTATAGTACTGTCACCTTTTTTTTATATTGGCTCATTATAAACTATTCAAATGAACCCCCAGTTACGAGCGCCCCATTTTAAATAATCCATTTTGATTATGCCGAAAATATCGATTTCGGAAAAAAAAAGCCTCCCAGTAAAAGTTCCAAGAGCTTCGAGGAAGTCGTAAAATGATCGCATTAGCAATTTTTCACGAGAGGGAAGTATCTTAAATGGAAACCTATATTTTTTATTATGGAATCTTATCCTAAGGAAAAAGATAAGTTTCGTCGGAAACGTTTCATCATCAAAACTCAATTTTCCGAGATATTACATCAAGAAACAAGAAATCCTTGGACTTTGAAGGATTTTTTACTCGAAAACCATTAAGTTTGATGAAAAACGTCAAGTGGTAAGAAATGTTTGTTTTAATCTTACAGAGTTAGAAGAATTCCTTCAGAATTTTTTCATCAACCTTCAAAGGTTGCAGTCGAAAAAAAAGGAACTTATTATTCCCTAAAAGTTTCAAAGTTCGCAACCGCAATGAATTTCCTCGTGTTTCAGTTCAAAATACCGGGGCAAATTTTTTCCCTCGGGGTAAAAGCTTGAACCCCCAATTAGCTCCCGGTTTTGCGTATGGATTGTAGATAACCGTTCGTCTTCGGTGCTTTCCTCCAATTTTCTATAATGTCGTTCCAAGAGAAAATGTCAAACATCTTTTACTGGCCTTCGGGGTATTTCGGAATTACCTCGGTTACATATTGAACTTTCTCGTTATTAGAGCCCCTAATGCTTGAAATCCAATAATGACTTCCAACAAAGTCAATTTTCGAAAAAGTAGTTTACTCCAACAGTGTTTTCGAACAATTAGTTTCGAACAGTTGCACTCCAATTGACTTGCGCTGGATGAAACGGTAACCGTAATCCCAAATTTAATCTTAAAGAGTTAAAAACGTAACGAGGCTGAGGGTTATCCTATAATGCACTTTTCTGTAATTACGGGTCACCTCGTTCCACTTGAACCCGGTATTTCGGTAACGGAATGAAAAATTACCGGGTCGAAATTCCGAATATTATTAGATACAAACTTAGAACGTGTTAAAAATTCTTAATAAATCGTTTGACGTTTTTGGTTCGTCCAAAAAAAAAAAATAATGCGAATAAAAAATTTACCGTCACTGTATTCAATTTTTTTCTACTATAAAAATAGCGTTTCATAATAAAATAATTGATACGAGTTGTCTCGTTTTCGCGTGAATGTTTTTAAAAATTCGAATAAATCGTTTCAACTATTTCACTCGATTATTTTCATTGGAATATTCGCTTGCCAATAATATTATTGCTCTTCTGGTTACATCTCGCGGATCTATTTTTGCATAAACGCGGATATCGATAACGAAGTGTTTATTGGTTTGACGATTAATCAAAATGGAAAATAAAATCGTATTATTTAACAACTTCGTTGAATGAATTTATTATATACCCAAATTTCTATTTATATTTCCATTTAAATTTCCTTCAATCTAATATAATTATTATAAAATCCAAAATAATTCGTTTAAAAGGCTGCAGTAGAATTACAAGTTTCATAAAAAGCTCAATAAAGTAGTTACTGACTAACATATTTAATAATAAATAATTAATAGTCAGAGTGTAAGAGATTTGAAATCGAATTTAAAGACGAGAACATTTAAAATAGAATTTATTCACGTCCTTTCTATTAAAATAGCACTCGAAATTGTGACTGGGGATGCATCCACGTTTGGGGGTAGAAACTTATAGTTTGCCTGCACTGCTCGCTATTGACGCAAACGTTCTTCAAAAGCGTTTAACGATAAATTGTAGGTATTTCAGGCTGACGTGCAGCTGAAACAAGTTGCAAACGAAGTTTAATTGCAGTAATTAAATTTTCACGGAAAGCGCGCCAATAATTTTTCCGAGTTCGTGGAATGGACAGTACGTTTGTGGCTCGTTTGCGTGGGGATTTCGAGTTTAAACGAAACTCGGTGACACTAAAAGATATTATGATCATTATTCATCTGTTTATGTGGGACAACAAAAAAATTGAAAATCGGCATTGGAATTCCATTGGCCTTATTTGTTTGCACGTTAATAGTCAATTATTAGAACGTTTCTTTTATCGCGTTAATAAGTATATTCGCGTTAAAAAAAATCCGATAACGTATAAAAGCAAATGGAATACAGAAACGCGATAAAATATCTTACTGCCTTCCATTTTGAATGGCTTTCAATTGGAAACAATCCAAACGCGATTAAAATACAATTCAATGCTTGACGGTTTAAAATACGTCATGAATCTGACTCCGATTCCGATTCAAAATGAATTACTGAATCGCATATCTGTGTGCTTTGTAACTCTTCTCCCCTTTTTTTTTGCAGTCGCAAAACTAGGTTGGAAAAAAATCAAAGCCGCGGTTTGTGCTGCTGCATTTTGAATAAATTTACGATCAATTTTGGCCGCTGAATTTCCCAGGAATTTCCCCGCGTGGCATCTAATTCATTCATGAGCATTTTCTTTTTTTTTTGTGCGAGCCAACTTATTTTCGCGTATCATGATTGAAGCATTAGTAGCTTCGTGCTGGTTTTAATTAAAGGGTACGCCATTGGAGGAGCTGGAGGAAAAATGCGCGACTGAAAAATGAAATCGAGGAATTTTTGGGGGGTGCTATTCGTCCGACGAATTTTGAGTTATTTTTTTCCAATATTTTCCGATGGGTGGCGATCAAATTTTATTGTCTCGGTGATTTTGATGCGATTGGCTGGCAAATGTATCAATTATTTTCAGATTCGTTTCTCACCCTTCGCTGAAAAAAAATTGCTAGTATTTTCTTTTAAATATGAGTAAAAATATTTTATTAAATATTTTTTATGTTGCTTGTGTATTTTCAAAATTAAAATCGTCTTGTATTTGTAGCGACAATATTTTTAATCGTATTAATAATTAATATTGCTCGAATATCATTTATTTTTCTAGAAATTAAACATAAATCTGGTATATTTTTTTTATCCTCTTTTAAATTTATATCTAGTTATATTAAAATGTATAATAAAATATATAATTTTAGGTACAAAAATATACCACCATTTATTATATTAAATCGTTCCAGTTTTGTCTATTTAAATATATTCCTTACACTTTTGAATTTTTTTCCTTCGAAAAGGATTTGATATACGCTTCAATATTTCGAGAATTAGATCAGCTGCTGTTTTGAGCTTCAGGATTTTCATTTAAATTTCGCGAAAACTGGCAAGCGAAAGAAATAATCCCGCTCCCGCGAAGTTCCCGTGGCTAGAAAAATGGGAAAACGTAAGCTTCAAGGGAGATGCATCTACACGGGAACTTCTTCAGCAAAGCACTTCTTAAGGTATGCGATAAACTTAATATCCTGGTATATAATTTTAATGTATAGGAATTCCGGTGTAACTCATCTCCTTTATACGGGATATAAACCTGGCGAAGACTTTGCCTTGTATATATTAAAGGTTCTATCTTTAACGTGAGAAAGTTGAGAAACGTCGATTATCTTTTCCACGAGGAAGCGTCAGCAGCTTCAATTTCACAGTCATTAATTTCATGAAATGATCATAATCGAAATCCAATGAGAGGGACATTGCAGGGAGGAAAGAGGGTATAAACGAAAGGGAGAAAGAGAGAGAGAGAGAGAGAGAGAGAAAATGGGGTGTGGGATAACGTATAGAAAACTGCAATTAGTGGGAATTAAAGCATATTAGTACAACATAGAGTAGATTGTTGTTATCATGATTAGAAACGTATCAATTAACGTATCATCGCAATCGGTATCTGCTTCTCGATTTCACGTTGACAGGTATGGAGGAGATCCGACGGCAGATAGGATTTCAGATGAAGGAGAATTGCAGGAAACTGAATGGTCGGGTGAAACGGGGTACTTAGTGTCAATTCAGAGCATTAAACTCCAGATACTTCATTTTTCTCAACTTTCTCCCGTTCGGCAAATTTTTAATTCAGAATGCACCGAAAAAAAACATAATAAAATTATTATTATATAATAGTATAATATATAATAATAAAATAGTGATATATTAAAATTACTGTACATATTGATTCGTGTCTTTATTTTTTTTAGCGCAGGACCTTAAATTCTAGACCCCTAATTTTTTCCAATTTTCTCTTTTAGAAAATTTTCGAATTTAGTCCCAAAAAGAAAAAAAACACAATTTATAATTTCCAACTTTTCAAAAATTCCAGAGGATCGTTTCGGGTGCAATTTCATCCGGAAAAGCTGCAACTCTGGAGGATCGGGTTGAAAATCCTCTTGTTCCTGATTTCCAAAGAAAGACACTTCGCTTTCATGCCTTCGTTGCTTGGAAGCGAAGAAAGCAGGAACGCAGACTTTTTTTTTTAATTGCCTGCCGTGTTTTTCCTCCTTGTGCTTTAAATTCTTTCGTGTTATCGGCGAATCGAACTTTTCCCCTCTTTTTTTTTTCTCTCCTCTCGAAATAAAATAAAAAAATAAAGGGCCGTAAAGAAACCCTAAGGCTATCATCATAAAAATGATAAACGAGCCTGTCTCATATTCTCCACTTGCAAAATTACCTACCTCGGCAGGAAAAGCATATCCATCGACGGTGTGCTCGCTACCAGATCGGTCATGTAGCCCATAATGCAGGTGTATTTCGTGGAATTGATAGCGGTAACTCAACGGTCCACCAGAAATATTTACGGGGTGGCGTGTATCGTTATCCACTGCAAAAACTATGCTGTGCCCGGTATTTGCAAGTACACCGCCTACGCGATGTTTATCCAAATGAAGTGGTTGCAAATTCGGGTCGAACAGCAATCGCGTTGGTTCCAAATTCACCGGTGACTGCCGTCGTCCTTTGTTGCAGAGCGACCATTCTGGATTGATTAAACCCCAAAAAGCTGGACCTTGAAGTTTCAAAATAAGTTTGTTATTTTCCAGAGCAGGTGTGGGTCGTGCTGGAGGAAACAAGCTCCGAATTGTCAAATTGGGTGTCGGTAGAGGGACGCTCGTGAGTCCTTTGAGTCGAAAAGATACTTTTGTCCTTTTTTTTTATATTCGACCCAATTTATGGAATGTTATATCTGAAAATGTTTTCTCTGTTTATTTTACAAAGGTATAGAATTTTTTTCGGGCGGAAGAGAAAGATTCTTTGGAAATAAGGTTTTGAGAATGTTTTATTATTATTATTATTATTGTTATTATTATTTTTCACGTTACGATGTGGAATAATTTAATTTTGAAACGTCAAATTTTCTACTATTCATTATAATTAATTTTAATAATTTCCACTAATGTTGCTTGGTTTTGAAATGAATTGTTGCTCTGTCATTGAATAAAAAAATTGCCCGAATTATAATTTGCAACGCCTACTTAATTTCTTTTAAAATAACTGTCAATTTTTAATTATATAAAACTTCAAAATAACATTTTTCATTATTTTATAATAACAAAATAATATTTTTTGGAAACATATCTTCTCCCAACTATTGTTAATCGATTCAGGATCCAGATTAGACTGTTTCAAATCACAATTTTTTAAAAATTATAATTCCTACAATGATAAAAAAATTTTTTCAAGAAATATTGTGTCATAAAAAAATATTTGTTTTCCCGAAATAAATGTTTTCCATGAAATTCTACATTTTTCCTGAAATTTACGCCTTAAATTTTCCTCGAAACTGAAAAATTTTCCTTAGAATAAATCTCGAAACTGTAACCATTAAATCCCAGCAATTAGAAAAAAATTTGGTCCGACCTTGTCATTAATAAAAATATCATTTTCAACCCCAGTGAATTTTCCTGAAGGGAAAGAAGACCACGATGACATTCTCGCAGTGATAAAACGTAGCATGAATCCGACGTAGGGATGGTAATAACTACAACGGCGATGGTTCTCGCCAGACTTCAGATCCTATCGGATACTTTCAAGTCTTTCGCAGTTCTTTGACATAGTTTTAATTCCACCCGTAAAGCACGGTAACTTTCACGATAAATGTTTCTGTGTGTAAAAACCAAGTCGCTGTTGACTGGTAGTCAGCATATAGGGCGTCTTAATTGTTGGATGCTACAAATAAAAAAAAAACGCTCCTCCCTTTATAGGGAGGAAAGAGGACTGGAATATATTGTTCTTGAAGTTCCAAGCGTATAAAGAGTCGCGAAAAAGCTGGAAAATTGCGAGCTTTAAAAACCAGAGTTTAGAAAATTCCGTTTTTTTTTCAATCTCGCAGTCCCAGAAGATTTTAAATGGGACGTTTGAATACCGTGCAAGGATCGGAAAAATTCCCTATTGTTATGAAACAAAAAAAAATTTGATTCTTGTATTATTTATGTGGTAAAAAAAAATAAAGTAATTTTTTAAATTGAAAATCAAGCTGAGACACTCATTTGGTAGAAGCTAATTTTTGTTTATTTCGAGAGACGAGGAGTAATAATTTTCGTAATAAAAAATAATCATTATAAAATAACAAAAATAATAGTTTCATAATAAAAAACATAATTTTCTTGTTTCGAAGATTTTTAACACTGCAGCGAACATAGAAAAAATTTCTTTGTCGATAGAAAAATTCTTACTCTTGAGAATTTTGAAAAAAGAAAAAAAAACGTCATCAGTTTTTTTTATTTTTTTTTATTTGGATTAAAAAAAATGGTGCATTTGTAATACCGTATTCCAAAGATGCAAAAAGCGCGCGTGTGGGATTAAAGGTAGTCCATTAACACGGTAATTGCTTCTGTTATTATTCATGTAATTACCCGTAGCTGCAATAATGCGCGAAAATAGGAAAATAATAGCGGGATTCCGCCACTAAACAACCCTCGTATCGAATGTCCGCGTTTAAGGTCCATTCGATTTTACACGGCAAATTTATTTCCAACGCATCGAGCCATTTTTTTTCCGATCGACGACAGTAAAATTTACTATCAAGGGTCACACATTTCTGCCTCGATTACGACGTTCAGTTGCATTTACGTGAAACGATATTACCCAGGGTGGCGGTTACAATGTGGAAAAAAAAAATTCTCGAGGTTTCTCTTCTTATTTTCTGAATAAATGAATTTGCGATTCACGTTTCTTTATGCGGCCCTAAAACATTTTATTATATTTCATCAACAATACAAAAGCACAAAATAAAGCTCCTATTCCATTCAGTGCCTGAACCCCTTTCTTATTTTCGGTTCAAGGTTGTGTCAAGTGTCCCGACAAAAGAATAATAAGTTGAATATGTGGGTGGGTGTGTATATATATATATGACATTCGTCTCCTTTTCAAAAGTCTAACCTAGACTTTAGTCTAGAAGGGAATGTTGATTATATGCCTGAAATTGGAAAAGCTTCGAATCTGAAAGAACAGTACTTTGAAAATGAATTGCTCTTTTGATTGTGCGAGAATCGTCTTAGGAATGAAAGAACCCAGGTCTCGGGGGTGGAAAGCCTTGGAAACCAGAGACGTTTTCTACAGGTAACATTTCTATGCGACTATAGAAAAAAATGACATCGACAAATTGGGGAAATGGCAGTCATAGGCAGTTGCCTCGCTTCTGTATAAAATGTTTTTTCTTGTATATGGTCATGGCAATTTTTTCTGAAGACAGCGATAGTTACTTATTTTGTTTATGAAAGGAATTTTAGAGAGGGCACTTTATTCAAAAGCTGAATAAATTCGTAATATAAGTAAATTTGATCTTGTAATTTATTAGAATAATTTGTAATTAATTGACGATTGTTAATGATTTTCTATGTATTTCTATGTATCAATTGGAAATTAATAAAAAATTATTTTATAAATATTAAAAGTACCGAGACTTAAATTATTTAAAATTTTGCACAGGTGCTAAACGATACATCGAATATTTTATTTTTGTCCAAAAAATTAATACATAAAAATTCGAGAAAAAAATTCAAACGAACTTGTGTCTCCCACAATTTTGGAAGACTTTTTCTAAAATGTTACATCCAACTCACAAAATTTCTAATCGAACCACCAACATGCAATTTTTCTACATCCCGCTTATAATTATATTTAAAAATAACAAAAACATCGGGTAGAGAAGAAAAATGATTAAAAAAATTGCTGCAGGAAAATTGTAACCTTTCCAGCTCCAAAAAATTTTAAAAATGCGATTATCAGGATTCGCACCTGCATGTAAGTGATTAACCCTTCGAGAACACACCTCTTTTTTCAAGCATGGAGAACACTCTGGGTCAATCTGACCCGACGCTAACTATAAGAGTCCGCCATTTTAAAACGACAAGTTTTATTAGCTTGAAAAAATTTCTAGGTATACTTGAAACACAGATAAATCATGTCATATAATTTTAAAGTGTCATTAATATTATTTATGTATCGAAAAAAATTCTCGAAAAAAAATTTTTTTTTTTAAATTGAAATTTACAAAAATCACTCTGGGTCAAATTGACCCAGTGTTCTCGAAGGGTTAAACTAGATGGTAGGAAGCCGTGCTGGTATTTCTCGTACCTCGTAAACTGATATTCCATTCGGAGTTGGTATTAATACAGCCATGAAGAGGAAACATTTTAATGGAAGCATTATTAGCTCTCATAACTGGAAATATTATTCCACAATACTTAAACATTTCATATATGGTGGTACGACGAGATATAAATATTTGCCCGTTCATTAAATCATACAAATTAAGGTTAACGTCTGCCATCGTCGACTAATTGCCCAGTCGAAAATGATACGACCGCTAATTGGGGTTCCTTCGGATTATCGACGGTACTTATTGGCTTATTATAGTATTTACTTTAATTCGCTTTACTTTTCCTCATAATGGGAATCAATATTCGAGATGGAACTTTTTTTTTCCCCGGAAGCTTGATTTTCCCCTGTAGGAATTTCCGTCCGAAATAAAAATAGCTCATTATCGAAAGGCAAATAATCTAGTAATTTCAGAAAGCAGCTATTGGAAACGCCGAAGAGCTCTTCGGGAACTCGATCTCTCCATGGAAATTGAAACCCCTGATTTTTGGAATCGGAATTTCTCACGAAAGACTAAATTGAACGAGGCTCGCTTAAAAAAATGAATCCCACTGGAAAAATTGCTATCTGCCTGGAAACGTGGTACAGTGTAACTGTGAAATTTCGAAAGCATTCCAATTGAAAGCTTTAAATTCCATCAGACTGGAAACGCGCGAGTATATGTATACAGCGCCGAGTATGAAAGTGTTGGAATTTATCTACCACGAAGTTTTCTGAGAGTAGGATTTAAAAGCGTGAAATTTGGGAACATGAAAGTTCAAAATCCTTTTAGTTTAAAAGCGAGGTATTTTAAAACGAGCAGAAATACATGCATGGGTGTCTATAACGGCTCGGTTGAGGAATGGAATTAAAGCTCCTTAATCCCACATCGCATGAGAACATTGCAGGAATCATTTTTAGTAAAATTTTACGCGCGTGTGTGTGTGTGCTGAAAAAAAAGGTTTCGTAATTCTTTTACGAGGAATTTTTCTGGTCTACCCTTTTTCCACGGGTTCCTGTAGACAACGGATTTTCGACGTTTCTGATTCCGAGTGAGAAGTTAAAACTTTTGATGAAATTCGCGCAACAAATGGATTACGATGCAAAGTACGTGGCTATTTGTTCCTGCTGAGCAGGAAAAGGGGATTGCCAAATCGAATTTGGAAAATTCGGACGCTTGCTAGTTTTCGTGTAACGAAATTGATTCGCGAGAAAATGGATGGTCGAAAAAAAAACAATCATTTCTATAATTTTTTTTGTGAAATAATTAATAGATTTTAGTGGCTCGATTTTATAACAATCTTGGGTTGTCAAGAATTTGACAATTTAGTATCATTTTTTCTGCCCTCAAATTTATTACAGAAAAATAGCATTTTTTGGTATTTGTTTTTTTTTTTGAAAAAGAAAATTAACAATTATAAATATTCGACTGGAAAAAAATTAAAATTGAATATTTGAACTGTGATGAATAAATATTATCGAGCAGCGGATTATAATGAAATAAATAAGCGATTATAAAAAACGGTTCAAAAATCGAACTAAAACAATTGAAATATTGATTGATGTAACATTAATAAATAAACTTTCATGGAAAATTCATCGTTTGAATTTTTAATAATTTCAAAAGATAATTCAGCTCCTTCCAAATGTGTAGGTACTTATATTTTTCTTACACCCAACTTGTCAAAAAAATAAATATTTTTCTAATGCAAGTGGTATTATTAATATCACAGATACATCCAATTTTTTTTTACTTGAATATACCTGTCATACATATATGAATGACATAGCACGCAATCTGTTAGAGGAACATATATATTAGGAATGTCCCGTTGACAGGTTACGTACGAGCCATAATTCTCCCGTAAAAAAAAAAAATCACCATGGATTAAGAACCCTGTTCCAGCTAGACGTCATTATAAATCCATTAAATTGACAAAGGTAATGAGAGAAAATCAAGTCATGAGTTCATCAATCAGGTGGAGTTACACCACTCTCAGGTACTTTAAAAACTAGGGCGGATTGAAACAAAAGGTTCCGCCTGGCTCCCTTTTTAACACATCTTATCATTGATTATTATCCACTCAAGGTGCGGGTGCATATACTTGCACAAACGTGCACGTATAACCGTATTTTCTAAGTACATATTGTATATATCTATCCGTTTACGTGGCTCTCGCGTACATTACTACCCTTTCCACCCGAATACATAAGGGATGCATGTGAAAGGTAAGATAAGAACCTGGGGAATTTCCGGAGCTATGGCAGGACTTTCACTCTAGTCGTATATGTAATTTTAATAACCTTGAGTTGACTCGTCATTCAAGGAACGCCGGCAACAGGCACTCGATGAAAATCGCACACTTGTTGAGAGTAACCCAAACAACCGGATTTTGAGATCCCCGAGACTCGTGCCTTCCACGAAAGCAATGCATTTACTACGATTTCCAATTTTTTTGAACTTTTCGCTTCGAAATGTGGCAAAAATTTATTATTTAACCCACGTCATTTTCTAAATTGATTATTATTCAAGGGATTCATCATTATATTAAGTGGTGTCACTTTTGCTATTTCTTTTTGTATAAAATAAAATAGCAATATACAGTTTTGTATTTCTTTCTGGATTATTTTGGTATTTACTGAATTTGTTCGTAGCTAAAATGATAGGATTCGAAAACAAAATTTTTAATTGAGCATTAAACGATATTTTTATTTATAATTTTTGCTTAAAAATATTGCAAACATTGTATTTAATTTTCCAAAAGCTTTCGCCCGTTGGGGGATATTTGTGAGTCGTACCTTTCATGAAAAAAAAATGCATCGAATTGTTTCCAATTTTTCCTGTTCTAATTTGGAATTTTATTTTGTCGCATGGTAAAAATTATAAATTAACGCTGTAAATATTACAATTCATTATTACTCACCGGATCCATAATTGAATAAAGTGGTTTCGTTTTTTCTTTCCTTAAATTTGTATTTTTTCCTCTCGAATTATTTTTCCATTTCACTGAATTTTTTCTTCAGCAAAATGAATATGTTTCCAAAAATATTGATATCACAATATTTGATCGAAAGTTAAACGAAACTTTGACGTAGAATGTTTTGTATATAAATATCGGAAAACTTGATACATTTACTTTTCGAGAAGCTTCGGCCTGTTAGAGGATACTCGCGCAGGAAATTCTGACAGTTTCCGCTGATCCTGTGTTTCAGCGATTTGCATTGTTTTCAATAATATTGTATGACAAAGCATTTCCGAGCAATACTTGATCATTTCCAATACATTTAATTTTTCGCAAGCTGGAACACGAAAAATATCAATTCCATTCCGGGACCGACTGGAGATTGCGAGTTCCAGTCGTGTTCCCTTTTTATTTCAAACGAATTCATGCGCGACACACAATGCCTGGCTTCACATATCATTTTCCTTCGATATCAAGCGAAAAATCTTGTAATTTCCTGAGTGAGTAGCCCCTCGCCTAGGATCCACCGCTTTTATGTGGCAAAGAAAACGAATGGAAGGAAAAAGGTATGTCACTTTGTGAAAATATTTACCGGAAATTCCGTCATAAGTCCACCATTCTTCCCAACTCACGGGTTTGGATTCTGAAATTGAAAAGATTTAATAAGTTGTTGGCTGTATTTCATCAGCTACACGCTACGACGGATGATGAGAGAACAAAAATAAAATGCACTTCCTGTGAGACTGCACTTCCTTTCGTCTTTCAAATATGAAATTCCTCAACAAATTAGATGTTCCCTTTTTCTTTATGGCGTTAGAAATATGTAGCGAATATTACTTTGCCGAGTTACGGCTAATGCGAGACGGTGTAGTTTCCATTCCGGGTATCGGTATTTAACTTGGGAAAATGGTAGCGCAGCGTAAATTTTACGTAGACGTGCATGAAAGTGCACGTATGAGAAAATTAAAAGATCGTTTCTGGGAAATGGGAGAAAAAGGTACCCAGGCAAATTTGTCTCCGAGTGCCTCTATTATTTTATTCTTTTTTTAGGTTCTTTTGTGGAAAATATTAATATTTCTGATTTTTTGTTTCTTTGATCTTTTTTTAATTTTGTGAAAAATAATGAATAATAAATTGTTACCGGAAAATTTTAATAATATAGAAAATTACTAGGAAATATTAATAAAATAATATAAGAGGCTTTGAATCTGAGGATCTGAAAGTATCATATCGAAAATTCCTCCCCATCCACTTTTCTCCGTTCCTTCGCGTCAAGAAAATCAGAAGCAAACGTATCACTCGTGTTACCAACCCCTATTTTGACAATCTCAATTTTCCGATATTTACCCAGTTTAGGGAGGACTGTGTGTGAGTTTTGCACCCTTTCGCACATAACAGGTGAAAAATTGTGCACATAAAATTGACTACTTCAATAGCAACCGTATAAACCAATTGCGCTTCGTATTCGAAAAAATTATGGATCCTATTATTATTAACCATACCGTCTCAAATTTTGAGCAATCAATTTTTTTTATGGGATCCCAGAGAGAGGCTAAATCAGAAAAAATGCCTTATTACCAGACGAGAAAATTTACTGTTTTACTTTCTCGAAGTCGTAAAAGCATAAACTGATCAGCAATTAATCAGCGGTACTTTTCTAGAGGGAACTTTGACGAGGATTCCCCGTATTTTCCTTCAGCAAGGGACGTAATAAAAAAAAAGGGGGGAATATCGTAATATATGTCAAAAACTGTACCGAGTCATATATTGATTCATCGAAGCACGGGTATGGATTAGACATGAAATTTCCCGGCTCGTGTTATTTACGTTCACGTATTTTTTCAGCCCAATAAAAGTATATGTGCTGAAGAGACGGGAATTTTGCAGCCTGCACTCGCTTGCCATGCCAAGCGGAGGAAGTGCATTTGCATGCCGGCAAAATTCGTTACAGGCTTTTTCCGAAAAGTTCAGCAATTTTTAACGCGGCATCCATTGACGGCTGTCGAAATGGAAGCTTTCAGTTCCCGACTAAAAGTCTCTGTATTCCAGAGGCTTCACAGTTATTTTTAAATCAAAAGATAACGTTTTCGAAATATTGATAAGCTCGCAAGGGGTGGGTCGCCTTTTAGCCAAATAATCCATCTTTCACCGGAATTTTCGATGAGGTAGACAAAATTGTGATGGGTTATTTATAAAATCCCATTTAAGAGGAAACTTTGAGGGCTTTGAAACTTTCAGGGGCAGTTGGGCGTATACGTCCCATTTACTAATCTTCAATCTTTTTTCATTTCTGATCTATTTTACAATTTTTAATTTTTTAAAGGCTACGCAATTTTCATAACAAAATACATTAGTTAATTAATTTCCACTTGTGTATTAAATATTTCATGTACAAAAATTGGAATTTTCTCTAAAAATTTGTCCCCTAAAGGGTTACAATTTTTTGGGTTTCCAAAATTTGTATATTTTTTTAAATTGAAAAGGGTAGAAATTTGTATTTTTATATTAAACATTTAATATACAAAAATTGGAATTTTCTCTAAAAATTTGTTTCCCAAAGGGTTACATTTTTTTGTTTCCAAAGATTGTATTTTTTTTTTTGGAAAACATTGAAACGGTAGAAATTTCTATATTTGTATGAAACATTTAATATAAAAAAATAGGAATATTCTCTAAAAATTTTTCTCTCAAAGGGTTAAAGTAGGTTTTCAAAATTTGTATTTCTTTCTTTTTGGAAAAATTTAAACCATAGAAATTATCGTAATTTTCCCGTTGTACCTTTCGATAATAAAAGAATTAGATTTTCACGGGGCCGGGGTAAAAAAAGGTAGAAAATCCCATGGTCTCATGAGAAAAGACCAATGCATACGCGCATTGATCACCTTTGACCTCAACACAGACGAAATTTGCTGACGTTTTGTGTTTAAAGCACTCCTTTTCCACGCTACAAACGCATGACCCACTTGTGAAATATCGCATGAAGTTCAACCATTTGGTTAGTTGGGTCAAATTGGAGATCCCGACAATTATGTGTACCATAAACCTTGCATAATATTCTTGCAGTGTCGAGCTCTGGATAATTTCCTCCTAAAGGATTCACCGAAAGCTGTGTCTCTCATTAGGAGAATGCTCAAACGCTAAAAATTTCGAGCTTTCTTCGCAAATGACGTCGATCCAGCTTTTGATAGGTACCCGTCGAAAATGGGGCGAATTAATGCAAGTGCTAACCCCTGTTGGTGTCGCGAACCTAAGCTCTAAACGTGCAACCTGTTCTTAAGGAAATGCAAAATTTATGGATGTTAAAGGGATAAGCCATAAAATTTACTGCTTTTACGCTTCCATTTTCCGTCGACGGTGCAATTTTCTTTATTTATTTATTTTCTGCACGAAACCGGCGGTTTGAGGGTTGCTTCTGCGAAAAAAGCTGTTTTTCGAATAGGAAAGCTCACCTTTGATTAGAAAGAGAACAAATACTGCCCAAATTCCTATGAAAATGGAACTGTACGGGGCCATCACTGACGTTGTGGTCAATCGGTCATTATTAATGCCGGCTCTGAAACAGAAGAAATAATAAAAATTGTATTTTTTAAATATTTTTTATATGCTTTAACAAATTTATAAAATTTATGGCGAAAATTGATAACTATTCATTTTACCATAATTCCAATTTTTGGGTGATTTATTTTTTAATTTTTGATTTACTTAAATGGTTCGCAAATATTTTCGAAATTCAATTAATGCTTTTTTTATTTCGGTTTTCGAAATTTAAAAAAAAATTCGAAATTCGTTTACTTCATTCCTCCGAATCCAAATATTATTATTTAATTGTAGGATATCGAATTTTTTCAATTTTTTATTATTAATATACTACGATTGAAGGAAACAATCAAAATAAATTTTGATTTTGCAATCCTCTGAATTTAAAATAATTCTATCAATGCAATAAATTCTTGCTACTCGAAAATTTTCAATTTTAAACATTGCTTTCAAATTGGGAACCCACCATATAAAAGTCGCATGAAAATGTTTTTTTGACGACGATGGATCGGATTTTGGAGTCAATGGATCCGCCGATATCGAAATGAATATTTTTTTGTGTATAATAAAAACAGTCTGGCCGGAAATTTGTAGGCGTTTCTTTAAATGCATAGTTAGAAAAGAAAGCAAAACGTGAAAAAAGGGCAAATATATACACCTGTATCTGGAAAGTCGCAAATTTTTTCGGTACACAGTCAATTTTCCAGTAGAATTTGTCCGGCGAAAGGGGAGCAGCAATTATAAAATTCATTTACGATTCAACTCAACAAAGTTTACATTTCGCATAATGTAAATTTCATTTTATCCAAATAAAAGTCCTTGCTTTCCACCTTTTTTTTCGCATGAATGCTTTTACAATTTTTTCTAACATTTGCTTTCAAACTTTTCGCTTTTATTGGCGACCTAAAAAAGTACATGTCAGACGACGTTTCGCTGGGACACTTCAGCCGGAGAAAAGAAAATAGTAGAAATCAATAGAAGTTTTCTAAAAATGGAGGTAAAAAAATAACGAAGCCAGGGAACCCGGAGGAGCAAAAAGAAAATCATAAATTACCCCTAAATTAAGTAAATCAGCAAAAAGTAATACGAAAATAACTTCCGAGTGGAAGTTTCGAATGTAGGGAAAAAGAGCGGATAAAAGTTTATAAGTAGTTTTATTAATTTTAATTGCCATATTGCTGCACTTTGAGTTTTGATCATATCAAAAAGGTTCCCTTTCTCTTGCTCGCGATGCCCTCATGTAAATTCACGACATTCGGTAAAAGGGGTCTTGTGTGGTTACTCGAATCTATACTTTCTGCAAACAGAAGCATTATTGTCTCACGATCAAAGTAGTATTTCAATGAAACGTGGCAGCTTAGTAACCCAATAAACGCTTTGCCGGAAACCCCGGTGCAATGCGTCTCAATTATGCACGCTTTGATTTTTCGCCAATGACGTTCACCCCCTTCTTTGACCCTTCGAACAAGTTTGCGCGAATAAAATGGAGCAGAATTTGCGGGGACGTATACTAATTTAACCGTGACACGAAATTGCTATGCTACAAAAAGTACGTAATCGGTTACATGGTGCGCTATTATTGTCATTATTATATTTAACGAGTAGTTATTATATAAAATGGAAGCGTCATTATGGGCTTAAGCACTTATGTATTTAATATTATACATGTGTGTGTAGACACCCCCACACGCGACATATAATATTATGGGTTGATCGACCCGGAAGGTTCCATTGTTTGATAGCTTGAATTAGAGAATCAGAGATCACTAATAGATATAATATGGGTAATCCTTTCATTTTCATTTATTTATTTTAATTATATAAAAATGTAACCCTGAAATTTTGTATTTGTTCCAACAATTTTTTTTCGGCACATTTCCCCCCCCCAAAAATGGGGTAAAAATTAAAGTTTTCAAAATGGGGTTCGACAAGTCATTTCCAGGGGTAATTTTTCCCGTAGAATCGATTCCAAATGTTAAATTTGGTGAAATCCCAGCGGAAGTCGGAAAAAAGTAGGTTTTTTGAGAAAAAATCGTATTTCCCGTTTGATTTCGGGAATTTCGACAATGAAAATGGATTCCTCGGAAAAAACACATTGGATATGGGTCTCCCGAAAACGCTCAAAAATTTTTTCCAAAAGCTGATAATTTCGTCGGAAAGTTGACTGATTTTTTCCTCGACAAATGGGGTGCAGACTAAAGCTTCAAAAATGAAGCTTCAGAAATGATGAAAAATGAATTTAATTAACAGTTACAATTATTTTAATGAATCTATAAAAAAACTACATGTGGATATTGATACACCAGTTTTTGTTCATTAATAGTTACGTAAGCATATATCTCGGAGATGCAGGAGGTAAGAAAAGATAATGAAATGCTTTTCATATCAAGGTACGTACATATCTGTCGGGAGAAACGAGGGATTTAAAACGTTTAAACAGAAATATTAAAGCTGAAGTGTTCGAATTAAACGCTTGAAATTTCAAAGGACTCGTGATTGGCCATTTTAGTCAATGGGCGGAACGCATCAATGGCCCGTGAATTAAATGCAAAAAGAATAAAAAGAAATCTACTGTGAAATCAATTTCTTGCGCAAAATACACCCGCGAGTACATATCCATAAAATATTTTCTATTTTCAATATCAATTTCACCCATTATACACGAGCAATTTATTTGCTCACAATACCTGCATCGATATCATAAATACGTAAACGGATTGATTTATAATATTGATAATTTCTTCATTTCTTTTGTGAATTTTTAATGTCGAGGAATTTCAAGTCACCAGAGAAAATTTGTGAATTTTAATAAATCGTGCTTTTACTGCAAAAGTGACGCAATTCAAAAACTAGAATAATTATTTTACACCTCAAATATTATTCCATTGAAATATAAAAAAAATTGTTTCACGATTTTCGACAGGAGCTCTCTTGAGACAATAATTCAATTGGTGCTTGCTTTTTTATTTTCCCACAATTTTTGTAAAAGCTAGAAATTGCTTTTTTTTCCTTTTCTGAGTATTTATATTTTTTTAATTTTGTCATTTTTGTGACAGAAAGTGACGCAATGCAATAATTTGCACTCTAGAAAAACGATTTTGACATAGTAAAAATTATTATTATATATTTTCCCTTTCTGGCTTTTCTGTGTAAAAGAATCGATATTGATATTATTTGGGAACTGGAATTGCAATATCTGTACTATTGTTTTCGCGTATCGTCAGTGAAATTAATGAGAAACGACGTTATTTGCTGACAAACCTATTTTTTTAGCTAATTATAGAGTTGATAATGTAAATTGAACGTGTAGTCTGCAAACAGAGCATATACATACTCACAATAAACGAGGCAAAGGAGGAATACGAAGAGAGTACAATAAATTTTGCTTTGTTAGTACCGGGAAAAATTTCACTAGCGCTTTCGAAATGGCTTTATTTAAAATGATGAGACGAGTCGAGCGACTTCGCTGTAGCTATAATTAATTACTTTTACAAGCTCATTATTTTCGTTGTTTATCGGGGATTAAAAAATTCTGAAATAATTGGATGACTAGCGGTTACAAGCTTCTTCCCTGCACATTCTCTTCCCTCGTCAGCATTCTGCTCAGAGCTATTACCTACCCTGATACCTGACTCCTGAGGATTATTATAAGTTTGATCCTAAATTTCCACCACAAAGTGCCCCTTTTAAATAAAAATTTATTGTCCCGAATTAATTGGCTAAAACTCGAAATTTCTCTGTACATATTCATTATTAATACATTTTTTATCTATGGAACCTCTATCTATTTTCAGATCAAAGGATATTTCAGAAATTAATTTTTTTTTAATCATAGAAGGTTATCGAATATTATTAGAAAAATTGCAACTGGAGGTATCGGATATTTCCAATTTATTACTTACCTCGAGTAATATTTTTAATAATTGTTATTCCTGATTTTTCTATTAATTGGATTCTACTTTTAAAGTAATAAAAAAAATATTGATGCAAAACTAGCGGCCAAAATGTGGGTAAAAAAAAAAATGCTTTCTAGGGGAAATAATAGGATGAGTCTCTGTAGTAGAATTTACTGCATTCTTCTTCGCACATTTTTCCCCCGTCATCATTTTACTCCGGGCTATTACCTTCCCCAATACTTGACTCCTGAGGATTATTATGAGATCCTAAATTCGAGGTAAATAATCCTGCAATTTAAACATTCCCTTCATAACGTCAGCCTTTACTACAATTTACTAAACTTTCCCACCATAAATTTATTCCCTAAAGTCGACGATCTTTTTTCCACATAATTATTAACAGCACATTATTTATTTAAAATATCATCCCCATTATTTAAAATAATTTTCTTAGCCAAAGAAATTTGATGTCACTCTCGTGTTACTAAAAATGCCAAAAGAATAATTAAAATTCTAATTATATCGAAATAAATAATGATGGACGACTGATTTATGAGCCGGAAAGGGCTAATAGAAGAGTATTTCTTTGGAATATTACATCCAATGGAATGTTTTCTGCCGATCTGAATATTCCGGGAATTAATAATGTTGGTGGTTTCCCATTAAACGATTATCCTCTGGAAGGGAACATCAGTGGTCTGGTGGTTAACAATCTAGTATTTCTACGACGATCGTTGAGCGTTAGTTACCCACAGAATGACTTGGAATTAGAAGTGGTTCTCAAGCTTTAAGTTGATCCGAATTGAAACTACCAGTTGCGCTGGAACAGTTGTTTCTGTTCCAAAAACTTTCTGTTTTCATTCACGCGAAAAACGGGATACCGCAAATGGGAAGAAATTTTAATACTTTGCCGCAATTTTACACCTTCAACAGCAGATTTCGTTACGTTGAAGTATTATAGGAAACCAATTTTTTTATTTTGACACACCAATTTTTATTTAGCAGGGACGAAATTGCTTTTACTGTACAATTGTTACCATTTTATTTTCGGGGGATCAGAGAAAAAAATTTTTTTGTAATAATTATTATTAATATATATATTAATAATTATTATTGCAAAATAATTGTAAATTGTAAATAATAGTGATGTTCAATACTACAAATTGTAATAATAATTATACTATTACAATTTTATAGTGGAGAAAGCAAATTTTACAACATTGCAGTAAATTTTATCGTAACATATTAATTTTTATTTCACGGGATACAAAAAGTTTCACAATAAAAAATTGCGAAAATATGGAAAAAATAGCCTGTTTAAGTGAAGGTAATATGTCAACCCTTGTTCACAGAAAAAAAAAATTATTCATTAAAGATCAAAATTATCAAGGGTTGTCACAAACATATGTTTAATTTTGTTACTAAATCAATGACAAAATCCATCGACTTGCATTTGACGCAATTCTATATATTCCAATTAACCCAATTCAGTTCAAAACCAGGGTATTTTTTGTGTTTAGTGAATTTCATTGGAGAGAAATAATGGCACCTAATCTTACCCGATCATGGAATTTTGCGAAATTCTGCGCTTTAACGCGTTGCGTAATCGTTTATGAATAACTGATTAAACGAAATCCTTATCGTTCTATCGTATTTCAGACCTAAACGGAACGAGTGGTTGAATGTGCGACAATCTCAAATACTATGCCCATAAACGGGTGGTCAATAAAGTCTACTCTTTTTTTTTTACAGCTAAATTACACTCCTACAGCGGTAAAGTAGAGCTTTAAGTGACTGAGGAAAATTATAGCGACACCACAGATAATGAACGCAGGGAAAGGAAATAACTAAAAATAAACACGAAGATACCATCGCTGGGTCTCGGAAAAAAATGGCCGTGCGGATAAGAGGGAAGGTAAAAAAATGGTAACACTGATGATAAAGTGTTGGACTTCTGTTGAAGGAAGTTTTTTTTTTCGTGAGAGTGAGATTCCCTAATTTCAATTTCGTGGACTCCCTAATTCCAATTTTGTGGATTTCCAAATTTCAATTTTGCGGATTCCCAAATTCCAATTTTGTGGATTCGCAGAATCTAATTTTGTGAATTCCCAAATTCCAATTCTGTGGAATTTTGGAATCAGTGAAAAATGAATATTCCTTTTATTTACAATTTTCCTCGATCAGTTGATAATTTTTCTCATTTCCACGTAATTTTTTAAAAAAATTACATCTATACAAATATTTTTTCTTAATGCATTTGTTTCAATAATATCACGATAGAAAAAATCAATTTCCTCATTCGGGAACGCGCAAAATTTTGCGATTCTGGAAACAGAACGTTCATCAACGCACGCTCTTAGTTGGCATGATTTTAAGCCCTAGGGAGCACTTGAGAGGAGTATGTGTACGCTAAACTGTTTGAACCCTTTGAGTGGTGTGTAGGAACAAAGAAACTCGCTCTATATGTCACATCAGGGGTTGGTGTGATTAATAACGGCAAGAACGTTTTGCTGAACTCGTGTATGCATCAACATACAAATTTCATTTCAGTATAAGAGGGGCATTGCTCTCGCGTATATGCTTGGGAAAGCCCCTTTTCCTTTGAACGACTACATTTTCGATATAATTGTTTACAACCTTGGTGACATTCGTCCATAAATTACCGGAAATGGCCATTTATCTTCTGCCAATCTGTAACCTATTTGTCGTCTTCTCGCTGCGACTTGTGACTTCTTGTGGAGCTTGTAGCTTTTTCTTCATCGGGAAGTGGTCTCTTCGCTTACTTTACGTTGACTCTTTCACTTTTTCTCTCGCTCGCGTTACATTTCGATTGGGTGATGCGTTATCGAGCGACTCCTACTTGAATCTAACGATGTGGTATATTTTTTCCAAATTTCTAAATTGTCGGCTGACCCTTGGCTGCTTCGGAGACGACTCACTTTTGCAGGGTCCCGAAATCAAATTTGATAAGAACCATTAGATTTCGTTGCACAATTTTATATATTTTTAAATAAAGAATATTTTACAGTTATTTTATTAATAAAAAAATCACGAATTTCTCAATAATCTTTTTTACGTTACTGGGATAACTTTATTCGCATTCGCGCTTTTTTAAGGTTCCAAAATAAAATTTCGATAAGAACCGTTACATTTTTTTGGTGTAATTTAATATACTTTCAAACGAAGAATATTTTTAAGTCAATATACAGCTATTTAATTAATCAAAAAAATTCACGAGTTACCGAATTCATTTTTTGTTGCTCGGCAAACTTTGCTCGCATTTGTGACGATAAAGGCGGATTCAGAAGGGAAGAATCCCGGCAAGAATCTGTCCCCAGGGTATTCGTTGCACATACAGATGAAGACACGCATACATAAACGCAAATGGCACTCAACTACAGAGCCAAAACAGGACACCGTATCTCTTCGCAGGAACTAATATCTGTAGCGAGACTATACTGAGGAACTCCCAAACAAGATTGTGACGCAGTCTCTGAGATTACGTGGCAACTTGCAACGCGTCTGCAAGTAGTTTAAAGTTTCTAATAAACGCAGGCTGATCTAATACAAAGATTTTTTTCTAAGAGAAGGCATGCATTTCGCTAAGGAGTCGCTAGTAGCGTGCAATAAAACGGTTTCCACCTGCAGAATCTCGTATCCTTGCTTCTACTTAGGCTCCTTTTCGCTGGCCTTGATTTTCAGAGAGAGTTGCATTTTTCTTTATCAAAAATTGTAGGTGCATTTTTATTTTATTATTTTAAAATTGTAGGTGCATTTTTATTTTTTTTATTTTAAAATTGTAGGTCAATTTCAATTTTTATAAGAAAAAACTAAAATTTTTATCTCAAGCCTGACATTTACAAAATTGTGCTTTCGCCATTTTTTTTATCTTCGACTTTACTTTTCTCGACAGGTTTGAAATTTGCAACAATTCACGAGGAAATCAAAAATTTGTAACTGCAGCCATTTCTAAGGTCGACTACAAAGCCCTTCGAGTACGAGCTTTTTCACAAAGCGTTAATACACAACACATTCATGAAGTGTCGCTGTTAATGATAAACGCAGCATCAGATGTTTCACACAAATTTCATTTTTGCGATACAGCCCTTCGTTAGAAAGGACACAATGGTACCTGTCTTTTGTTGCCGAGTGCTTTTTTGCTGATCATCAGCGAAAAGGAAGAGGATAGTGCTTCAGCGCTTATCGCTGCCTTTTCCATCCTCACATTGCTCGCAAGCCCGCAGTTTACTAATCTTTTTTGCTGTGGCGAAGGAAACCGTGCAGCTTGTTGGGGAAAAAAAAAGGTACCCTTCTCCGAGGGGATAAAAATCACCCGAGCAGTTGCATATTATTCCAAGCAACTTTTTGCGCTACCCCGTTGGCCCCCGCTGGAATCCATCGATTTCGATTTCATTCGCATCACGTCCAACTTTATTCATTCCGCCCCCAATTCAAGGTTCTCCGGATCTGCAGGTTGTTTCGGTCTTGCCAAGACTCTCGTTCGTGGACAGTTAAACTATTGTTGCGATTTCTCCCCATTGATGACATTTCCCGCGGGTGTTGTCCATTTTCCAGCGGAAATCCGACTACTTTACCTCCGGAATGTTGCACCCCCGGGGCCAGGCTCTTTCATAAATAGAAAATCACGAGAAATGGCACGTGTTCGGGGCCGTAGCCGCGTTGATTTTGACACACAAGAGGAGGAAAGCGACGTTGTCATTCTCGCGTTACCATCCATCCGGTGCCTTTCATCTCCGCTCGCGTTACTATTGAAAGAGCCTGTGCTGCCTTTGAAACGAGCTTTCTTCGTCTTTGTCTGGTACTTTACCGAAGAATCATCCATTATGATTATCCCTGCGGTTAGGCTCCTGAGGTTACCAAGGTACGGCAGTGGCACAGCCGTTCCACTCTCACGCAAACTTCCGAATGTATTTACAATAGCGGTAGAATCCCACTGTCGGACATAGCAGTCAGTGTAGGGTGGTGCAAAAGTGCGACTCCATTGTTGGGAAGGGAATTATGAGTAATTATCAAACAGGTATGTACGGTAGTCGAACACAGTAGGTACAGCTTGTATATTACAGTGGGACTGTATAACGTAATGACGGTGAGGTCAGAATTAGCGTTATTTATCACCCTCGTGGTGTAATAAAATCTGGTGTTAATTTGAGCTCATGCGATTTAGCGTTGTTTTAACATTAGTCATGGATCAAATGGGTGTAAAGGAATTTTTCATTTACGGGTAGAATTGCAAAGTTGCAGCGCGTTTCGAATTTCTGGATTTGAATTTAAATGACATTTAATTGCAATGTACTGTTTTTGCAACAGAATATGATTCCTATGTAACAATTACACAACCTGTGTTATTTTCCAGAATGTAATTGAAAGTATAATAAGTATTGACAAAAATCGGCTTTTGGACAAAATTTTTGAGCAATTCGGGAGACCCATATCCGATGTATTTTTTTCCGAGGAATCCATTTTTATTGTCGAAATTTCCAAAATCAAACGGGAAACAGGATTTTTCTTCAAAAAACCTACTTTTTTCCAATTTCCACTGGGATTTCTTCAAATCTGACGTTTGGAATCGATTCTACGGTAAAAATTACCCCTAGAAATGACTTGTCCAACCCCATTTTTAAAATTTTAATTTTTACTTCATTTTTGGAGGAAGGGGTATGCCCAAAAAAATCGACTTTTGGAAACTTTTTTTGGGAACTTCAGGGAGACGTATATCCGATGCATTTTTTTCCAAGGAATCCATTTTCATTGTCAAAATTCCCGAAATCAAACGAGAAATAAGTTTTTTTTTCCCAAAAAGCCTACTTTTTTCCAACTTCCGCTGGGATTTCTTCAAATTTGACTGTTGGAATCGATTCTACGGGAAAAATTACCCCTGGAAATGACTTGTCCAACCTCATTTTTGAAACTTTAATTTTTACCCTATTTCGGAGAGAAGGTCCAGTGCAGGCTATTAAACTAAAGCTTAAATCATGAAAAATACATTTGCAAAATTTTATCGCAACAGGTGTAGTCATTTTATTGTTACATTGTGTTTATATAAAACATCGCTAATCCGTGAATTCTGCTGAAAAATTCGAGCCCTTTGGTGACGGCGCAGCAAAAAATGTCGGTCGAATAGGTACATGTATGATAAAAACGTAAATTGAGGTACAAACGCGGTTGCATTAACTGAAATTGATGTATACCAGAACTCACCACGAAACAATGAATAAAATTTAATAAAAAAACAAGAGCAAACCATTATTACCTCCGGATCGATGTTCTTCTCACTCTGGCGAACGAACAAATACGAAATAAGTGACAGGGAAACAATATTTACCCACGGGCCATATTTCAGTTGTAAAATGGGACACGAATCCATTAAATATATATAACAAACTTTTTTTGACAGATGTTCCCCCATTTTTTAGCAGCTGTTGCATTATTTGAATATTACGGTGTCACACGTGCATTTTTTGGAAGTTTCGCCAAATTTAGTACGGTTCAAAAGTCGATGTGATGACCGGGAATATATTTCCGTCCCCGATAATATATGTTAATACATGCAAATACGTTAATGCATCCGTTTTATTTCAACATTTGCCGAAGACTCGTGCATGTGTACCTGTCTCTCGAATATATCAGATGGTGGGAATCTAACAGAATCGTATCCAATATTCCGGCAAAAAGTATCGGTGTCATAATTACCCACAAATAATAACCGTGTACCGATTTGCATTAATTCCGAATTTAATCCCAATACTATATTATATTTTTAACACTCGATTTTTTTTTTTGGCATAAGAGCAGCAGCCACCTCTGGGGTAGATATCCGTTACTAATCGAAAGCATTACCTTTACAAACAAAAAAGCCTAATGAGATTCTGGCTGTTGTCTGGTCCACTGTTTATTTATTCCGGTGCTTCCACTTTAAATACGCGACTAATGTTTACGAATTTATTGATCACTGTGTATTGTAACTGCGACTGCAGCATGGACACGATTGTATATACAATTACTGTAGGGACCGGAATATCTA
Source organism: Gasteruption jaculator (assembly GCA_949825005.1). Taxonomy (NCBI): domain Eukaryota; kingdom Metazoa; phylum Arthropoda; class Insecta; order Hymenoptera; family Gasteruptiidae; genus Gasteruption; species Gasteruption jaculator. Next base: position 12,030,406 of record OX463763.1, read on the forward strand.
TTGATAATATCTCGTGTAATTATTTACTGCGGCGTTATTCATAGAGCAAGCGAGGTTGGATCTTCGTTATATTAAAAAACGGTGTAGGATGTGCTTGACCTTTTGCCTATTTTAGAAGCTCTATCTCTAGCTTTTTTAATCTAAATAGTTATTTTCTTCGCGATGCGAGCTTAATTTCGTTGAAAAAATTCGTTTCAGAAAGGGAAGTAGACTTGTAAAGTAGAAGTAGCTTAATTTGCAAATTACTCTTGCTATCAAATTACTGTCTGTAAAGGATAGCATCTCTTTCATTATTTCATGAATGTTGGAAACTCTTATTTTTTAGATCGGTAACAGCCTCAGTAGGCAGCCAGATAAACCGAGGGTTCGAGAGGAATGGCTTTTATTACGCAAATGAGAATTTCAACATTTCACCTGCAACGCAGCAATTACTCCTGGAATCGGATCCAGAAATCGGGAATTCAACTCTTGACCTCTAGAGCAGCGTTTCCAATTTTCTGAGCTACCGTAGTTCGAGGGAATTTTCAAAAAAAATTTTCTCAAGATGAATATTTGGTCCAAACAGGTCACGTGATTTTTTTCTTTGCTCTAAAAATGGTGGAAACTTAATGACACAATTTACAATTTCAACATTTCACCTAGAATCGAATTCAGAAATCGGGAATTCAACTCTTGTCCTTTAGAGCAGCCTTCCCATTTTTCTGAGTTATCGTAACTCGAGGGAATTTTCGAAAAAAATTTTCTCAAAATGAATTTTCTTGCCAAGACAGGTCACGTGATTTTTTCTTTGCTCCAAAAATGCTGATAATTTGATAATTCGAGCTTGGTTGCTGAATTTCCTTATAAATTTATAAATATAGAGCAAATTTGTAACTGTGGGAAATGAATTTCATTTTTAATCAATTCAGCTCCTCGAAAGCGCAATAACAGGATCTTGGATACACTTATTTCTTAAGCTCTAAGTGCAAATATTAGCAAGAAGAGTGCAAATAGTGAGAAAAGCTTACAGTTACAGGCGAGAAAATAAAAAAGTTCACTGACTTTAGCGGCAAAATCGTTAAAGCGTGACTTTCATTCAAGTCGATTTCCTCTTACAAGGGAATGTTTCCAGGTGTCCGCCTCCGATTTTAATGAAACTTCGCCAGGTTGTAGGCCAAGTGGTAACTCGCATTTAAGGGCTGATTGCAATCCCTAAATGCGAAATTTCCGAGTTTTTTTTCTTATTTCTCTCCGGCTTCGAAACAGCGTGAACTGGAGGAACGAGAGGAATACTTTATTATTTTTTTTTAGAAATAAAATTGTTTCCTTTTTTGGTCCCTAATGGTTTCGTCATTATTGCCGATAAAATTCGCATTTATTGAAATTCATTACGTGAAATAAAACCGAAGCCTGGCATTCTAATACGCTTCCTTGTGAATCTCGGCGTAATTGTAAACGTCGACAAATTAAAAATCGATATATTGCATTATTGCGCCCAACTAGGATCACAAAGGAATATCGTAATTGTAATGCAAGGAACGAGAAGACGTGGATGGTTTTAATGTAATTTTCCCATTCAACAGCGCGCCATTTTTTTTTTCACAAAGATTCACGATAGTAATAAATTAGAGTATGAATTAGTTATCCCGGATTTATTAAGAACGTGGTCGGGTTTTTAATGTCCCCGAGAAATTCAAGTTGCTAAGATCAGCGAAGACGACTCGTATTACTCAGCTTTGCAGTAATTTATACCGGGAATGGCCCGATTAAGATTAAGGCGGGGAATAAAAAAAAAAAGAAGACACCGGAAAACGACAAAATTTTCATATTTTACCGTGCGTCATTTTTTACAATTTGAAAAAAAAGGTTTTACCCCACCGTGACGTAAAAATTAACGTGTTAGAGTAAAATTCGCTGACTTCAGACAAGATAAAGAACTGAAACTTGCGTTTTCCATTCCAGAAGTTGAATCTTATGTTAAACCCTTCGGAATCGCGAGATGCAAATTTGATCGCGTGTTGTTCTAAGGATTTATGAAAAGCTCAGCGAGGGGATGTAATAAAAATAGGAGGAACTTCAAAAAACGAGGAATTTTATGAAGCTGTGGAGTATCGACTCGCGTTTACAGAACTTTCTTCGGAGTTATTTCCACGGATTTTCATAAAGTTCCAGACGCATTACATGCATGTATAGGGAAAATGGCTGCATCAGAACGAGGAATGCATATATAGTAAATTTTACAAAGTGAAATGAAACTTTTCCCTCGCCAAAGGAAACGCGGAAAACAAACGGGGGAGTAAAACTAACCCGATCGGCTTATAGGTCCCGCAGCCTCATAAAACTTTGTCACAGACAGTTTCTGACGTCCCCGGAAATGGGGGAAATCGACAGGGTGGAGGAGACAGTTAGGGTGCTTTGGGCGGTGACACCTACCGAGAACTATTTGGAACTGACCTTCTTTAAGGAATCTTAATTTGAGGAATTGCTACGAAAATTCGTGCCACCCAAAGTATTTGGCCCACATTTTGAACGAGGGGGAAAGTACACACAAAATTCCAAAAATTATTGGCCCTGGATCCCTACCCAATACTGGAATTGAATTTTAAAAGTGGCCTAGGTCCAATTTTTTTTAGGTTTCGCAAAATATTTTTTATTTACGAAAAACCCATAAATTTACTCGGACCACTTTCAAAATCAACGGCTCAATTGGAGAAATAGGATTGAGTGGAAAAATTAGTGACCGTCAAAAGGAACGATTTCCTCCAAGAAGAGATAATTCCGTAAATATGAAAGCATTGGTTTCGTAGAAAGAGGATCGCGATATCGTATTCTTCCGCTGGAAGTCCTTTCACGAGAGTGAGTTAAAATTCCACGTATACTCCCGCCCGTCTTTACCGAGAACCAGAGTCACAGAAAAGCTGCTCATCGAGAGGATTGGAGACGTAGCCTTTCACGAGGAAGCGTGAAATTATAAAACACTTATTGCAGGGAATCAAATTGCACGACATCACCAGGAGTCTCGATATACAACGCGTTGACGATTCCGAGGAACATTCAAATTCACTTCCTCTTTTTATTTTTCTAAACAGGGGAATTATTATCACCCGTACCGCCTTCGCAGCTGCCAAATATAGAAAGACAAGTAGAATTATAATATTTATAAGAAAAAAAAATGAAACCCATTTAGAAGTAATCCCGGGTGTATGGGATCCAACGGAGTCTCTCGCTGATGAACGTCAGCGTGAGTGGTGTTTACTTGCACAACAATGGTAAACATTTGCTCTTAATCTTAACATTTCACAATTTTATCCTCGTAAGGTTTGAGATTAGAAGAATCGTGACTGAAACGGTTAAGTAGAACTCTCTCAGCCGGCTGTAGGATCTCTTACCACAGTCTGAAGTAGTAATGGACTTTCGTAACAATGACAAACGATCTTAAAACTTCAGAAGTCGTCTGGAGGAATAGAAGGGGGACAGAAATGAAAGAATAAAACACATGAAAAAAGGGAAAACTTAGGGACAAGATAAATCTGTAGTCATCGCTGTTGGATGTTGGTTAAGAGAAAGGAGAATGGAATTGGGGGTTTTGTAAAGAAGTTCCTCCTTCGGCTCGACTCTGTATACTCAACTTGAGTCCACTCTACCACTACCTATACTTGGATGATACTCGAACGATGCATTCTTAAGGTACAAAAACTCGAGTAGGCTCACTACGTGGATATGTTGATCGATTTTATCGATTCCGAAGATTTTTTTCAAACCACCCGAGCCCGTGAGCAAGCACAGAATCTTGCCATCTCGGCAAGTGCTTTCTGTATGAGACGAAGGAAAAAGAAAAACTGGAAGAAGAATATGTGCGGCTTTCTTCCTAGTCATCGAAATCCATGCGGGGTGCTCGAGGTCCATTGAATAATATAGATTCTCCGGTCACGTCCGTTCTCCGTTTACTTTTCATCGAAATGCCGGCTAATACGTATACAGGTGAAACAATATCGAGATTCGCTTTAATTAACGGTTTCTTTCCCTAAACGCTATCGAATGAAATGTCACAGAGATTCTTTTTTTTTGAGTGTCGAAACTGTGCGGTTTTTTGTCGAAATGTTTACGTTGGATGTTCTATTGATTGTATACAATTTCTTTGACAGCTTTTCAATAAAGTTCTTTCGGTCTTTGATAATTCGACGGAAAAAAGAAAACGCTAGGAATCGATAGTATTTGACAAGGGAATTTGTCTATCAAAGCGTTTCCCTCGATTGAGAAATTTCGATACAAAGAGCTTTTCCAGGTGCCCTTTTTTTAGGATGATTAAAATTGTCAGAATGTAGGTAGGTGGACGTTTTAGGTACACCACTATTAAAGAATTTCAAGGGACCCAGATCGCTGCGTTGGAACTTCATTATCACTGTGTTACACTAAAACGTGAACTGTCACTAACAGACTTACGTAAGAAGCTCCGATGTAGCTACTTTTTTTTTATAAACTGAAACGTGTAAATAGAAGCGTAATTGTAAAGTGATGTTATTAAATAACCCCTATTCGGTCCTTGTTCGTTTTTTTCCCCTTTTATTTAATTACTGCACAAATGTTTTTTAAATGCTACAAACGTTCCAGTGTAGAAAAGCGCCTTTTCCAATAGACACTTTCTTTTTATTAATTAAACAACACAAACAGTTTTATTTACCCCGCAGTTTTTCTACGTAACTTGAATAAATTTAATTAAAATACTTCCACGTAATGTATATTGCTAAAGAAACATTTTACCGTGATTATTTACAATTATACACTTTTTTATCGGGCAATAAAAGGTAGAGGGATTTATTATGTATTATTTCAAAATTTCAACGAGAATTTTGGTAACTTCTAAAAAAATTCGAATTTTCACGAACATTTCTTCGAAAATTGCTGCAAAATGTTCACCAACGAGTCAGAAATTGAAGATTTCTTTGTAATCGAAAAAAATTCTCCCGAAACTCCGTGTTTTGCAGCAAAGCTTAAAAGTAAGGTGACACCTCAGTTTCAAGGTATCGTTCCAAATTGCCTTCCCGTGAAACGAGCAGATTCAAGTGAACCCTCTGCTGCTCGTAAACGTTTTCATAAGAAGGTTGGTGCTAAACAATTATACGTCTGTAAGTTTAATCCCTTTTGTGCCTGCCTTTGTCCTAATGAACACTGCGTTGAGTAATTTGCGGAAATTTAATTCAAAATAGGAAATGACTTTCTTAAGAAGCATTGGAATGTCATAATGAGCTTCTCTTTCACGAAGTCAGTAACTTTCTTCGAGTACCACGAAGGGATGCTTCCGAAATTTCTTGGAAAATAAATCACATCGAGTTTTGGCATTTTTTTCGCAAAAAATGCGAAACTATTTCGAATTCCTCAATTTTCCCCAATTTCTGGTAATTTCTGTAAAAGGAATTTCGTATTGGAAAATGGATTTCTGGACTTTCAGTAAAATTTTACTAGTTTCAACCCCAGTTTTTGCGTTAAAAAAACAAGGCTAATAAATTTGACTACGAGATAACGAATTTGCGAAGCGCGAAGGTGGAATTTATTGATAACAAAAATCGAGTGGGATATTATAAAATTGCTTCCTCTATGGCTTTCACAGAAGGACTGTCGATGAAACATATTTTGGCTTGGGAACTAATGTACGTGGAGTAGAAGCTTTGTATTTTGCATTTGCTCGATAACAAATTCCGCTGTAACCGCTGTTACAGAGGAAAAACGGTGCGGTTTGCGAAAGAGTACTCTGGCGTTATTATGTCTTCATGAAATGCAAATTCAGGGAAATACATTCATGATCTAGTTTGGACACAATAATTAATAATAAACCTCTTGTATCGAGAAAGTAGAATCGAATTCCAATAGTAAATCCACCGAATATGAATTCCTGCTTTCCAATAATTCGGTATCGGCTACAGTTGCTACTTTGTAAATAATATCCCGGGACAAGCAGTACCCGATAAGCAGTCGACGTCTCGAGAATCGTCGGGAAGTGAAGGAGAAAAAAATAGAAATAAATTTTACACACTCATACAATTACGTAAACTGTCGAAACCGAATTTCACAAAATTACCAGAATTAACCGAATTCCAAATTAACACCAAGTTTCACAAAATTAACAAATTTCATCCTACGAGAATCTCAAATTAACACCAAATCCAATGGACCGAAATTAACACCGGATTTTTTTTTCTCACCCGATTTGATTTCTTATACGATGACGATTTCTTATACGATTAAAAAAAAAATGATTTTTTCGATAGTTGCTGTCACGTAGCAAAATTGCCTCCCCCTGGCACTTCGCAATCACGACTCGCAATTGTGAGGGATCGAGGGTATTGTTGGAAGTCGCCCATTTTCCTAAAATGATCGGTAATGGCCCTCGTATGTATAATCTACGTCCACAGGCCGCGGTAACGATTCCTAAACTCGCCAAAGGGAGATTCCCTAATTCGCTGACCATTTGTCGGAATCACTGCCGGCTCTGTCTACGTACATTCGCGAGGATTATTGCCGGAGAGAAATGCCGGTAATTAGGTTCGACGAAGTGCAGTTGCATTATGAAAATTGGCCCGACTCGGAACGCATGAGTACAAGGTTATACTAAATACTCAATTACGCGTGAAATAGTGTACCATTCGCTACTACGACACGACAAAAAGGCCGGGTAGAGCTCGACGAAGGTTATATTTTCATATGCTAATTCCCTCATTGAAATGTATGCGTTGGCTAATATATACACGCTGAAATACAGAGGAGGGCGAAATGAATTATACCGCTCCTCTCTATAGAGGATATCGTTTGCATAGATTCAAGAACCGGATGTGCTCGAGTACCAACGTATAATTCGTAGTATCCTTCGTGAGTTCAATGATACCTTGAACTGTCGGAGGATTCTGGATCGATATCATGCTCGCGTTTTGCACTTACTCAACGTTTTACTACTAGTCGTAATGCAGCGCTGCATTCCGTAAGTTCACTCGACGGGGGCCGAAAGGACCCTCGGTGCATGGAAGTCATGGTAAACATTTATTTTCTTCGACAATTTTTCAATTCAAGTGGAAAAACGGGTACGGTAGCCTCTGCGGAAATCAATAAGTGGCAATAGACTGTGGAGAAGCGCCTCGACGGTTAGGTCGACTTTAGGCGCTCTCTTGGATCGGTCGTCGTCCTGCTGTCTGTTGCCACTACCGCTGCTACTACTACTACCTAGGCTACTACTACTCGGACTGCTACTACTCTAATGCTAGCGCTAGGACAACCAACGACTACCACTACTCGCAAGTAGTGCGAGTCAACAACTTTACAATCTTTCTAATTCAAACCATACATTCATGTACTATACGAACCGGATGAACGCTGAAACTTTCCAACAACTTTTTTCCTCCCTCCTCCCTTTCGAGATTCAACGACTTTTAGCAAAGTACACTATTTTCCGCGTTGTTAAACGTGCTTCTATTTTAATTATTAATATCGGCTGGAAGAAGAATGAACGGAACAAAGAAACGAATTAATTTCGAAATTTCATTTCCGACGCGATTTCGTATCGACTCCAAGTGGATATTTATCTCGTCTATTTATGACTATTTTTGAGGAAGCTTTGAAAAAAAAATTCGGTACCCGGTACGAAGGAGCGACGAAGGAACGACTGCCCTATGATACGAGAGAGAGTATACAAGAGAGAAGAGAAAGCTCGCGTGACGCAAGCGCGCGAAATTCCTCCCTCTCCTTTTCTCTTTCTCTCTCTCTTATTTCCTATGGTTTTGCTTTCTCTTCGATCCTTTATCTCGCTCGCTCCTCAGTGTTTTCTCTTCGTTTAGCACATCGATGTGTATCCCGAGAAGAAGGACTCCTCTTTCGCGCCTATATCCCCGTCGACATCTACTACTACCACCAGCTACGTCTGCGCATCAGAATTTAAGGAAAATACTTTTACAAGTAGAATCAGGAAAAGAAGGATAAATGTAAAGATTGTTTGGAAAACAACCGCCGAGGAATTACGGATAAATCATCGATTTTGCCGAGGTTCCTCGTCGAAACTACCGAGGGGGCGAGGGTACCCCGTTTTCCTGGAAACGGGAGATTTCGATGGCGAATGTCATTAAGCTCCTCGGTGCAGCTGCAGTTGAAAATGTATTAATTTTATGCTCGTTGCGCTGCAGAAAAATGCCCCGGTCGCAACTCGATTTCTTTCCTCGGATGGAACGTTTATGCAATTCCAAATTACTTGCGAGCTTTTATTTTTTATTAATACGCTACATTTCCCTGGAAATTGCAGAAATGCATGTCCCTCGATTTTTACAACGCTAATAAAAATGTTTATATCATTTTCGCTTTGGAGTTTATAAAAGGGACGTAAACAAGAGAAGCTTTTTTTTTTCCGGTCACCTAATAAAATACCGGATGATCCCTTTGTGGACCTGCTTTACGTCCATCGACAGAAAAACTTACTGCTTTGCTACTGTTTCTCTCTCTCTATCGGACTTAGGGATCGGAAATAATGGCGGCCAGCGATAATTTACCCCGGATACCTTCGATACGACATTATAAATATATACTAAAATATTTATCTCGCTGCTGAAATATTTCGCAAGCACGTCCATTTCTGAGGATGCTTGGAGGTCGTTACGCTTAAATTAATAACTTTTTGGTAATCCTTGTAACGTCACTCCATTCACCTTAATGGTTCCTTTGGTAATAATTCCTGCAATTCCCGGGAATCCCCTATGACTCATCAATTTCCCTATTTCTTTAGGAATTATTGCTAACACGGTCCGCCTGTACACCATTCGTGGAATTCGTTCCGGAGAGAGGATAGTTGCTTCACCTCCAACAAACCGTTTCATTCCTGCACTCCACCTTGCGATATCATTTGAATAATGGTACACGAAATACGTTCAACTCCAGCTGTTGTCCACCAAATCCTCTTTTCCGCTGCTCGTACTTTGCCCTTTTTATTACCCCGCCATCTAAATTTATAGGCTTGTTTCTTGCAACTAAACCGTGGTCTTATTAACAGCAAATTGCAACAAGGAGTTATGCATATTTATTCGACCACAATCGTGCCGGGATATCCACCTCCCTCTTCCAGCGGAATTTATCCCTGTCCATTCGATACATATTTTAGATTTCCTTCCCAGTAAATTTCGTATTCGACTCGCAGTGGGAAATCATTTTGAAAATGTGTTTCGAAAGATGGGATCCTCGGCGATCCTGGCAAAAGGCTGGAACAAGGATCGTGCTGTCGGTAATAGCTACTGAGAATAGCCGTTCCGTAAGTACGTTGGATATTGGTCCGACAGCCTTACAGCTGGTTTAAAGCTTTCTCTTTACTGCGCATGGAAAGAATTTTCTAGTAACGATTCCTATATTTTTATACGAAAAAAGAAAAGCGGGAAGCTGCAAATAAATTTCGCTGTATTGCGATTTACATGTAAACGGAAAACAACAATACCACGATGGAACATTTTTTCATTTACATGGAGAATGGTAAACGTCCGTGGCTTGTGTGTGTGTGTGAAGAAAATTTTCGAAGTGTGGGAAATGGTCATTATTATTAATTCATAGTCCAACGATGAACTCTTCGCAAATTGGAATTTTCTATTCCACTTACATTCACTTTTACTAATTTTATTAGGAACGAATGCTAGAACCGCGGCTGTCTCTGCAGAAGAATTGCTTCCTTAGCCTTGGAAACTTCCACATTTTTATTCGCAAGAAGGAAGGAGGAAATAAATTTCAGCGTATTGCAATTTACATGTAAACGGAATATAACAATAACGCGATGGAACATTTTTTCATTTACATAGGAAATGTTATTAATCCGTAGCGCGTATAGAGACATTTTCGAAAATTACCGGAGTGTCGGTAATTATTATTCATTCCCAGTCCAAAGGTGCCATAACCATTTTTCGCGAATTGGGTGTGGGACCCAACAGTTCTTTTATTCCATTTTTCCAAACTTACGGAGAGTCGATAATTATTATTTATTTCCTGCCCTAACCATTGTTTACAAATTGGGAGTGGGGTTAAAAATTTTTTCTTCCACTTTTATTCACTCTTACCATATTTTTACCGGAAATGAATGCCAAAAAGGTGTCTGTCTTCGTAAAAAAAAACTGCTCGGGAGTTTATCTTCTCAGAAAATTTTTATCAACCAGGCAATCGCTGGACCTGCTTGGCAGAGTCGCTGAAAATGACAATCGGAGGCCTTGCTTTTCTTTTTCATCATAATTTCAGCACAATTCCTGGCCGAAAATATGAGCGAATTCACGGATAGATAGGAAACGTTATTTGTTCTGGGAATGGAATTCCCTCGAAGGCAAATTCCATTTACATGTTAAATTAGCGCGGACGAAAATAAAGAACGTATAGCATGGATAAGTAATAAACAGCGCGAGCAGATGAGACACTGGCAAGCTGAGCGGGGCGACTGCCGTCACTGGACTGGAATAAAAGTGTATATCGTTATTAATAAATATATATTTTCGCTCGAGTAAATATCAGCTGTCTCGAGACCACGAAGAATCGCAGGAAACGAGGATTGGTTGCTACAGTTTCTGTTAGAAATGAACGACACGATGCTGCCTCTAACGTCGCTGCGTGAAGGGAATACGTCGAAAAACACTGGCAAGTCTCAGTCCTCATTTTTTTGTAGCTCGTTTTTTCATGAAACAGAGAAACTTTCAATTCGCAGCGTTGCAGGTCTGACCGTATCAAATTTTTCTTCCTCAACTCCACCACGGAAACGCTGGAAACTTCAGCTGCACGTTGATACCAATAGTTCAGAACAGGGCTAACTATCGATACCAGTAGTTGCAAATATTTGGTTACTGTTTGTCGGTTTGGTAATACAAGCAGAAAATAAAGTTACGGAAAATTGCGAACCCAGAACCCAATTTCTGATGCCACGATTTTATTCCGATTCTCAGTATTGCCGGGAATGTGATTTTATGCAATACGGTTTGGATATTCCGAACTGTAACTACTGCAGCAATGATGCTCTTTTGACTGTTCGAAAAGGTACTTGTCGACGAGATTACGGAGAATCTTCGCTGCAACGAAATTCAAAGTCGAGTCACCGACGACTCGCGTGGAAGCGACTGTCGTGTTTTTTGTTTGCCTCAAATTAGCACGTTCCCAAACGCCGGAAAATGGAACTTCTTGGGTAAAACCAAGGATAATTTCGCATAAAATTTCCCTCCCCTACCCCCATTTCATCCCTAAAAAGGTATATATACCGGAGGTGAAAAGTAGGTAGTTTTAATCTTGAAATAAAATAAAGCAATAGCATGTGAAAAACGTGCAAACCTACTTTTAACAACATGTCTAAAGCCTGTTAACAACTCAATGAACACACAGTTACTTAACAAGGATTAGACACGGAAATAATTCTCCTTTAAAAATCAATAGCTGTCTATTTATTTCTACCGCCACGATTTTTATTTAAATTCTCTCTTGGTTGTTTTCATTCCGTTGAAATAATTCGTTAATTCTGTCATTCATCATACAGAGCCATGTCTTATGTACCATTTTCAGGCATTAAATATTTCTCGAGGAATTTCTATTCGTTGTCGAGATTAAATTTTAAGGCTGCCACTAAAAGGCAAGAGTAATTGGTCACTGAATGTTTCAAAATGAAAATTCTGACCTGGTAATTATTTTATTCCGTTCGATCAATTCACTATCATTCGTATCAACAAAATAAAAGTGCCAAAATACGTTCCTGGCGTGTTAAATAATTTTCAAAGAAATTTTATTCCAATTAGTAGCTAATAGGGATGAAAAAATAATGAAAAATATCGACACAAACGTTTATCTATTTAATTATTTAAAAACTAGAAGCCAGGAAACCAATTTTGAGGGGTAGGAGCTTTTGGAATTTTTGGTTTCACAATTTTTTAACAGCCAGTATTTTAAATTATAATTTTAATTGAAACACGGCGAGGGTTTTAACGTTATTTTTTTAGCGGCTCTTGATTAGAAAGTTGCACTAATTATTTCCGCAGGTTAATTCAGCTCGGTTTAGGCAAAGTGCCGCACCGGTTAGCCTCAATTCTTCTACCGGTGATTTCCGTAGATTGCTGTACCTGGAAAGTACTTGCAAACGGTAAATGCCATGCGACGAAAAGCAGTTTCTGTTAGCAATCTGAAATAGCTATGCATTCCATCGATTACGTTTGTCGTGGCAATTAAATGTAATGTATGCAAGTTCAGTTTCCGTCAGGGTCGTTCTACACGTTCGCACGATAGACTTCGAGAAAATTATAGTTGGCGTAGCCTAAACAGGTAATAATTGTTCAGGCTACAACCTAAAATTACGGTCAAAGTTACCACCCCCTCTATTATTGCACAGAAACTTCTGGTTAGAGTAACCAGAAAAAAATGCTAAATAAACACATCAAATTAGTGCCTCGATTTTACGAATTCGATATCTCGTGGCAGAAGTAATGAGGAATTAACATGAAGCGGAATAATTTGCGGTCACCCTTGAGTATTGCACAAAAATTGCTGGCATCGTTGCCGGTCAATCTGTGATTTCAATAAATTGGGTTTGCGTTCGCGATGGATTGTCCTCAAGATCAATTGGCTGGAATAATTAACTAGCGAGTTATTAACACGCGTCTCCTATCATTGCCTCATTGCAATCGCGTTGTATATTAATAGGATATCACTATTGATCTACCATTAAGACAACAATGTCACGCCAGAGCTTGCTCGATAGCCACGTTACGGTTTTAAGACACTTTCTTTCTCGACTTTTTTCAATCCGATGCATTGCTCTTCCGGAACGGGGACAAATTTGCATCTACTTGCATAGATCCGCTGGCTCCTAATTACAAATTTATGCTCGACAACTATATCGTATCGATAACAACTAAGGCCGAGACTTTTTTTAACCATTTCTCCTTCGTTGTATTTAATTGCTCAATTTGAATTAATTTTATAATTTGTCACCTTCGTTAAGTTAATTTATGAGCCTAATGATTATGCGAATGTTTATTTTTATCAATGATTGGATAATTTATTCACTTCATTAACTTAACAAATTCTTTATATATATTTTCCTCTACTTCAACTGCACCTTTGGAACGATTTATTTTTGGCCTAATTTATTTTGTAAGTATTTACTCCAGCTTGTTTTATAAATACTGTAAATAATTTAATATCGATATTTCGAGCGCCAGTGATTTTTCTCTTCCATTAAATTGAGTAAAAAAAATGAATTTTTTTTATGCACTTACATTGGTACTTGATGGTATTTTTTAAAATTAAGTTTCAGACATTTATCTTTGGTGATCGAAATTTTTTCTAATTTTGGGCTATAAAATCGCTTACAAATTATATTTCCGCACTGTCATTGCACTTCTCCGCAACGGACGGGCATTTTTATTATGCTTTTTGCCTCGAAAGGACATCATTATGTAAAGCTTCGTTCCAACATCGACTCCAGCAACGATTCTATAGATAATATTGAATAAAAGAACGTGGAAAGTAATTTGAAAGGACGGGTAACTCGTCTTTCGATTCTTCAGCTCGTGAAGCCATTAAAGTCGGGATGATTATGAGTGGAAATCTGTATTTGCTTCTCGCAGTGGAATTTAATAACAACCGGTTAAATTAACAATTTCGCGGATCCCGATAAAAATTGCCGATACTCCAATTCGATTTTGGATCCTCCCGAGTGCACTTTTGCATCGAGGTTTCTCCACGATATCTTTTTTTTTTTACAGGAACAGATTTTATCAATCGGAGTTTCAGATTTTTACCTGGTTATTTATCGCGTTTGAAAAAAAATTAATCGTTATCGAATATCTCGTTGGAATCCTTGCTGCACTTGAGAAAAAAGCTGGAGTTATCGGGATTACAACATTCCTGTTAGATTAAAATTCCGCATTTGGATATATTAGCAATAAAAAAAAAGCGTTACCCCGATTCGGTAAAACGCAACTTCAACAAATAATTCGCATCAGCAAATTTTTACAAAATTTCTCAACGCTCATTTCTTGATGCACGAAGGAAAAGTTCGTCTTGCGGAGAATGAACTAGTTCGTTAGTAGAAATTTATTGCAGCCCTAGTTAAACGCCATGAGAACTTCATCATACTTAATGGAGTAGCAGAAGTGCTATTCAAAATTCTATGGCGTAATCATGTTAAAAGGATATATGTGTACTTAGTCTTGATAATAATTCATAACCGTATTCAATTTCCTCTCCTCCCCGCGTATTTTTAACCGTTTAAATAAACCTGAGTCTTATCGATCCGGAAGAAGCGCGAGTAAAAATGTGAACCGCGTCTGTATTGTCGAAAGAAGCCGTCTTTTCTTGCCGACTATGAAGTCTACAGCGAAACCCACCTTTTTCTCTCCAGAGGAACGATACACTGGGGTGTAGGCAACCCCGTGCGGATTTTTGCCCCTTTGTAACGGGCAAACGGGAATTTCGTTGTCAGGACTTTGATCTAATAAATGACTCAAACCATGGCGAAAACAATTATATAAAAAAAGAAAACAATAATCAAATATCTATGTACGTTTTAACTCCTTGTGGTTTAATCTATTTAATAAAAATAACGTACTTACAATGATCATTTTATTTTCCCATAAGAAAAAATTAATTCAAGCAGAATTTAATTTTTTTATTTCCCATTTTATTTTTTTCTACCTAATTTTATTTTCGCTTGGGTAATAATTTTGCCCATTTTCTTACCAAAAATTCTAATTCAAATTTCTTTGCTGCGCAGTTTTCGAAAAAAAAAATACAATATTACGATACAATCGTAAATTACGAAAAAATTACGATACAATTGACTGCGATAACAAATATTGATAATTTATATTACTGCGCAGTAGGTTGCATTATTTTTTTTAAAACTATTATCAGATGTCTGTTTCGTGGCTGATTCATATGGCCTTCTTTGCATTTTACGAGCTCACCTGAACTGCGATTACGTGTTTCTTTTGTAGCTGTCACGTACTGGCCCCGAACTTCTGGCCCCGGGCTTCTCTTGACGCCCCAGAGCTTTCACTTGGCTTTTAACGTTTAATATTAAATTTGATTATTTTTCGACTAGAAATGAATACTGGAGGAAAAAAAAGTGCAAGAAATTTGATTAAGAAGGACTTCGCTAATTGCAGTAAAAGCCAATATCAAGTGTCCCGTCAAAGCTCCTTCCAGCGTTTACTCAAGTACTCACGTTTTACATCCACCCGTTTTTATTAGTTCCTCTCTCGGCTCTCCTTGCTCCAAAATATTGTATAATAAATACTTTTGTGCTGCCAAGAGGTTCGGTATATAGGTTGCTTTCTGCAAATGTTTTTAAACAAAGAAACATGTTTTTTGCCTTTTCCGTACCCCAAAGAAAGTATTTGTATCGTTGAATGCATTTTGGCTCTTTTCCAAGCTGTTAGTTATAATCTCAAAGAGGCAGAAGAGCAGAGGACCTCCAGATCCATTACGCCCGAGGACTCACGGATCAAAAAAGATATCCAACTTGTGCAGGACAACCTGCAAAATATTTTCTACACTTTTGTTAGGGAAAACTTGGTTTTTAGCCTACTTTTTAGAGAAAAAGAGAGGATTAAAAATAATAATGGAAATCCGGGAGGGTTGAGTTTAAATAGAAACTGACATATTATTAATAATTATGAATTTAAAAAATTTCGAATACGAGATTCAATCGTAAATTGTTAATTTTGGATTGTAATAGAGAGTATGTCAGAATAAAATTTACTCTAGCATTAATAATAATTCATGAATTTGCGAATGAAGTTAGAAAACAGAAATGCTGAAATTTTGCACTCTGCCGAGCCTGTAACTGAGAGTTGAAGCCAAAGAGGAGTCGCGGCAATAGTAAAAAATTCGAATAAAAACGTTAATAAAAAAGTTTACATTCTGTTTTCACCAAGAATTGTTACTGCATTTTATGGACGAGGTTTGAACCCGGGAACTATAAATCTCGCAGACTTTTTAATACACTATGAGTGTAAAAAAGTGGTTATAAACAAAACGATCCCGGTGTTAAGTTTCCGTTACGATGTATGATTTGCCATGATGTGATTTTCGAAAATTGGGGCTTCGAAATCAAAGGGAAAAATATCGAAGTAGTATTTTCCCATTGTTATTCAAATGTTCCAGAACCTCCCTTAAAATTGTCTAAATTAGTATATACTTTTCTAAAAAAAATTCAAATAATTTTTATTTAAAATTTACCAATGTTTTCAAATGTCGATTTTTTTGAGCATACTTTTCCCCTTCCCTCAAAAATGGGGTAAAAATTAAAGTTTTAAACATGGGGTTGAACAAGTCATTTCTAGTGGTAATTTTTCCCGTAGAACCGATTTCAAACATCAAATTTAATGAAGTCCCAGCGAAAGTTGGAAAAAAAGTAGGTTTTTTGAGGAAATATCCTATTTCCCGTCTGATTTTGGGAATTTCGACAATGAAAATGGATTCCTCGGGAAAAAATACATCGGATATGGGTCTCCTGAAAGTGCTCAAAAATTTTTTCCGGAAAGTCAAATTTTTCGGGCATACCCTTCCTTCAAAAATGAGTTTCGCCAAAATTAAATTTTCAAAAATGCGGTTTGCATGTGTATATATTTGCATTTATTATATATTTATTGGAAGCTTTAATGAAAGTTTCGGACGTTTTTATGTAATAAACTGCAACCGCAAACTCAAAAAAAAAAACGTAGCGATCGGTTGTTTACCGGTACGTTGGTATGCAAACACTTTGCGTATAGCAAAGTAACAAACTTATGGTGGGTAAATATACAGTGAATACACCTTTTTTTGCAACCGCGGTGCTTTGGTTGCAAATAGTCAATATCCTTAGAGCGCAATTCAAACATTATTACAAAAAAGAATTACAAATCGACCATTCGCATTAAAAAAATACATTATTTCAGGAAATTATGGGAATTTGTCACGCTGGGAATTACGTAACCGACGAAATCGAGGTACACTGGCGATTTATATACGCGAAATCACTTTAAAGACACAACTTTCTTCCACCCGGGAGCCTCCATAATGGCTTCCGCCACGTAGGAGCTAATCGATGGAAATTTTATTAACGAAATTGCTCCTATTAATTTCATACCGATCTTAATGTCTTCCCTCCGACCGATACTTTTTTAGTACATTTTTAAGAGCGGTAATCTGGAGGGACTTTCCTCTTCAACATTCTCTGTTGATCACTTATAATAATACTATTATTGTCCCTTTTATCTCGACTCGACATTTAATTTTTATCACCCCCATAAACTTTTACTTAGAATATTTTAAAATTCATTTAGAAATTCCCCAGTATTTTTATAATTATTCTGTTAATTAAAAAAAAGGCTACTATTAGTTTTTTAATTTTTGGACTCCAGCTTGGCCCCCGAAATTGGTCGAACCTTTCCTCCAGTAATTTCTAAAATCTACGTAGAATTTTTTTTTCCAAAAACCTAAGATTTTTTGGGATCCAATAAGGCATCAGTCTGAAGGTTAATTGTACCCTGATTTCGAAAGTTAGATCCTAGGGGGCAGCCTAGAATTGGTAATCCCAGTTAGAGCCAGGGCCATGTCGGAGCTTTATCCCGAATTTCCGGATGATTAACTTTACGCGTTTGGTGGATATAAGATCGACTCTGAGAAATCGGAGAGCAGCGATTTTTCCACCGCGAGGTAAAAAAATGGCTCTAACGTGAATTAATTTGCTACCTAGGTTTTTCCCGACAAAGCAAAAATTGCTTCCATCGCTACAATGGCTGGTGAAATTGTCACCCTACGCGATGGACATTATCGAAACGCAGTAAAATTGGCTTTCGCGAGAGTCGTTATTATTGGATATTGTTTAACGTTAATTTCCATTCTTATCGGCCTGAATTCGTATCACTAACCGATTTCTATCACCAACACGTGGCCCGTCGGATTGCTCGTTCAGGGCGAGGAAGGAAAACGGTAAATTTGGCCGCAGCCGCATTGAAAAAGTAGTCGAGCTGAAATTACAATATAATGATGCACTTGACAGCATTAATTCCTGCATTTCGCAGCCCGAATCTGCCATCGCGCGAGGCAGTTAACTGATGGCAAATAATTCTCTATTAGAGTAAAGGCTCTATCGGATATAAAGTAACGCGGCGATTAGTGGTCGCGCATTTAATGGACGTAATTGCAATGTAAATATTACAAATAACAATGCGATTAAATAAAGATACGTCTGATTTAAATTTCAGCGAAAGCTGATGCGCCGAACATAAATTACGTGGCTCCAGCGAGGAGGATACAATTATACGCCCTTACCTAAAGTAAATATGACCGAGCAGATGTAATTTCAGCGATGTTACACGGCGCAAATTGACGTAATTAATTGTTAAACGCGCCGAGTATCAAGTTTCAATAATCCGCGCTAATAAATGCCAATAAAAGGTGCAAATACAATTCGACATTTTTCCGCACGAAATTTTCCAACTCGCTCGTAAAGTACACACCTATCGGCCATCGATCGGCTTCCGTGACATCAGTCATCGTCAGAATTTATTATACGATATTATTCTGCTGTTTGAGATCATCATTAACGCATGAAATGCTTGCACTAAAAAAAAAAAATAAAGCCACGAGTTATTTCATTTTTCTGTCACCGAATGTCGAATATTTAAATGACAAATAACAAATAATTAAATGTGCATCGAGAAAAACGAGTCGTTGAAATAATGGAAATTCTGGGGAAAAATGACTCGTGACGTGGTGTAATAAAATTTACTAAAAAAAAAGTAGTGTCTAAAAGTTTGCGTTTAATTTTTTACAAAATCTTTTTGCGAAGAAATTTTCGAATTCTCGAATTTTCCAAATTCTCATAACGAATTTCATAAAAATAATAAGAATTATAAATATAATAATAATGAATATAATTTATATATTTATATCTATAATAATGAATATAATAGTATAAAAAAAATAAAAATCGTATAAGTAATCACGATAACGATTACTACATTTTTCGGTAAACGTAAATTCGCGAATTTCAGATCCGCTTCATCCGTTCTAATTCGTAGGTTTTTCAGTACGTCAGCATTTTCTTCAATTAGTTTGGAATGGATTACGAGGACATGCTTCCAGTATGAAGATAACATCAGCTTCGAAATGTTTTCCGCCTCAACCTCGCGTAATTGACGTTACTGTCGAGTATAAATCGGATGCTATCTTCAAATCCTTATGGCGTGGAGAAGAGCAAATTCATTTCTGTGGCGAAAAAAAAACTTCAATCCTTCATAATAGGGGGGGCTTTGCGTCACAATTTGTACCATTTCAGCAGAAAGGAGACAAATCCCAAATATCGACAGAAACGTCCCTTAACAAGGATCCACGATCCTGAGCCGGTTTGGATTTAATCTTATCATTCTGGACAGTCTCGGATCCCATCTTGTTGCCCACATACAACTGAAATTAAATCATAAGGCTCAGAATTGGCACAGATTTTGTCTCGTGACCCAAAAATTGGCCCACATTTAATTCTATACGGTCCAGAAAAAATCGTACGACCCAAACCTGCTCGAGATCGAATCGCGTGGCTCCGAGTTGGTCAGTTGGAATCTCGTGAAGCTTATAAATGCCTACATTCGCATTTTCCTTTACGGCTCCATTGCAATTTGACCTACGCGTCTTATGAAACTGTAATAAAAAGTGGCCATATAAGAAAATATGCAATAGCCTAGAAAACACCGGCGAAGGTAGACCATAGCAGCAGTATTGTTCCGTTACTCGAGCTTGCAGCGAGCGAGTGCCATCTCCCTTGCCTTAATGGCATCGTACGAAGGATTCCGAGGGTCTCAGGCGGGTCGAGGGTTTTTAGTACCGTGGAAGAGCACCAGAGGGTCGCCTGGGAAACCCGAAAGTGAAGTAAGCGAAGATCGGACGTCACGAGGAGACTCGGTGGCCTCTGACGCGCCGTCTGGGGATCCGTCCCGATCATTTGAAACGCTAAGCCCCCAAGAAAAGGAGGCTATCTCCGAGAAGCTGAAATCTTTAAATTAATATTTCCTTTACATTTCCTTCCATAAAACGTGTCTGACGTTTCAAGAGATTATTCCTTATTCGGGTTTTCCCTGTCTTCTTAGATTCGCCGTGGCAAAAAATTGGTTCTCTATAGGGAAGGCAGGTCATATATTCATTGACACTGGCGCTGGGAAGGTGTATGTGTGTGTGTATATATATATATATGAGCGTACACGTCTGGTGGAATACATAGTAACTGAAAAAGATCAAAATTAAAAAGCTAGAATAGTGGAAACCGGCAGATGGGATTGAAATTAATTCGCCCTGCCGCCAAAGAGGATCCTGAGATGGATCAATTCCCCTATATCCTCTTAATCCTCTGGCACTGACTGGTCGGCGCGGTGGTAGTAACCTAGATTCCATGAGGACACCAAAAGGTTTTCAGGACTGCACGCGGTACCTATCGATTTCCAAAGCGAGCGCTCTCTCCATGTATACTCCTATCTTCCTCCTTCGCCCCCGCTCGAGCTTTATCTTTTTCTCCTTTCTCTCTCGTGCCGTGTTGGCCCCAAAACTGTTTCGCGCAAGGAATTCCTAACCGAGTATAAATCACAATTTTTCCTTGATCCTTCTGATAAAACGTAAATTTAACTTATACTTTTGTACGATATCCCGATGAAAGTTTACTTGGATTTTATATCGTAACTTGCGAAATTACCATATGTATATATTATTTCCCTTATATGTTTCTATATTTCGCGATATGCGCCTGGAATACGCCCGGTATGGGAACCTTCTAGGAATCTTTCAAATGTGAATTCTCATTTTACATAAATATATCGGCTAGTGAAATTTTTAAGAACGCAGGATGCGAATTTTCGGGAGATTTATTTGACAAATATATAATAATAGCAACTGGAAAGGAAAGGTCGAAATCAGGATCACAAGATAAATGGCCATTTCCCATGTGATACCCACGAAGACAGGTGTCAATTTATGGACTATTGTAAATAATCAGTTGATCCTGAAAATACCTTGTTTTTGGGTTAAAGGTCAGACTCGAATCCCGTGAATCTCAACATTCCTAGGAAAAGTTGCAATTTTATTAATAGCGTAGGGTAATTAATTAGTTATGATCTTTTAAAAAATATTGCCCTGTTTTGTACAATTTTTAACGAATTACGCCAAAATAAATATCAATATTTTTATACCGATTTTGAAATGTTTTTTAAGAAAAGAAAAATATTATTAATTACAACTTATACATTAATTAATCTAATTTATAAAAGATGTAATTTATAAAATACGAAAAATTTGATAAGTCAAGAATTTTGATCTCATAAACTTTTAACTTTATTTCATTTTACTTTTTTTTATTTATACACAAATTTCGTTACTTTAACAAACTTTCTTGCATTCCTCCCCCTTTTTTCAGGCCATTCTACGTCAAATGTCTGATCTGTGACACAAAGTACCCCGTTTTTCCCCCGATTACAATTGTCCCTTAAGTGGAGAAAAATCAAGTTTTTGCCGCGAGGGGGAAAGAAACGCACTTAATCCCATTTCATGTAACATTAAATTACCGTTACTTTATTGTTTATGAAATCCGTCAGGGCAAATTGAACAGAGTCAACATCGGATTATGGCCCTTTGCAGAAACTTTTCATTTATTTGACGTTACGATCATAAACCTTTGTGTACTACAGGAAGAGAATGCGAGAGCGAGAGAGATTCATGGTATAGAGAAGGTCTTTGCTTTGTGGTCATAAACTTTATGAACGGAATGAAAGTCACTAGTATTCATGTGTACTCTCGCTACATTGTTAAAGTCATATGTTCATGCACGACCCGGGCTTTTGCGACTGGCTATTATTTCTATATTTCATCTCCAACAATTTGTTCAACATTCTACAAATTATGCAAAACTACTCATTTATGTCGTAATCATGGACGTCGAAGCGCGGGGGTGAGAGCGAGCGCTGCCACTGAAAAGAAACCAGCACACGGGGCTGCCACGAAGCAGGTGATAGTCTCTCAAGGAAAGTATGGAAAAGTAATGCAATAAAAGTAAGCAGCCGGTACTTACACTTGAAATCATCTCGGCATCCTGGTACAGACGTAAACCGATTGCGGCCAAGTTTGAAGTTATTGTTGTTAACCATTTGAGGGGTTGTAGGGTAAGCAAGTGGAAAGGAAGGAAACGGAATTCGTACCGGGGCTGCAAACCCTACGACGTCTCGGATATCTTATTTATAGAGGGGCTACTGCTAACTCTCCTCTCATTGCGTGTATTCCAATTGTTCTTTGATGAGATTGCCGACTCGAGTGGAAGGGTAAGTCAAGTGTCTCGTCTGGTGTACAGCAGTAACAAGACTTGCCGTATTGTTCCTTTACCCTCTTCTTTTCGTTTTTCCAGCTTAAGGGTACGCGAGTAATTTCGGTGGAAAATATTTTTTCTTACCTTTTCTCGACTTTATGATCATTTTACCCGTAATCCTTTCTCAGCACCTGCCTTTTTGTATTGTTATTATTATTGTCAGATGGACCGTTTGCCTGAAAGAGACTTGTATTAATCTCTTTAGGGGTAGTGGGGCGTATAAGTCCCACCTAATTCATTTCGCTGTTTTCAATATTACATGTAAGCACGTTTTGGATTCTTGGAGGTTTAATTTATTCAGGTTTTTTAAAAAAAAAGGATTTGTGAATTAATTTTCAGGTTGTTATTTAATGATTTTATGTAAAATGAAAATCAAATTTTCTATTAAAAATTGCCTCTTAAAGGATGTGAATTTCGCTATTTTCGAAAATGCATGCAGACACTTTTTGGGCTCGTGGGGTTCAACTTATGCAACTTTTATAAAAAATTCTATTAGTAAATTAATTTCCATTTTATGTAAACGAAAATTCGGATTTTTTTGTAAAAAAATGCCTCTTCAAGAAATAGTCGCGTTTGAAATTGATTAGAAGCCTGAAAATTCCAACTCGAATCGTTTTACCTAAAAATTATCATTCAAGAAAACTTCCAATCTGAAGCCAGATTTTCAAAATTCAAATTAGTCGAAATATTTTTATATACAAATTTTTTCCCAGATTCCCTCGGTAATATCTTCCACCAATTATTTTTTTTTCCTAAAAAAACATTATTTTCGACCTCGTAATACTTTCTTAATCAAATGTTTTGCCCTATTATATTTAAAATAATTACTTTTTGACACTGAAAGTCCAGAAAAGCTACATCAAAAGTAACAAAGTTTAAAAAAAGTTCCTAAAGGCTGAGAAAAAAAATAGTTACGTCATATATGATACAGTATAAAGCTTTATTGAGCTTGTTGTTAATTTGAACATCAACAACGCCCTTCTAGTCACCGCAAAGACAATCCCTTCTGACACACAGGTGACGTTCGGAGAGGAGCATTTTAAATCTCATCACCATGTGTTCGGAATATTTCATTGGGTTTACACTGTACGTGCAGGTAAATGTACCGCAGCAGAACAGCTGGTGTATAATGTCTTTACATATAGTCTATGACAGAGAATGAACGATACAAAACGGAATTCGAATATATACCCTGCAAATTGCTTCGTAGGATCTATTGCGATGAGGGTGTCACGTTACAAGATTAGTATGCACTAATTTCCTTGTCTTCCGCGTTACACTCGATGTTATAAACAATGGAATATACAGTTGGGTTGAAAAATACCCCAGAAAATAGGTAACGGATGTGCGGCAGAGTGTGCCTGGAAAATCGGGCCACCGAAATTCCTGGGCTCGAATGGTCCAGCGGGTTTGGGGTTCCCAAATTTGGGAGTGGCAGCCATTTCGCTCTTTGCCATAAACTTTGCTCGGAGCGACAATAAACTTGCCCACTGCAAGTGGTTTTATGCATTAGCGAGTTCTAAAACCAAACACATTGCTGCCAAATAGTTTTAATGATCGAATACACAAATGCGATTGACCACAAACGAGTGGAAATGGAGTGCCAGGACACAACCGGTGCCTTGACAGTTGCATTCTTTTCTCTGTACACGTGACTTTCGCTAAAAGGACACTTAAACGGGAGTGAAAGCTGTAGAAAAATTGGGGATGAACATGAATTGCATTGATATGGTGAAAAATTGTACTTAAACGATCGCAGTTGTATTAAATTCCTGGTTAATGAGAATGGAGCGAAAACCAAAACGTTCGGATGAAAGGGAGGATTATGATAAACGGAAGACTCTACTTAACCTCACTAATTGTTGAGATTAAACGATATATTATGTATTCATGAATTAACCGAAGGTGGGGGTTAGTTATGTTTTGTAAAATGATAAAATCTTGTGGGGACTGTAGAAATAGAAATCTGCAAATATTTACCTTCGAAACAGACATTTTCTTAAATATTAATAATTTGTTTTTGTGGCGGTCCTTTGTATTTTTATGAATTATTTACTACTTAAATTAAATTAATTCCCGGAAGAAAGATTTGCAAAACGAATATTTGAGTGTATTCGAAATTAATAAATTCATGAATTAAAAAGTAATATAAAATGGAACTTATGCCTTGGAATAAATAAATTGTGAAATGCGACCCAAAATTATCTTAACTAACTTTAGAAGTTATTAGAATACTAATATTAACTGTACTATATATACTGGGTTAATACGTATTAGATTGGGTACAAGGTTATTTAAAACAGATAAGGAATTCTGACTTGATTGATTTGGTGACTTGTATGTACTTGTACAAGAAAATAGCAAGCTAAATGACGTTTTGAAGAATTTATTGTTTCTTCGGGTTTTTAGTTAAATATTTTTGCATCTGTTAACAATAATTAGGTAAGTCAGCACAGAAACGAAAAACCAAATTTTCTCATTTTATTAAAATTCCTTTGCTTTTAATTGGCTTGTTACAATAAATGGAAATATAACAATAATTCGTATTGGTACAAAACGTCAAAATCCACAACAAAAAAAAATTGGACCTTTAAAACTTACATCAAAAATTGACCAACGAAACAATAAATAAAAATACTACTATTTCCAAATTGGTTATATAAAAAACAATGAAATCAAAATTGCGTAATTTCAATATCAAGGAAATGAGAACCCAAAAATTGAATTTTACTTTCGATGAGATATTATTTCCAGAAATAAAAAGTAGATAAAAAGACTATTCAAATGGAATTTAGAAACGGGTATTTTAAATAATATTGCAAATGGCCGTTTCGCATTTGCATTTCTTAACTGATGCACAGTGTTCAATACAAAGTTAAATATATTGCGACCTAGAGTCATTCATTATCAGTAATGTCGAGCCGTTCTTTGCGTTTTTCTCGTTGAGGCGACTTACTTATTCCATGTTACGTTTTTGAAAAAGCATATAGGCGGTAATTGTATTCGCCACGTATTGCAATTTCTAAAATATTTATATCGGCCGCATGGAAATTCATTCCTACTTTCGCGACCATTGTCTGCCATGCCGGTACTTAAACAAATTACGCGTACTGCTTTTCAAATAATTTGTTGACTGACTTCAAAGCGGTTGTTGAATTGTTCAGTTTATCCAAATAATGAAAACAAATTTGCAAACAGTTATTCAGCCTTCGAGGCCACTACTAAGCAAATTAAGGGGCACTAATGCTAAACGGCTTCCATTTGTCTTTGAACCCCATAAGTTCCAAATTATAAATGCATTAAAAAAAATTGCAAAATTTCGGAAATTCCAATAAAAACACCTGTTTCGTCCATTAGCGCTACGTGTCCCGTCCATCACAGTTCTCAAAATTATTAGATAGATCCAACGATGGATACAAAATGTGCAATTACTCATTATGCAGTTTTCCTATTTTTTGTCAAATTTGGGGCAAAATCTTTTCCTTTTTAAATTTCTAAAACTGTCTTCGATTTGTAACGTGTGCGACCACCACGTTTGCTTCGATAAAAAAATACTGGAAAAATTATCGTCTTGTTTATTCTATGTTTTACATTTTTTTGATAACAAACGCCAGGCTAATAGTTTATTTGCAGAGAAAAAATACGAGCACAGACTTTCCCACAGTGTACCCGCTTTTGATTTCAATTCTGACAATAACAGTTACTGGAGAATAAAAAAAATCTAGTATTTTTATGGCTTCTTTATTTGCCCTGTATAATTTTGAACTAATATTTTTTCTAACCAGAAATATTTGTACAATGGGAGATTTATCTAGCAATATTATACCTGGGGAATGATATTGCAAGAAATAAATCATTTTACGATTTTGTAGAAAAATAATCGGAAGGATTGTATTCAATTTGGAACATGTTATTATAACAAATTTATAATTATAATAATAATATGTGTATATATAATAATATAATATATAATATAAGTATAATATAAATATATACTATAAAAGTATAAAAATAATATATATGAAAAGTGTGTATGTATTAATGGGTTGGACTTGCCTTGGAATGGCCACACATTTTCCGAAAACGAGCTTTACTTTTTTATTCGATTTCTCGAATTCTTTCGAAAATACTGTAACGTCAGAATGAACATTCCAGAGACACGTGAACTTCCGGGTACGTTCCAATGTGTTTCTGAAATCAGTAGTATATGGAAAACTGGTACAGTATGTCTAGCGACAGGCGTCAGAGATTACCAAAGATGCTAAAATACCTGTCATTTCGAATCTGGTGGAAAGTTAAAAGACGCAAGCTTAACAGTTTTTCCATTACCAGGAAGTTTAGTCTATATAAAGTCTCAGGTATGTATGTACGTGTGTACGTATTGTGTATAGGTATCAGAGTTAGGTTCAACTCCGATTTCACACAATACTCTTAATTCTAAAAAAAGAACCTCCGCAATTCTGTAGGGAATCGGTATTCCGAATGCAATCACTTTTCCTCCAGTATGATTGATTTCAGCTCCTTTGATTATCGGACTGGAAAGCTGACGGGAGACTCAGATCCCAGAATTTTTTACAATATGACATACATATAGGTACATTTGTAACTGAGTGTATGATATCACGCTGTATTCCCGTTTCCATGAAAATCCTATTTCTAACTGTAACCCAGTACTTCGGTTCACAAATATCATTGTGATGACTGTAAACAATACGAAGATGGATTTTATTTATCCATATTTTTCTTCCACTGTACAAAATTCATTCTGATAGTCTGATAAATTTGTTACCGTGTCGCCAAAAATGGGGTAAAAATTAAAGTTTGAAAAATTGGGTTGGACAAATCATTTCTAGGGGTAATTTTTCCTGTAGAAACGATTCCAAAGGTCAAATTTACTGAAATCCCAGCGGAAATTGGAAAAACGTAGGTTTTTTGAGGAAAAATCCTCTTTCCCGTCTGATTTCGGGAATTTCGACAATGAAAATGGATTCCTTGGGAAAAAATACATCGGATATGAGTCTCCCGAAAGTTTCAAAATGTTTTTTCACAAATCGAGTTTTTCGGGCACGCCTTTTTGGTCACATAGGTTTTTTGCGGAAAATTTTGAACAGAGTATTCATATTTGAATTCCTAGCAGTCTAAATGTTAAAAACGTTGCAACGCAGTCTTATGCAAAATCCAGAATTATGAATTATGTTAATTACGGTTCTGACATTAGAAGATAAGGCGAAATCACCAAGGTAATAAATGCACCTGCTTTCTAATTTTCTCTTGCAGTTGAATTCGAAAGGTCTTCAAGATTCAGAAGTTCAATTATGTTGTTAATAGACAAAATTTCTTGTGTTACTATAGTTTTGCTCTTACGTTATGGGATTATTACAAACAGTGCCAAGATACTCGCGATATTTCCAACACCTTCTTACAGCCATCAGGTATTTTTGACTAGACTCTATCACAATTGTGATAAATTAACGTCCACAGAAATCAGTTGACAACAATCAGAGAATTATCTTACTTCCACCGTAGGTGGTGTTTCGAGAACTAACGGTGGAATTATCAAGAAGAGGACACGAATTAGTTGTATTTACGACAGACCCCATAAATGACCCGACTTTGCAAAGGTACACGGAAGTCAGTCTGAAATATCTCTACAAAACCTTAAACCACCATATGCAGAATATAAATTTGCGAGAAACGTCACTCATGCACCTGATGTTTAAAATGACCGCACTC
Organism: Gasteruption jaculator; assembly: GCA_949825005.1. Lineage (NCBI taxonomy): Eukaryota > Metazoa > Arthropoda > Insecta > Hymenoptera > Gasteruptiidae > Gasteruption > Gasteruption jaculator. The sequence continues at coordinate 12,058,478 of OX463763.1, forward strand.
AGTGAGCACCTGCTTGACGGATTTTTCACACACAGCAAAGTTCAATCGTTAATTTCGATTAACAACACGGAAAAGTTTGACTTATTAATAGCCGAGTGTTTTTTATTTGATGCAATTTTTGCAATTTCTGAGCCGTTAAATGTGCCAATGATTGGGGTCAGTTCCCTCCCGCCTTTTGCCTCGCTTCACATGAGGTTTGGTAAGTGCTACAACATGAGATACACATATTTAGTAAAAAAATACAGTTTTCTCCATTTTTTGTACAACTATGAGAGCATTTCTGCAATTGCTTTCGAAAAAAAAAAAATATTGATTTCAGGAAATCCAATAGTTCCCGCATACGTTCCGGATGCATTCGGATGTTATTCAGACGATATGAATATTTGGCAGAGAGCTTACAATTTGTTTTCCTCTATACAGCAAAGATTAGGGTACCTTTGGATAACGATACCGCTACAAGAAGCCGTGATTAGAAAGTATTTTAACAATACGATAACGTCATCAATCAAAGATATCACTAGAAGAATTGCCATGGTCTTCGTTAACTCACATTTGTATTTTTCGTATCCTCAACCTAATATACCCGGATTTTTGGTTCGTGGTTTTAGAACCGGTAATCGAATGAAGAACAGGTATAACAGGACTATGCCCTATTTGTCTCCCGTAAGTCCTACAATTTTTAAAAATATACTATCGGACAAATTTATTTATTGTGGCTGATAAAAAAGAGTAATATCAATAGAAGAAAATGTATATTTGGTTAAGAATTAAATATAATAATTTGAGTAACCTCATAATTTTAATAATTTCGTCACACATCGTGTGACAAAAAGAAAATTTGTTTGTGTAACCTATAAATTGGTAATTGGTTTTTATTTTTCAGGACGTAAAGCAGATACTGGATAATTCGACAAAGGGTTTTATATACTTCAGCTTAGGGACAAATTTCATTAGTCACGAAGTTTTGGGCCCATTGAAGAATAGGCTTTTGGAAACCTTTGCGGAGCTACCCTACAATGTTATTTGGAATTACGAAAGCGATACTTTGCCTGGGAAGCCGGACAATGTTTATATTAGGAAATGGTGGCCTCAAGATGGAATATTAGGTTCGTTAAAGTGCGAATATTAATAAAATATAAATTATAAATATTAAGAAATATTATTAAATAAGGGGAAATATTAATTCATTGATAAAGAAAATCAGCCTTATGTGGAAATTGAAAATTGAAAATTGGAATTTTCGAGCGTTGATGTACCAAAATTCAAAACACCGTGATTTTTCAAAATTTCTCACTTCCATAATTTCCTTGGAAACCAGGAATTCAAAATTCGAACAAATTCGAACAAATTCAATACAAATTTCGAAAATTTCTCGAGGCCAAATTTCGAAACATTGTTACGTCGATATTCGGAGTTACAATATTATCAAAATTATTTACCTTATTTTTCGAACCTTTAACTCATACTTGACATAAAGATATTAGAGAAGCAATTATCGAAGAAGAAAAAAAATTGTCAAAAATTACATCTCTTTTTTTTGCTATTCCAGCACATCCGAATATCGTATTATTCATTTACCAAGGAGGTCTGCAAAGTACGGAAGAAGCAATTGATCTCGGAGTGCCTCTGATTGGCATTCCCATCGCGTATGATCAATCGCACAATGTCGCCAGATTGACAAGTTTGGGGTTAGCTAAGACTGTGGATTTCGACACTAACAAAGAGGAACTGAAAGCCACCATCCTAGAGATTGCCCAGAATTCAAGGTAAGAAATTTCTTCCTGTGTAGGAAAATTAGTGTAGATGCCCTAGTTTCTACTGCAGTTCGGGACAGCTTAAGTTAAATAACCTTAGGCTTCTAGTTCAGCTCAAAAAAAAGTTTAGGGAGAAATCTACGTTTTGTTAATATTTCGTTGATACAGAATTATACAAAATGAGGTTGTGGTTAATGAAGATGCAGTGTTTACTCTTCAATGTTTTGTCGTTGTGAGAAAACTGACTGTGTAAAGAAAACGTAGAAATCGGGTTGCACTGAAGCGAGGAGGGCAGGGTGAAGGATGCAGGGGTAGTGCAAGAAGGGTAGCACGTATCTAAAATACCGAACGTGCTACTTGCTACAGTTGACAATGTGCTAACTTCTGGTGGAAGAAAAACTAAGTGTTGGAGCGATAAAATATAGTCACGAGATTCAACCGCGCCCAAACTTTTTGATTGAATTGTGAAAAAAATTAAAAATGGCAAAAAGTATATTCCATTTTGTTAATCTATAATATTTATTATGAAAAAAAATTGTAGAATTTTCCTACTAGAAAAATTGCTCAAATTGGAGCTGAATTAGTCCGGGGAGTCTCAAATCCCAGTATGTCGGTTAAAAGTTAATTCGCCATGGTTTAAAAAAAAATAGAGGATGGGGTACAATGGAGTAAACAATTATTGTCCTTTTAGGGTCAATCAAAATACATTATTGAGAGAAATGAATAACTTTATGGATTGTAACAATGTAACAATTGTAATAATGCAGAGTTAATCTGCAATTTGCATATAAAGACAATTGTCTCGAGTTATTCAACTGTCCGTCGTCAACGAGGTGTAAAAGGCGGCAGTCGCTTTTGTCTCAAATCATGGCATCGCTGAAATTTATTTTTTTTTTCGTTAATTTCAGTTACAAAGAGCGTATGCTAAAATATCGTGACTTATTGTACGACGTGCCATTAAATCCCTTGGACGAAGTCGTTTGGTGGACCGAACATGTTATACGCCATAAAGGTGCGGCGCATCTTCATAGTAAATCTCGTGATTTGCCATGGTACACCGTGGAACTTTTGGACGTTCTGGCACTTTTTTTGTGTATTCTCCTTGTTATTATCTTTATACTATACAGGTTGATATCTGCTCTTATCCGTTTTGTTACGTACAGGGTGAAACGTAATGCACGGAAAAATGGGTTACGTAATAAAGTTGATTGATGTAAAAATAAGTGTAAGTGAAATGTTATGTAACACGATTAAAAATTCTTTTCATAAAAATTTGTAATTCTTAGTTTCATTTATTAGTCTCATTTTGGGTAATATATTTCTTTAATATAATATACATAATTTTTTGTATAATATTTTTCGTATATTATAATATAGATTATTTATATAAATTATATAGGCCACCATAAAGAAAAAAAGTTTGAAGAAGAAATTCTGATTTTTGCAGAAATAGAAAATCGAGAAAATCAAGAACAATGAGAATATGACAAACTGACAAATTGACGTTCAAAGATTGAAACTAAAAAATGAACATGACATGACATCACCGATACGCGAATCTACATTTTTGTGTCTAAAAAATATTGAATCTAATTATAACTCAGTAATTAGGGTTTCAAATAGAATCCCGGCACGTGCAGATGTCATGGAGATAATAATTATTATTCTTGCTATTTAAAATAATTTATTCACTTTTTTTACTATATGGAAACCGTACTGATAATGAGGGAAATTTATTACTCTCACATTGTAACTTATTGTTACGGAAAAAGGTGAAATAATAAATTTACCGGATCGTAACTACAAATAGAGTTCTGATTGTCACTGAAAATCAAGAAGATTTTGATTTTTCATGGACTTGACGGAAGGAGGACGTGAAGATATTTGCAATTCATGCTCTAGTGGAGAAATTTATTTAGCGGTGGCAGGTTCTAGGACGCATCTATTACCACGTTGCTGTGCCGTAACAGGCATTACGATGTAGAAAGCAAATTTTTATAGGTTACAGCTATTTCCACGTAGGTCTGTAGCGAAATTAAAAATCTACCATTTTACCATTCTCTTATGAAACAAATAATAATAAATATATATAAATTATACCATTCGGGATTGAATTATTACTTTTTTTTTTAATAATTACAATTTTTATGCACCCTAGCTGCAATTAGAAATATTTCTCGAAAGTGTCTCGAGTTGAACTGCTCCACCGGTAGTATAATCTCGAACCGAGAGAATATGGATAAAATGTTCCTGTATATTGGAAACACACACCACTAGCTTGAACTATTTAACTGATATCGATACCTAATCGCAGGAGTGCTTGTCAAGCGAAGGTAAACAGCTTAATTACGTTTTCGACAAATTAACAGAGCGTGTCTGGCTCTAATATTTTGCAGAATCTGCAATCACTTGATAACCCGAAAATGATTTCTTCTGTCGGTAGTGCTTCGAAGCCAACTTTAAATAATTGCAGTGGAATCAGTTTCAACTATATAGACGTGCAATATATTGCATCGGAATACAAATGATCACGTACTCCGATGTAGCTGGTTATCTGCCTGATGAACTATACTCGCATCCTCCTGTAAGTCTCGTGATTTGGTACAATATGCACTCCAAATAGCGAAATTCAATTTATTATAAAAATAAAATGATTAATTACAAAAATAGTGAAAATTTACCTATTGTTGGACAAGAAAGGAAATTTAATAACAAATAGATTAATAGTAATACAAATAAAAATGGAAATGGACGTATACAAGCGTGATTGATAAAGTATTAATAGTGACTATCAATAACAATGTTATATTATTGATAATAGAAATATTATAATTAAACATTATTATTATTAAAAAAATAACGAAAAGAATCGGACAAAATATTGTATTTTATTTATTCGTTGATGATGAGATAGTGTCAAAATTGGAACACTAGATATGCATTTTTTTGGAGTTGGAATTTTTCTATCAATAAATAAATAAGTAATTATCTATATTATTTACTATCAATAAATAAGTAATTATCAACCCCAAATGTTATATGCAATTGCAGTGTTCAGTTGAATTGCACAGTCAAGCTTGTTCCACAGAATGGAATCGTTATGCAAAACGGGGACAAGACTGTCGTTAATTCATTGACTTTATCGCCATTAAATGATTAGATTGATAACAAAGCGTTGCATTTTCATTAACTATTACTTCTTCGTGTACGTGTAAAGCAACAATATCCTTCAACTTTGCTTGTGATAAGGCTGTGAACCACTCGTTCGACCGCATACAATGTCGAACCGTGCCAATAATTTATTGCTTTATTCCCCGCCGTTTAAGATCGCATAATTTTTAATAATTTAATCTATAATGGCCTTACGAAAGAACAGAATCAGAGCGAATTGATTTTTTCGCCTTTATATGCACAGAGGTAAAAGGTAAAAGACAATTATTGTAATTTCGTCAGCTGAAAAAACGCATTCCCGGGAACATTTTTCTTTTTTTTTTTGTGAGATAAATAATCCTACGAATTGTAGCATTGCAGGAAAATTGTAGAATTGCACCGATGCGAGTCCATGCAGAGTCAACTCCGCTTTCAACCTCCAGTTTATAGTGCAAATTTACTCGGGGACCCCATAAGACAATTGTTTCGAGTTATTTAACTTTTGCATGTTAATGAGGTGTACAGGAGTCCGGAGTCAGTTTTGTCTCAAATTATGACGTCACCGAATGCTAGTCGTTTCGTTCATTTCAGTAATAAAGAGCCTATGCGAAAGTACCGCGATTTATTGTACGACGTGCCATTAAATCCATTGGATGCAGTCGTTTGCTGGACTGAACATGGTATACGTCATAAAGGTGCAGCACATCTCTATAATAAATCTCGTGATATGCTATGATACACCGTGGATTTTTTGGACATTATGGTACTTTTGTTATGTATCATTTGGGCTGTTATCTTCATTTTATATAAAATGGTATCTTTTGTTATACATTTTGTTACAACGTAAACGGTAATTTGCAAAAAATTGGGTTACGTACAAAATTGATAATTGTAGAAATAACTATTAAAATAATAAATTATAAATGTATGTATTATAATAATTCACGTATTTGATAACCCATGGCACGAAAAGTATTCAATGTTTGTCCAACATTTGCTTTTTAATAAAATTGTACCTTCTAGTGGAAAAATTATATTTTTGAAAATTTATAAATTTTATTAGGTGACCCACCATAAAAGGAATTGTCAAATAAAGGACAGTTTAAAAAATGGAAATATGCAAATTAAATAGGAATCCTGAATTTTCTATAAAATAAGAAATGCATAAAATATTTTTATTTCCACTTGTAATAAAAAAAAATAAAATTACAACGATTGTAAATTTTTTGCCGGTAGATTTCAATACTTTTTTTCCCACTTCACTTCTGACGATTGGGAAAAATTGGTGCCATGTCGGTGCGACATGGCAAAGTTAGTGATTACTACAAATTATTTATTACAACCTGAAAATGATGTATCACAGTCGCGCGTAATGTTGTAAACAGATTACGGATTATGGTAATACAAACATTTACATTGAAAGGATAAGGAAAGATGGCTACAACAATAAATATACCTGCGTTTTGAATTCCCCTTTCAGTTTTAATTCTGGATTCGATATGATTCAAAATTTTAAAAAGTGCAAACATGTTGACAACGGGTAGATTTACGTATTTTGTTATAATCGTTCTATCACATTGTGGTGTTATCACAAATTGCGCTAGAATTCTTGCAGTGTTTCCGGTTCCTTCTTATAGTCATCAGGTATTTCGAAGAATCTCTAACGCGTAAGAAAAAAAGGAAAATTGTGGTGAATTTTATTTTAATTGTAAATTTATGAAAAAAAAGTTTGGAAAGTTTTGATTTTTTATGGACTCGCAATAGAAGTTTGATGAATTAAAACGTGAAGATATTTGCAATTCGACTGCGAAGAAATTTTCCAAAAAGAACATTTTTCCGGTGCCGGAGTAAATTTGAATACGTTGCGGTTATTTTTACGGGGCTTTGTAGTAAAAATTAAATAGTCGCGATGTAAAATTTACCACGAAACCTATTATTTCCTGGATTCACTTTATCATTCTCTCACTGTGGAAACTTATTACAGATTCATTCGAATGAATTACGCGATTCGAGGTTGAAATTCCGTTTGAAACTGCTATAATTTCCATCAACATAGTTACAACTAGAATTATTTGTCTAATAAGATTATAGTTGAGCTATTTTACCCGGAGCGTAATATTCACAAAACAGAATATTGATAAATAGTTCGTACATACCTGGAAATTCAACGAAATGAAATGTTACATTGTACCAGAAATGAATCATACAATAATTACGATTGTTATATGAATAATTGTCTGCCAGAAATAAGTAGATCGGTTATATTTTCAACCAATTAACAAATGGCCCCCAATTTATGAATCCAATACTAATATGTAGTTGGTAACCAGAAAACGATTTCTTCTACAGGTAGTATTTCGGGAACTAACTGTGGAATTGTCCAGGAGAGGTCATGAATTAGTTGTATTTACAGCTGACCCCCTGAATGATCCAACTTTAACTAATTATACCGAAATTAATCTGAACTTCGTGTACGACATATTGCACGAACATCTAAAATCAGTGAATTTAAGGGAATACACAAGACTAGGGCTGATGATGCTCCACTCCCGAGTCGGTGGTTACATATCCGACCATTTATATTCCCATTCGAAAATTCAGTCGCTCATTTTGTGGAATAACACGGAAAAATTCGATTTGTTGCTGGCAGAGTGTTACATTTTCGATGCAGTTTTTGCCCTTTCTGTGCCATTGAATGTCCCAATAGTGTGCCTCAGCTCTACGACGTTGATTTCCTCGAATAGTTACAGGTTTGGTAAGTGAACAAAAAATCGTATTTTAAGATTTATTCATATGCAGGAATGCAACTGAGAATGCAATTTTTTTTTTTGGACATTCCAACAAATTATTTCGCACGCAGAGATCACGTGTGCAATTGCATTTTCGTTTCAGGAAACCCGATAGCGCCGGCATATTTCCCGGATGCATATGGCTGGCAGAAGGACGATATGGATATTTGGCAAAGAATGTGCAACTTGTATTACTCACTGCGACAAATATTTGGTTATCGGTTCCTAATCCTACCGGCACAGGAGGCGGTGATTAGGAAGCACTTTAACGATACGCTGCCGTCAATTGATGAAATTAGTAAAAATATTGCTATGATGTTCGTGAGCTCGCATTTGTATTTTCAATACCCACGGCCAAATTTACCGTGCATTTTGGTACGTGGATATAGATGGGGCAATCGGATGAAGAATAGAAACAACAGAACTGTGGCCCATTTACCTCCTGTAAGTCCCAAAATTTGTTAATAAACGTAATGGAGAGAATTAATTATTGTAACTGATAAAAAAGAAATTTTGATGATGGGAGAAGATTTATTATAAATAGAGTTTTTATTAATGAATAAGTATTCATATTTTATTCATGATATTATGAATATTTACGTATTATATGTTGATATTAATGTATAATATGTATATTAATATCAGTATTATTAATATTAATATATAAGATAGCTCTCAAAGAACCGGTGTTTTTCTTTTTCAGGACCTGAAGGTGTTACTTGACAATTCGAAAAATGGTTTTATATACTTCAGCTTAGGAACAAATTTCATTACTCACAATGTACTGGGGCCGTTACATAGTAACCTCATAGAAGCTTTTTCGGAGCTACCTTACAATGTTATTTGGAGATACGAAAAAGATACGTTACCTGGAAAGCCTGATAATGTGTATGTGAGGAAATGGTTGCCTCAACAAGCAATATTAGGTTTGTTAAAAAAAGAAAACCAGTTTTTATGGATTCATTATAAACTTTCGAGAAATTTGTTGGGTCAAAATTTGTACCTGAAAATTTTGCTTTCGAACTATTCTCAGATAAAATATTGCCTTCACGCTTGTAACTCCTGTTTGACTTTAAAGCATCATTTATGGGAACGTCTAAAAAGAAAAAAGATTCGTAGGAAATTGGAAATTCTGGAATACCCCATGGTACCATAGAATTACTTTTACACAAATTTTTTAAGACAACATATTCTAATTTTTTGTCCCGTTTCAGCTCATCCAAACCTTGCAGTCTTCATTTACCAAGGAGGTCTGCAAAGTACGGAAGAAGCGATAGACCTTGAAGTTCCTCTAATTGGCATTCCCATCTCGTATGATCAAGGATATAATGTTGGCAAACTGGCACAATTAAACCTGGCTAAGATTTTAACCCTTGAAGCTACCAAGGAAGAAATAAAGGCTACTATTTTAAGTGTCGCTCAGGATCCGGGGTAAGGAATTTCTCTTTCTTTTTATTTAAGAAAATTAACGCCAAAAAAAAATAACTGTTTCACAAAAAATGTATTTAAGAATGAATCAAAAGACCGTGGTTTGCCCTCGACTTTCATGTACCTACCCTTATTCTTATTCAAACAAGGGGAAGTCATGCTAATTCCAATCTGCGGCAGCCCTGCCGATAGTTGGCCACTAAATAGGGATTCCATTGTAATCTCTATTAACTACAGTACTTCTTCTCGGTACCGTAATATGGAGAAATGCCGCAGATGCATTTAGTTGTGTTAATAAAGTACCACATTTGCTGGCTGCAGATAGGAAATTAGTGTGTAAATTCGATCGTAAAGGAAACGTGTCTCAATGGATGACATTTTTTATTTTCATACAAAAAAATTGTGCGTCCCAATTACTATATACGTAATAATAAATGAAGCTATAGGTTTATTCAATATTCTTACAACAATTATTTTGCCATTACATTTTTACGAAACATGGAAAAAGGATTGTTAGTAATTCATTGACTAGTTTTTATAAGCCGCATATAAAATTTATACAGACATTTTTTTAGGTAAAGACATATACATTGAAATTATTTAGAAGGCACACATACAGACTTATTCAACGTTGTTGCAATTATTTACAACGTTATTGCGATTATTAATTCATGAATTTTGCTATCGTTAAATCATTCTTTTTTATATACATTTTTAAATTATACACAAAAGTTTTATAGATATTTTTTTTACATCTAAAAATATATATATATATCCTATTTATTTGAAAAGCATAATTTTAAATATAGTTACAGACTCGCTCAATATTGTTGCAATAATTGTTTCGCTATTTTATCATTACGCAACATGAGAAAAATATTGTTTTTCAATTATTGATTTTTTTTCCAATCAAAGATCAAAGAATCAATTAGATTTAACCCGTATTTTAAATTCCAAAAAAGTATAGGATTAACGGTAGCCTTCTCATTAACTATTATTTTTGCCGTATACGTAAAGAATCGATATGGCTCAAGTTGGTTCTTGACCTCCCTGTCAACCTCTCACCTAAGCATAGATAATATTGAACCATCCACCGTTCCAATAATTTATGGTTTTTTTTTGCTGCCGTTCGGGATCGCAGTTAATTGGTAATCTTAATGATTTTTAATATCCCCAATCCACATCGGTTGCGTGAGGGCACAGAAGCTCGCGGAATTGACTTCGTCGTTTTCGAATATACGGATGATGGATGGAGAAGAACAATTACCGTGACTTCATCGACAAAGGAAAAATATGTTCCCGGGGAATTCTTTCAATCGGAGTTTAATAACCCGACGAATTGTAACAATGTAGAACTTTCGAATTGACCCGAGCTAATAGAGGCTCTGCCGGTATTGAACCGCTGCAAGTTCGCACGGGGGTCAACTCCGCTTGCAACTTGCAGCTTATGGTGTAAATTTACTCGGAAAGCCTATAGCGTATAAAGAGTTACTTAACTTTTGAATTTTAATGGGTAAGACATCGTTGAATGCTTTGTTGGTTTCAGTTACAGAGAACGAATGCGAAAATATCGAGATTTGCTGTACGACGTGCCCATGAATCCTTTGGACGAGGTCGTATGGTGGACCGAGCATGTTCTACGCCATAAAGGTGCAGCACACCTTTATAATAAATCTCGAGATTTGCCATGGTACGTCGTGGAACTTTGGGACGTTTTCGCGCTTTTGCTTATTATTCTTTTCGCTGCCATTTTTATATTATCCAAAATAATTTCTTTCATCATCAAATTTGTCACTCGTATAGTAAGAGTTGATTCCCATAAAACTGGATCACGTAAAAAAAATAGCTAATGAAGAAATATTAATAAATAAATCATACCGATGGAGTCCAAATATTGATAAACAATCGTACCGATAGAAAATGCGCACAAAAAAATGAACTGTGTAAAAAAAATAATGACAAATAAATTGTAACATAATAATTCCGATAGCAATAAATAATTGTACCGTAAGAGAATGGATTAAAAATCAATTGAATGTTTGGCATTCATTAAAATTGTACTCCTCGGTGAAAAAAACTTCGTTTGTATTCATGTTCCAATACGTATATTATTGACCCCGTTCTATTCTCATGATCATTACTAAGTAATTACGTTATCGAAAGTCTGTAGACTTTATTATTTATTAAAACGTTCGAGGAATTAACTGAGAAAGAAGGATTTTTAGAAAATTCCTGCAAATTGCAAATCAACTTGAACTATGAATTGTTGCAACAATCGCGACTTATCGATATTGCATCGATATCGATCTTATTAAAAAAACAGAAGTGCATCCCCGGTGGATAAGCAGCTTTTATTTAAGCATTTTTATCGCTACACGGTAAAACAATTCCGCTGTAATTCAAATAAAATCCTCTACAACCAAAAAGAATCTCTTAATTCTTAAACACTGTCAAAGTTAATTTTCACTTGCAACAGTGAGGAATCTAATTCCACTTCAAATCCGCTTTAACGTAGAACACGCTGGAGGAAAATTTAGTTCGCTTTAATTAATTGAGGCCCTCTTTTATATTGAAATTTAGATTCTAACAAAATTAAATATAAAAAGAAAAAAAATCAGTCACTTACAGACATTTATAATTTACAATTTTTAAATTTATTAATTTTATAATTTATAATTTTCCAGAAATAAAATATTTCTTCCATGAAAAATATTTGTAGGAGTTGGAACTCGTCAGGGGGTCAGCAGAAAATTAATGGGCCAACAACAGGTTTTACGAACACTCATTATCTCGCATGTTTTCGAATCAATAGATCCGAGGATAGGGTGAGTTCGAGGTTTCTTGAACTATTACGTTTCTGAAATCGACCGTATTTCCGTTGTTTCGAGATAACAACTTTTCAAAAGTAAGTGCGCATCTCCGCGTACAATGACAATTAAAACTTTACAAGACGGAATAAAACAATGAGTGGCGCAGCAGCTTCGCCGTAAATCCTCGTAAAAGTAGCAGCACTCATCGTTTCGAAAATTCTTCCGAATGCCGTCGTTCCGTGTGGCTGTAATTCAACTAACAATCACTGTTATCTACTGTCTTGCAGATTTGTCTCGCATCTTTCTTCCGCACCCACGGCGACTGTAGAATTTAATTAGTGGCTCCCTGAAAGCAAGGCGGACATACATTTGTGAGCTGACCCCGCGGTATCGCGATAAAAGCGAAGCATCGATTTTAGGAAATTGTGAAAATATAAATATTTATAACAACCAGACAACGAGGAGACTTGGAGACTTATTAATCGTCACTTTTTGCATTTTCATGCGATTCGAAGTCGAGAAAAAGAATGCCTGGGCATTTAAAAAGAGTACGAAGTGTGTCAAATATTTTAGAAATCGAATTCCAAATTTTAGAAATTCGAAATTTGGATTTTTCATTGCATAGAAATTCAGTAGTAATTTTCCAAAATATTTATCCAAAAATTCATAAGTGCCTGGACGACGTGGAACCAGCGTTAAAATTTTAGAAATTTCAAATTTGGATTTTCATTTGCAAAGAAATTCTATAAAAATATTCAAAATACTTATTAAAAAATTCGTGAGTGGCTGAAACGACTCGGAGAGCATTCGTTGCACTTGAAACTGATACTCTGCATTTTCGAACGAAAGCGAATTTCATCAGGATCCTGTAACTAATAACCTCTATCGTTGATTTGACGTTTATTACTCATCGTAACGATTAGAGGCAACGATAGAACAGAAGAGGAGTTTGGTATTAAAAAGTTGGGGCTATTTTCGGTGGATTTTCCGCCCCACTGCGTAAACTCGATCGTTTTGGTTCTGATAAAAATGGTTCTATTGAATGGAAACCTTCGAGGTAGGTATTTCCTTCGGTGAAATGAAAAATAGACATTGCGTGACGGTATAGAGGCGTCCACTAACAACGTTACGACATTGGTTCAGAAGTGAGACTTCTCACGTTACATGAAATATTACTGGCAAATATGTAACAGCAGTACGTTAGAAGAAAATCGCTGGGTGCCATATATTAAGGAACGCAAGATTCGAGTGAATACGTGAGTTTCCCAAAAGAAATATGCTGTTTCTGCTCGAGAACTTCAGAAATACTGACAACGAGGTTAACTTTCTTCATCTCTCTTTTTTTTTTAATCAATTAAATTTTACCATAAAATATAACCTTCTGCTAATTTTTCAAATAATTCCCTAGGAATTAATCCAAAATCTTTTGCACATAATGAAAAAAAAATCACATGCCGAGCAACTAAAAATCGAAAAAAATAATTACATGGTATCGAAAGTTATTGGAGTGAAGTATCGTCAAAAGCAATATTTTTTTTTCATTTTTTGAAGAAAGGCTTTTTGAAAATCTCGAAGTTCCCGTGCGCTCCGATCTCGTGGATTACTCTTCCAATCGATATCGTACGCCCTAGATAACACGTTGGTAGTTCATAATACCCCAGCTTTGCTGGCAAACTGTGAAAAGATTTGATTTTCTTGTATAATTCGTTCGTGTTTTATCACCTCCTTCGCTCTCCACGAACTCTCATTCATTTAAATTTCATATTTTGATATTTGGTTTAGTTTTACATCCTCGACTTTTGCGAGCCAAGATATTGTGTATCCAAGAAAATGTTTTTTCTGCGGATTCTCCGTGCATCGGGTGAAACAATCAAATTTACTTTCCACGGGAATTACGATAACACCTTTTTCTGAACTCTCAACATTTTTTCACATATTTTTATACATACCATAAATTTAAAATTATCACAACATGAAAAATAGTGTTATTAATGAATTAATTTGAGAATTGTAGCTTATCCAAAAATTGCTGTAACATAATAAAATTTATATTATCTTATTACAGTATTTATTTAATATTTTTTTTCACATTTTTCACACATGGTGTGAGAAGAATAATTCTTCGAATATTTTTGCACAGATTCACTTTCTTCAATTTTCACGATATTAGAAAAATTGATAAAATTGAATTTTATTTAATTAAAAAATAATTCAGAATTAAACGTAAGTACGCGAGATCATTTTAAATTATTAATAATTTCCGACCCCGCAGTTGATCTGGTTCCAACAATTCGCAGAAATGATACGTAGCGTGTCCGTTCAAAATTAATTTAAAAAAATCCCAACCAGCAATGACCCGTCGCAAGGTACCCATTCTTATTAAAAATGCAAATGTGCAACGCTCGAAAAACCGGGCTGCAAATTTTATCGCAGTTCGGTGCAGCATTAAAGGATCCGGAGGTAAATCCTCGCGCAGAAATAATAGCTTTACGGATTTCAAAAGGATCGAATCGAATGGTACGAGTCCTCTCGTAGAGTTTTCCTCTTACATTCATTTCTACGCAGGTTCGCGGCATAATCCAGATTGAAATGCACAATCGACGCGGGCCAGCGATGCCACAAGAATAGCAGTTTCTGCTCTGCTTCGATCCCTATTAAAAGTTGCCAACTATCGGATCAAGGGAGCGACGTTAACACGAGGAATTTCGTTGGAACTTTGTAAATACAACGACTGCCTAATTTGTCGAGCAATCCTTGTAAAATTTCATGCTGGAGCCATCTTAACTGGAGTAATTTAAGAAAGCCCTTGACTTCATAACTTTTTCAATTTATTAACGAATTGTTTTCTTTTTAAAACGGTTGTTCCTCCAAGGCTGGCTCTTCCCTTAAGTGGAAATGTGATGGAACGACGAGCTTGCCTCTAGTCCCTTAAGTACAGTACAGAAATTTAAGTATGATACCACTTATATAGCGCGTGATAAACTAACTCCGTAGAAATAATTTAGAGCAGCTTTATTTGCTTTTAAAATACACGAGGCCGGAGTTTCAAATTTTACCTGCGTCTCACTAAAAGGCTTTTAACGGCAGACGTACCATGAACGATCAAAAAAATCGTTTTTTTTTCCATACATTTTGGATGGTCAAAAAAATGACGTGGGAGGTTCATTGTTAAAACGAATATTCCCGGAGTGTTTGAATTTAATAAATAAATTCCATCGTGGCAATGGGTCGTGGGATTGCCTGAGTAAATATATCAAGGTAAATCTTATGGTGTAATAATTCATGATAAATTATTACTTAGTTATTAAAATCGTAGGATATAAAATTCTCGATAAAAAAATTTTTTATATTATTAATGGAGAGAGAAGGAGACTTCTGGACTGAATTTTGAACTTGTTTTCGGACAGGTAGCAGTAATTTTTGAAACGCAACAATTTTTTTGTAATATTTCGTATTTGTTGTTGAATTTTTGAAATTAGAAAACACTTCTTTTTAGGCAAAGCACTTTTTTTTTAATTGATCCTGAATCCACCGATCAGTAATTTAAGCAATTGTAAGGTAATAATTTTAATAACATTTGACAATCATAAATTTGTTACTATTTTAATAGTTTATCAGCAGCAAAACTGCGGTGAACAATTTTACATTGACAATTACTTAAATCACCTGTCACTTAAAATTAAAATTACTCTGAGAAAATAAAAACAAATCTCCAAAAAAAGGAAATTGCTAATAAATTGGTCCATAATTACTCGAACCTCAAAAAATGGAGAAAAAAAAATCTCTGGGAATGTGGAATCCCACTATGCAGGTTTAAAACGGTAAATAAAGATTAAGGAAAGTAAACAAGGGAAATAAGGACG
Source organism: Gasteruption jaculator (assembly GCA_949825005.1). NCBI lineage: Eukaryota > Metazoa > Arthropoda > Insecta > Hymenoptera > Gasteruptiidae > Gasteruption > Gasteruption jaculator. The sequence continues at coordinate 12,074,272 of OX463763.1, forward strand.
AAGCAAACAGCTACACGGACTATGGCAGGATACAAACCCGCAACCTCCGCACCATGAAACCCAGCAAAACCCTACCATGCCAACCAGCAACCACACGAGTATCGGCAACCCCACGAGAGATTTCTGGTCAGATTTCAATGGGTCCTGTGACATGAAATGGTGTTGGAAGCTGACTAACCCCTTCCGATTAACAGATAGTAGCGAAAATATCTAATTAAAATATAAACTAAGGAGTTTCGTCGGAACAATCGGCTCCCAGGATGCTGGATCTGGGCCGAGGGGTGTTTAGAAACGAGTCTCGATTTGCGATAAATTTCGATCAAGGCTTATCGCTATCATTCGGCAAAGTTCATGCGAATTTCACAACTACGCGTAATTGCTGTATAATAGCATTGTTGTTTCCTCAACTGAATGTAACCGTTCCACGTAGTAATGTTACATAGGCTAATCGTCAGCACACAGTCGCGCGTTGTTTAGCAATGAGTCAAATATTCCATTGGATCAATAACACTTTAGTTGTATACCATTAGAGTTCCATTTAGTTCCAGGTAGTTGACGCTCTCTATTTATGCCAGCTACTGATTTCCTACGAGCAGACACGAGGAATTCTGACGTTCGATTGGATCGCGATGAAATTCCAAAATTTCCAAAAAATTTTGGAACGAGGATGCTACGAATTTTAATAACAGTGAAATTTTTTTCCAGTTCGCATATTATTTACTGGGGTCTCGTATTCCTCATTTTATAAAATTATATAATTTATAATATATACTTTTCTAAAAAATAAAATATTTCTTCCGGGGAAAAAGTTACATACAAATTCGTCGGATAATTTAAAATTTCCAAAAAATTGGAACACGTAATGCTTTGAATTTTAATAAAAGTGTAATTTTCTTTCCAGTTCGCAAATTATTTACTGGGGTCTCACATTTATAATTTTGTAAAATTATATAATTTACAATTTTTCAAACCTAAAATATTTTTTTCAATTGTTTACCGGGGTCTCGGAATTATAATTTTATAAAATGATATAAATTATAATCATAATTTACGTTCTTTTCAAAAATGAAATATTTCTTCCACAAAAAAAGTTCTACATAAATTCGTCGGATAATTTCAAAATTTCCGGAAAAATGAAACCCACGATGCTTCGAATTTTAATGAAAGCGTAACTTTCTCCGCATTTCGCGGATTATTTACAGGATGCTCGCATGAGACGGGAAAAATATGTACGTCATCGGTGGATGCACTTTACATTAGATAATTAATTACGTTGAAACAAAAGAGCCCCGTGAATGGCTGAACGACAATAGCAAATACTTGCGAGAGTGAAGATTGTTATGTGATATGCAGCCAAGCGATTGTTTGTTTCCCTATTCCTTGACGTATTAGTGCTCCTATGAAGTTTGCAAGTGCTCCTAGGAAGTCTACAAGGACTGTGATAAAGGGCAAAAAATGTACGTTCATTAGCTTATGATGTAGGATGGGTGCAATTACATGAAGGATGGATCACGGCAAAGGAAAGTTGGGCGTGTAGACGGTGCATTGCTTTCCCCGCGTTCTGTCGTATAAAAATGCACACTTTAATTAGGATAATGATTTCATAAAATATAGATTAATTTCCAGAGTCGACGTTATCAAATATGTCCTGAAAGAAGGACATAAAGCTTTCAGTCTCGACCCGTCGAGGCGATGGATTTTCATAGGGGATGTTAACCCACTTAAGGGTGGTTCTAGTGTTACGTAATTAGTAATTACCAGTTTTTTTTAAATACTAGTATTTCCTGGATCGAATTTCGACAAATTTGGAAAACGAATGGTCCGAAGCCGAATGTCCAATTGTCGGGCGTGTCATTAGCAAAAAATATGTGACATATAGCGTAGCCTCGTTTCCACCTCTACTGTCACATTTACACGAAGAATGGACGGTAACGAGAACGAAATAAACCCTCGAAGCTTTAGTTTAATATTTCGACTTTCAGACCGACGTACGGGGGATTAGCGAATGTAAGGATTCAATTAATCGCGGATTGCAAATCCCCGAAAGAGGGTTTTTTTATACGATGTTTATAAATTACCGGCCGTTAGTTTAAACACACGCAACAGGGTGCAACCGGCGAATGTCATTCTTGGTGGTGCATCAAATCGGTATTTGAATTTGAAAGTTGTTTCGTCGTGTTCCTTGATTCGATATAACTCAAATTTGCTATGCAGGAAAAAAAATAATAAAAGCGATAATTATTTAATTTCCAATTGACGCATAATTGATATAATTAATCATCAAAGTAGTTGGAATATATGGTTGATGCCTACAACAATAGTTAGAATTATTATAAATTTTTTTGAGTGTAATTTGACTATTTTTTTATATAAACGCTGTTTTGCAAAATGCTGTAATATGGTATATAATAAATTGCAAATGTAATATATTTCATAAATAATTGCTGAATAAAAATTAGGGTATTTGTATTTTTTTGCTAAATATTGTAAAAATTATTACAGTGCAATATGGCAAAATTAAATATACATATATTCAGTTTTATAACTATATTTATATTTTTTTTCTGTGTATCTATATAATATTTATATATTTATAAAATTACAATAAATTTCTTTCAGTGTGGGCTGTGAATTTATATACCGATATTAATAATATTAGTTTATAAATATTATTAATATCAATATTAAAGAATCCTATTTAGTTTATGTAGTAAATATTTAGTTGAAGTGAATGCAAGACCTATTTCGTTGCTGCTCTCTACTTCCAATCTAGTGTTTCATATTTTTCTAAAAAAGTCCAAATAATTTACCCCTAAAATTTTTTCACTGCATGAAATTCTGATAAATAGTTGGCCTTTAATTCCAGGCTGCATCGCTATTGTTTCACGTTATCAGTACGTTTCGTTCAATAGTATCATTATATTGTCACAAAATACAATAGCGTTACTATTAGTTAAGTAGTTTTCCATTGATAGGAGATAGCGCTACTAAAGACTTCAGAATTACTGTTGATTCAATCGTATCTCTCGGCTGTTGCACAACAACAGTACTATCAGTTACATAGTTTGCCGTTAATAGTAGACAGTCCTACTATACTGACTCGCTACCATTACTGCTCCCTAATCATATTTTACTCCTCACTGGTCGTACACGAAACTTTTACGTCAAACACAGACCTCGCTTTTATTTTTCTTCGTGATATTAGGTCATGGTTGCTTTCATGTCGTGACGATTTGACGTACAACCGATTTCCTCGGTCTAACGTCCAAAGGGAACATGGCGGCATCGACCTTTTAACGCGTCAAATTTACGCGACTCCCTGTTCACGCCACGTGGGTCACAAATTTATACCCAATCGCATTTGTTACAACCGATACGGCGCGAACGGAAAGTTCAGTGCCGGTCATTGCTCGCTAATATGACATTTAACGCGTTAAATTTATGTAACTCGAAGTCAAGCCGAAAAATTTTGTGCTTTTTAAAAAAAAAAAGATACGATCTTTAAAAAGCTCCTGTATTTAGGCTTCGATCGTAGTTTTTAAAGTGAAGCAATTCAGGTCTTAAATTTTACCTGTCCTTAAACTGTCGGGAAAGAAAGTTTGATTTTTCAACAACGAGCAACTCCCGCTATGGATACGTCAAAGTTGGGTAAGTTTAATCAATCCTCTCATTCTTTCCTAATTGCTTTCTTATGTAAGAAATTTTATTAAGATACATTGGAGCGGAACCAGCCCAGAAGTGCACCGCCGCTGTTTTTAATGCACAACTCAATAGAAATTTCGACGTCGAGGGCTGGAAAATCGGCAGAAACTGAAGGTGTTGTTGTTCCCGTAATTGTTGCACTCTATTTGCATTTTTTTGCATGCGCGTATCAATGATTCGTTTAAATCGTAATTATATTTGCCAATAACTCGGCGAAATTGCAGTATCGGGCGAGATTTCGATACCGCGGATGAATTTTTTCTTGCTTGTTTTATTTTTTATCGAAAGCTCAAATTATTCCGCAGGTGTTTGAATTCGCAATTTATGGTGTAATACGGGGTTTACCGATGCACCACGGATCCCTGGTTCTTCGTTCCTTTATTCCACGTATATACATCACCACCGATATCAATTTGTTTCTATATCTGCAAGGAATCTTTATTGCCATAAATTTTGGTTCTACAGCGAACGTAGATAACCCAATCCCAGATTCTGCTTTTCTGCTGAAAGAATTAGTAATTATTCAGAGCCGAGGGGAAATTTGAGAAATGATGGGTTCCAATAAGTTATTAGTTTATGGGTTTCTGTGTCGAATAATTTTACAATAGCGGGAAATTCCAAAATTCAAAATTTATATTATTACAAATTAACATTTTAATATTAGTATTAAATTTTAATACTAAACTGACTAAACTTCAATATTGGAATATTAAAATGTATTTTAATATAATGAATTTTCAAAATTCCGAAATTTCTAATCGAGGTCGAGGTGAATTTATGAAAATAATCGGAATTTCGCTTTCAAAAATTAATAAAATTCAGAACCAGCAAAACGATAAGTTAGAAATTTTATTATTCCAGTTAGACACTTATTTTTTATTTGCTAGAAATTTTCCACTTATAAAAATTACTAACCGGAGTCTTTCTGCAAAAAATGACAGAATCCAGAAACGCGTAGGACGAAAATAATATATCTGGTAAAAATTACATCTCGTTTCCCCTTTTCCGAATATGTTCTAAATTGAATCTTCGATGGCACCGAATTAATCCTCCGACTTCGAAAACCGTCTACTTATTATGATTATTATTTTACGAGTTCCCTCTACTCCTTTTCCTTCATCGAAGAGGAAAGGAATCAATTTGTCTCTGCTTCACAGTCGAATTGCGATTGCGTCTGATCGTGATTTAGGCCTGTTAAAGCGCTCAAGCCGTCGGAAACATGCACCGAGGGGCTACCTGACATTTCAAGCCCTTCGATTTTGGATTTGACCTTTCGAAAATTGTATCGATTTAAGGGGCGGTAAAGAAGAGTTAACAAAACAAAAGCAGTTTCGTTTCGCGTTTAATGACTCCTTTTTCTCCCTTTTATTACTATTTTCTTTTAGCGCGTATAAAAAGCAAAATTTCTGCTTTATTTCCTATAAAAGGAAGCATCAAGACCTTTTTATATTTACCATAAACGGAAGGATATTTTGGTTGAGAACTACTTTTGGTTTGATTACTCAAGTAGAACACGACTACTTCTTTTAGTGCACAAGAGATCAGAATTCCATTGAGGTGCATCGAAGACAGCTGCTTTGCTGTACGCGTATTTTTTTTTACTGCATTTTTTCAAATGCAACGTAAAAACCTTGAAGTACAAAGAGATACTTTGTCAAACTTTTAATAGCGCAAGCAACGATAATAATTCCATCGGTATAATGGGATTTAAACCTGCGACCTCACGGTTACGGGAATAAATCGATCCCCTCCGTGGAAAATATTGTGGCACTAGCGCTAAATGCATCGATAATATTTTTATAAAACTTAAATAAGTTGTTTCTTCTATAACAAAAAATTTCAACATTTTTTTTCTACCAAATATTATATTATTCTCGAAAGTAACCTATAGCTTCTATTAAGACACCATTAAACAACCACCCTCAATTTTTTGGGGGCTAACAAAATTAATAGTTTCGATGCAACACAAATTTTTATTGCGTGGCCTGAAAAGCCCCAACGTGCCAACTAGGTTATTCTATAATAAAAGTTATTTATTCATTTCCCACAAAACGTAGGGATAACATTGACTTGATTTTATAAAGAATATGTATAGAATATAATAAAATATGAAATATAATTATATGGCATTTATCAAACAACCGCATAATTATTTCATATCATTCATAATATTTGCATACATAATTTTAGGCATAATCAAAGTAATATTTGTACTGATTTTGTTAATTCGTATTTCTATAGTTTCGTGAATATAATCACACTGCATAAATTAATTTCATTAGTTGAACTTTTTCAGGATCACTATGCAAATGGCTTTAAACGTTTCTAATTATGTATGTCGTAACAGCCAATACTTTTTTCCCGAGCTTGCCGATTCCAGCACGAGCTGGCTAATAGATCCTTTTTTTGCCTCGGGATTGCGGTCGACTGTATCTTGTAACTAACTGTTGTCGTAAACGTAAAAAAAGCTTCTATCAATGTCACATCGATTCGATTTTTCTTCCTTTTTTTTCGTGAAAACTGATTGTGAGTAAAATCGGTAGCTTTCAATCGTACTCGAATGACGTAAAAAGAGGGTTTAATGGACCGAATTATAACTCCTTCGATTCTACTTAACGAAAACATTGTCTTACAATTAAATCACTCGATCGTAATTTGGAACACAATGCCTAAGTTGAATTAAAGAGAATTTAATTGGATAAATACAGAACAAATCACATCGAGAGATTATGCGGACAATGCCGTTCGGATGCAGCGAGAACGAATGAATGACGAATATGTTCGCTATAGGGGTAATCAGACTTCATAAAATTTAGTATATCCCTTTATTTAATAGAATGTGCAAAAGGAAATGAATAGAGGAGCTCTCATGTTCGTGTAAAACAAAAAAAGCGGCGGCGAAAAAAGCTTTGCTCGGAATTATTATTATCTCGGGGTAAATTTCAATAAACGATGAAAATTATTTTATATATTTTGATAGTGTTTGTATCGGAAGATCCTATCAAAACTCCGATAATAATCCGGCCGATATTAATTTTATGGCGTCCAACGGCAAAGTTCATACGCTAAATGTATGATTTTTTAGTTGATTATAATCACGGCAGAGATGATATTTAATATGAACAAATGTAGAATCACTTGGAATTGAAAAATCTTTATTAGCAATATAGTAATAATTAACTTTATCATTTCCCTAAACGTGTACAGGTATTTCCATATAAATATATTCTATTTGAAGCATTTACTTCCTCTAATCGAAAATTTGGTATTTTATTTATACCATCCCCATAAAAATGAGAGTACATGTCTAGAATTCAATCTTAATAAATTGCTCGCAAAAAATTCTTCCCCCAAAAATGGGCTAAAAATTAAAGTTTTAAACATGGGGTTGGACAAGTCATTTCTAGGGGTAATTTTTCCCGTAGAATCGATTCCAAAGGTCAATTTCGATGAAATCCTAGCAGAAGTTGGAAAAAAGTAGGTTTTTTGAGGAAAAATCGTATTTCCCGTTTGATTTCGAGAATTTTGACAATGAAAATGGATTCCTCGGAAAAAAATACATCGGATATGGGTCTCCCGAAAGTTCCCAAACAAGTTTTCCAAAAGTCGATTTTTTTTTAGCATACTTTCTCCTTTCCTCAAGAATGGGGTAGAAATTAAAGTTTTAAAAATGGGGTTGGACAAATCATTTCTAGGGGTATTTTTTCCCGTAGAATCGATTTCAAAGGTCAAATTCGATGAAATCCTAGCAGAAGTTGGAAAAAAGTAGGTTTTTTGAGGAAAAATCGTATTTGCCGTTTGATTTCGAGAATTTTGACAATGAAAATGGATTCCTCGGAAAAAAATACATCGGATATGGGTCTCCCGAAAGTTCCCAAACAAGTTTTCCAAAAGTCGATTTTTTTTTAGCATACTTTCTCCTTTCCTCAAGAATGGGGTACAAATTAAAGTTTTAAAAATGGGGTTGGACAAATCATTTCTAGGGGTATTTTTTCCCGTAGAATCGATTTCAAAGGTCAAATTCGATGAAATCCTAGCAGAAGTTGGAAAAAAGTAGGTTTTTTGAGGAAAAATCGTATTTCCCGTTTGATTTCGGGAGTTTTGACAATGAAAATGGATTCCTCGGAAAAAAATACATCGGATATGGGTCTCCCGAAAGTTCCCAAAAAAATTTTCCAAAAGTCGATTTTTTTTAGCATACTTTCTCCTTTCCTCAAGAATGGGGTAAAAATTAAAGTTTTAAAAATGGGGTTGGACAAGTCATTTCTAGGGCTACTTTTTGCCGTAGAATCGATTCCAAAGGTCAATTTCGATGAAATCCTAGCAGAAGTTGGAAAAAAGTAGGTTTTTTGAGGAAAAATCGTATTTCCCGTTTGATTTCGAGAATTTTGACAATAAAAATGGATTCCTCGGAAAAAAATACATCAGACATGGGTCTCCCGAAAGTTCCTAAAAAATTTTCCAAGAGTCGATTTTTTGGGCATACCTTGTTACTGGATCTATAAAAATCATTCAGCCCATCAACATAAGACATAAATTTATATAAATTAATCTTCACGAATGTGAAAAAACCTCTTGGCAGAAATATTTCAGGAACGAATCCTTTCAAGTAAATTACAGTATTCTTCGCAGTATTGCTACCAGGGTGGGCCAATATCGACCTAATCCAGCGGCAAGATCGACCTGTTAGAGTACAGAGTCACCATAAATTCCCATTCGAGAGGTACGTCTGAAAGGCAAACGTGCGATTTAAATTCTATGGAAATTACAGGAGGTTCCTTAACATTGTAACTGAAACGTTACATAGAAATCACATCCTACCGTGTGAAAAAGTAATAGAACTCAATGATATAATGTTGAAAAGATTCGAAATAAATTCCACTTGAGCGTCACGACGTTGAATTATACAGTAAAAGTTTCCTCCTTGGCTTTCACCTCATGCAAAGTAAATATTCTTGTTGATGCTGTTTTAGGAAAGAAATAAGTATTATATTCCTTTATTGCCTTTTCTCCCTTGTTTCTTTATTTATCCCCGGGAATCGCGCTTCTCTGGCGAAAAATGATTTATTTAATTATTTTAACTTGCCCCCGTAAAAGGTTCGCTTAAATATTTAATGGCCCCAATATTGCCAGAACCCGAACCACCGGGTCCTCCAAAGAAATTCCGGATTTTCCACTTTTCCATTAATTTTTCAAATAAATAATGAAACCTCAAAAAATAATCGCACGATTTTCACGTTAAAATCTGATTTTTTTTTTGTTAATGCGCGTAAAAGTAATTTGAAATTACGCGTAACGTAATAGCGCGTACGGGTGTAAATTTCAAATGCGGCGATAAAAGGAAGAAGGGAGCAGCGATATGGGTGAGATGCGAGAAGGAGTATTAAAATTTGTTATGTGCATGTAAATACAAGTTGCGTTTGAAATCATTTAATGACACAGTGAATACATAAAATCATAATCAATGTGAAATTAATCAAATTCTAGAGAGAATTTGGTTTCATTAAAAGCCGCTAGCGGGATTACATTACAGAGTAATACGAGCTAATGTGCTGCTGGGAACTAGAGAATATATGGTTAAAAGTATATAGATATACCTGTGGCGCAGTTTCATAAATGATAGGAAAATATTGCCACTATGTCATCCGCAGTTTTTTGCGGTTGCCAAATATTTAGCTCCCACCGCACATTTAAATTTTATACCTGCGCGTATTTTCATAATCCAAAGGCACTCGACAACAACAACAACAAAAATACTGGGCATCGGGAATTAATCGAATCGCTGCAGGTTTGGTAATTAAATAAAAATAAATGAGTCGCAAATGGAAGCGGCTGAAATTGGGTGCGTGAGAGGAAAGGAAAGGGAAGAAAAGGGTAAGAAAGGAGCGAAAAGAGCTGACAGGGCTATTAGTGAAAGGAAGAAATAATTAGAATAGCATGAAAAGCTCTTTCAGCATTGGGGTGCACTGTTTTTCATGAATTTTGATTGCTTCCGGAATAATTCGGCGAAATCCAGGCGTCGCGTAATTTCCATAAGATATGTAATTAACGATTGGCAAATTGAATCACACAGTTGACTATAATTCCAAGCCAGAGTCAACGGCAGGTGCATTATCAGAGCGGCAGCAGAAATATAACGATTTAATAATTAGTAGCTGCGTACTTCATAACGTGATATAATGAAACGCATATATATATTCCGCAATTTTACGTTTGCAGCTTCATTGTTAACACGGTAATTAAAAATGCAAAAGTAGCAAACTACCGGCGCAGGTATCTGTTTCCGCATTATAGCTGGATGATAATTACGTACTTCATCAATTGCTCTTGAAATGCTAAATAAGTTTCAATTCTTGCCGAGTTCTTTCACTCAATTAATTCGATTCTCTTGGTTCACGGTTACGCGTGTTTCTGATTGTAAGATTCCACGAACGAGAGCCGGCGCATTCTAACAAAATAACAATTTCGCCGGAAACGAAGGAACGAGTTACGGAGTGAATTAAATTGGAAATCAAATTGATATACAAATCAGTC